>VWZY01003705.1:413926-438592 GCA_013399075.1 Chloroceryle aenea | reverse complement strand
AACTCGGCTCCACGCGCGCGGCTGCACTCCGGGGCCCAGCAGAGCCTGTGTGGAAGCCCCGAGCCACCGCACCCGGCTGAAGCTTCGCGCTAGCAGTGCAGGAATCAAAACCAGTCTATCATCTGCTTCCCCGTTCCCCGAGCAGTTTCCAAGGAGAGACTGGTGCTGAAGGCAAACAGAAGAATTTGGCACCCCCCAGACAAACATGTGGGTCCTCCACACCTGGCCCGTAGCCTGGAGGATGCTCAGGATGAAGTGGCTCTAGCCCCTCTGCAATTTCAGGGGGTGCTAAAAGCAAAAGCTCGGGAAGGTGCCTTTCATGAGGGTCACCCTCGTTCCTGTCCCACCTTCCAAAGGTAGGGAAAGGACCACCGTTCTGGCAATGGGATCGAGGTCTCCTCGGCTCCCCACGCTCCCTCCCAGCCCTGTCAGTAAGCTGGAGGGATGGGTGTTTGTGCAGGCTTTCGTGGTGCCTTGCTGTGAGGGACAAAGAGCTGCCTGCTGGCTCCTGAGGGACCAGCAGAACATGGTAGCTGCTTTCATTCTCCCCAAATGTCTGCAGAAGCGGAGCAGAGTTTGATTTTTCATCAGCAAATGGTTGCACTATGCCGGGTACTCCTTACAGGGGGAGATGCCTCACTGGGGAGATGTTTCCCCAGCAGTCTGGGGCAAGGGCGGTGTTTTTCCGGCTGTTACTGGTGTTACTGTGTTTGTGTGACCCGCAGCCAAGGCTCCCCCCTATGAAAGCCCACCTGTATTTCTGAGTTGTCTCGTGTCCAAGACACTGGTTTTAAGAACAGTGTCTCTCTCTGGCAGAGAAACTGTTCCGAATCTCACTTGATTTCTATTACATTTCTATAAGGGCTTAATTTAGGCAATTAATAGATCTGCAAATTGTGACTGGATTGCAAAAGTGTTGGTTAATGTATCCTGTGGAGAGCTGGCAAAAAAAGAGTGGCATCTTCTCTCTCTGTCAGATGCTACCCAAAACCTCGAGATTGAGAGGTGAGGCTGACTTTAGAGTCTGCCAAAAAGAAAAAGCCAGAAACCTGATCTAGGAGACTGCTCCAAAAAGAAGATGAGATGAGCTGGGGACATGAGGTCTGTCTCGTGACCTGGCACATGTGCCCTGGCTCTGGGGACAGGGGAGGTACCTGGTCCAGGAACGAAGTCCTAGATGGGGAGAACCGGTGATTTCATGCTGTGCGCTTTGCGTCGGGAAGGCGTCAGGATGAGACCACGGGGCCATTGAGGGAGGATGGTCAGAAACAGGAGGCTGTGGCATCTCTGAACAAGCTCAGTGATTATCTGCCTGTTTGAAAATGGGAGATTGCTATTTACTTAGGGCATGATGGCAGAGGGGACAAAGCTCTCCCTCTTGCCATGGGCTGCTGGGGTCGAGGGCACTGGGCCGTGCCAAGCCCAAGTATTTGCTGTTGGCAGGGGCACAGCCTCCACCAACTGGCATCGAAGTTAGTGCTGAGGCTGTAGGAAAAACCCTCTCTTGTCAACACCCGCCTGAAATGGGCTGGGGTTTCAAACGGCTGGAGAAAGGATTTCTGAGGCCAGCCCGCCGTGCTTCCCTTCCTCCCCTTTGTGTGCCGCTCCCCCTTGCCAGCACCCCTGCCCTCCTCCCGCCTCACACCTGAATATTAATGCCTCTGGCAGATTGGATAATAATGTGACTGGGAATTGAATGAAGCTGGTTATTAGCTCTGGGCTTCCTTGGGGCATTTAAGGGAGTCCACAGGCTGTTCCTAGAGGCTTGGCAGCATAAGGGACTGGGGCTGGACTCGGCGCAGAGGGAGGGGGTTACTTCTGTGGGAAATGATTTTCTCGAAATCCTCCTCTCCCTCTGACTGGAGGGGAGGACAGGTACAGCAGCCTGGCCAGAGCCCAAAAATTCCCACGGGATGAGTAGTGATGGATCTACTCTTTTTCACCAAAAATTAAATATTAAGAGTTGTTTTCAGAAAGGAACTAGGAGATCTATCAGGGCAGAACCTGAGAAATGTTTCTGTTGTTATTATTAGGCTTTAAAAAGAGAGTGAGTGAGGGGAGGTCCTCTCTTTCCTTGCCGCCGGTGTTGAGTATTGCCCAGCAGATTTGGGAAGAGGGCCAATCCTCCACACACTGAACAGGAAATTTCCTGCTTATTTGCAGGGTACAAGTTCAAATTCAGAGCTCTCATTTCTGGAGAGCTGCACCTTATGTCTCTCCTTGGGAGCTACCTAGCCTTTCCAGAGGTGGAACGCTGGATGCTTAAGCACAAAGGGAAATATCCCTGTTGTGCAGATGAGAAACTGATCTCTAGCAGAATAACCTAATCTGATTTGAGCCAGAAATACTATCTCTATCCTTTGATCCTCAATCTGATGCTCTTTGCTATCTCCCATACGCAGCCCCAAACATTTACACCCTATTAACTAGAGAAAGAGGAGGGAAACCAGAGCTGAATTTGCAGAAGCTGCTATTAATTTTGTCCATCTGATTTTTCAGCTGTTCAGAGCGTTCAGGTCTGCATTAATAGGGCTGTAGCGGCTGTGGATCTCGGCTGATGTGGGGAGCTGGTCTTGTCTGCACTAAATTAACCCCTCAAAATCACTATCAGAGCTATTGTGACTGACAAGATAGTTGTTTGTAAACCCCCATCAAACAAGTTCCACAATCCCAGATCTGAGAGCCTAAGAAACACTTCTGTCTGCAGAATGTAGCGTGTATGCTGCTCTATTTCACATCGCCCTGGCCCTGCAGACTGCTTTTATTAAATAAATGCATTATTTGCTACTTGGGGAGCTTCAGTGGGATGGCAGGGCCTGGAAGGCTCAGTGCCTGCAGAGCTTCCTGTGAAAACTGAGAAAATACAAAGAGGAAATAAAACGAATGCTTAGAGAGTTCACAGTTACTTTTGCCTCTCTTTCTCCCTCTTTGTTCCTTCTTCCCTCAACCTCATCGCAGGCAGAAGCATTGCCCCTCCACACACCTTATTGCCGTTTTCCCCTCTTCCAATGCTGCCATTTATGCAAGTCTAAATTTATTTTAAAAGCATATTATGAATAAGCAGTGAGAAGAATGAGGATTTAACTGTAAATCAAGTTGACCTGTCTCTGTGTGGACATTTTTATTTACTCCTCTTTCTGAAAAACAAATAAACAGAGAATCCCTCCCAAATAAAGCAGCTCCCCGCTTAGATTTGAACACACTTTAAAAGAAATCTCTTTTGTTTTAGCCATTTTTATTTCCTGTTTGTTTCTGAGCTTAGACTTGACAATGAAAACCACATGAAATTCCCTTTTTGTTCCATCAGTTTTATTTTTGGTGCCACAATATCCCAGCTTCCAGTTCTACAAGTTGGGGTTGGCTGCTGGGGTTTTTTGTTTGTTTTTTAGTATGCATTTGTATGCATGCATTGCAAGGTTATTTTTTTAAAGTGAATTCATATAAGTTTTCCTCCAAAATAAGTAAGACTTTCTAGAGTACCAGGATTATTTTAAAAATAAAATCTAAATCTTTAAGCTAAATTAATTGAGCCATAAAGGTCAATCTGCATATGGATCCATAACTAACCAGGAGAAATTCCAAAGTGACAACAACATGCACTTTTGTGTCCTACTTAAAAAGGGCTTGTAGCTTAATTTGCTTGGGGTGGATTTTAATAACGGTGCTCAAAAAACTCAGTGCTTGAGCTCAGAGGTGATCCTAGACCCAGGCCAGGGTGGGATGCTGGGGAGGCCGTTCCCATCGCCCTGCAGCTGCAGGAGGAGGGAGCTGGTGAGGCAGAGGTATTGCTGGGTGCAAGGTTCCCCAGAGCAAGGCTGGCCTGGCGCCTGAAGGGAGGTGGTGTGACCCGAGCGGCAGTGTTTCGAGACAGCGCACTTCGCTCTGCCCCGTCCCTTTTCTCTCTGAACCGCTTTGATGGGATTGCCCGAGGGCCAGGCTGGATGAGTAATTGGGGATCTGCAGCTTGCTTTCCTACCCACCCAAAGTGCCTACCTCCCAAGGCTCTGCTTGGGATGCAGCCTCTAGCAGATGGAAAAAACGAAGGATTTAGAGCGGGGGAAAAACAAAACAAAAAACAAACCAGTTTGTATGCAGTACTTAGGCAGCACAGTGCATTTCAGGATCCTGAAATTCAAACCTCTTGTTTTCCTGCTTGCTAAGGTTTGTTATGCCTCTGAATTTAGGGACACAGAGTGGGTGGTTTGCCATGGCCCCAAGCAGGGCACCTGGGTAAGAAGATGTGGTGACTGAGGGCTGCCAGCCCTCCCTGCTTGCCCACCCTCTGCTCCTCCTTGTTGTCCCTGAAATGCACAATTTAACTGTTCACTGTGGGCACACAGCACGAAAACCAGTCGATCTGCGGGCCCAATCCTGACAGCACAGGCCGCTTGAAAAATGCTACAGGATCAGATCCAACAGTGTTTGCTCTAAGAAGGATAATCACCTCCTTGGCCTGCTTCAGACAATGTCTGGGTAAACAGGCTGACCTCCAGGGCATGTTGCAAGGTCCATAAAGGCAGAGTGAGGAGCTCCAGCATCCTCGGAGCCATTCTCCCTCTGCCCCAGCCCTACCAGCCGCAGTATCACAAGGAAGGGAGGGATACTGCGGGCTGAGATCATCCATTTGTTTTATTCATGTCAGCCTTTGTCCTGCAAGGGTTTTCCTGCCAGAGAGCTTAAAAATATATATATATATATATAAATTGTGTGCGAGGAGGAAACCTTACAGCCAGGACAGCAAACATTGGCTCCCTCCAGCACTGTGGGTTTGCACTGAGACAACCCCCTTGGAGGGACCCAGCCACCTCTCACCTTAACCATCAGAGCCACTCGTTGGCCATGGTGGTTGGTGGGGCCATCAGGGCACCCTTAGCAGTTGCTACTTTTCTCTTTGCAGCCCAGCACTCTGGGTTTCGCCAGATTGTTTTAAAACAATGATCCAGCACCATCCCCTCAATAAAAAGCCTTCTTTCTAGCTGCCAGTTTTGCCAAGTTTTGTCACAGAACAAATGTTGAACTTCTTCAGAAAGGATTTCTAGCAGAAGTGCTGACGAATGGTGGACGTGGGCAGCTCTACAGTGCGCTGAGGTCAGCCAGCCATATGGGTGTGACACGCCGACAGAACGGCGGGATCCTTCTTGACCTTCAGCCCCCTGCATCACCTGCTTGATTAGGGGCTTTCCTGAGCTTGTTTACTAATTGTGAGAATCATTTACATCTTCTGTAACGTCTGAGTCATCTGCTGTCCTCCATCTGCATACAAAACTCCTGACAGCAGCTGGAGTCGTAGAGCTCCGTTCCTTATCTCGCTATCTGAGCCTCTCTAAAATGGGCCAACTTTATGGCTGCAGAGATACAGAAATGACCCTGCCGTGCTGCTGCAAGCACCACCTTCCCCCAGGAATCAGGACAGCTTCTTTTACTGCCGGAATAATTAGTCAAATTCATACAATCACCCAAATAAATACAGCAATGCATGCTGATCTGCTGATGCCAGGCCCTGTTGGCCTTTGCTGCTGCCCGAGCAGCGCGTGCCTGGCCCCCGAGCTGCAGGCAGGCTGGCTGTGCCCCTCCTTCCCGCCCAGCATCCTGCGCTGCAACTGTCTCCTTTTGCTCCCAGCTCCACTTCTCTTAGCTTGTGGGTGTGAGGGCAGATCACTGTCCCTCCTACACCGTGGCTGTGCAGCTATTTCTCCCGTGTGGGCACAGGCAGATCCCGCAGCACTGGCACGGGTGGCTTCGAAGGCAGCGGAGCAGGCAAGGGCAGGCGGGGACAAGCAGGGTTGGTACGTCGGGGCCAGGCTCTTGCTGCTGCTCCGCTTTAGCGGGTCCTTTGTTTCGGTCGTGAGATTCTCCCAGGCAGAATTTCTTACTGAAATCGGTCTCTTTCCTCCCTTCCCCAAAGCAAAGGGATTCATTTTGCTGAGGGACTTGCCTTCCCCCGTAATTACAGACCACACTCTCACTCCCAGCACTCCTGCACTATGGAGTCTCACTGCGCCAGCAACTTTGTGCGATCACAATTCATTTGGGCAAAACTGAGCCTTTGCTGATTTATTTTGTTCCAGATGCCTAACAAACAAAATAAGTCATAACAAAGCATGGCTTTATTAATATAACTGCATAGTCTGTCAGAAAGAAAATCCCAGTCCTGGCTGATGGAGCCAAGGTGCCGAAAGCCCCACTGAATCAGGGCGTCCAAGGGATACCGGAAACCCAGCCGGACACAGCAAGACCGGCAGTGCAATGCTTACAAGAATACAAGAAGTATGAACGTTTAGTTTAGGAAAAAAAATAACTTTGCAGAAAGTCTGGCAGGACTTTCCTTCTGTGTTAGGATTAGCTCTCCATTTCCAAATGTTGGGCTCCGTTTCAAATACTATGCAGGTAGGCTAAGGGCTGCACTGGAGTCCAAATACACTAAAGTAAATAGCTTGCTTTAAGCCAAGCCCAAGCACATCCCCTTGTCTCTGCAGCCCCCCACACTTGAGTTCAGCAGGGTTTGTACCAGTCGAGTCCAAGGGCTGCAGGCACACCCGTCGGGGAGGGCGATGCAGTGTGTATGGGGCATGGTTACATCAGGGCGCTTCCCCGGCGCAGGGGCACGGTGCAGCCCATCAAATAAGCGAACAGGACACATTCCATTGTGGGCTTTTTTGCTGTGGACATGGGTATGGAGCTGTCAGTCCTTGGGACTTTTCCATTGTGATAATCCTCCAGAATACAGGCAATGTATTAACCCTCTGATGCCCAGAGCAGTTGTTTCAGCCTTCACCCTCCTCCACAGCTGGAGGCTCCCATCGAAGCAAGCAGCTTGCTGTCACCTTGCAGGCTGCTGCCAGCCCCCAGGGAATGAATTAGGCAACATCCAGCAAGACTGGACATTTCCCTAGCACCTCTTATCTGAGAATCTGGAAGCACTTAAAGTAATTTTGCTTCACTGCCTCTACCAACTCAGAGAGGCTCATTAACATCATTTCTGAGATGAAAGATGGAATCCCAGAACAGCCAAGTGGTTTTACCTACACCATAAGCCAAGTCAGCAACAGCACCTTGTCTCTTCATCCTCTGCCTGCCTCGCATTATCAGGAACTTCTCTGTGGAGCCATGCACAGAAAGAGAAGACCGTAGAAATAGCCTGGACACTCTCCTCAGAAAGGCAGCCTGCGCTGCCAGCTGTGGGCAGGAAACTCGGCAGCAAGGGCCCGGGCTGCTGCAGTTAGCCTGGCACGATGCACTGCTGGTGATGCTCTTGCAGCCCACACCATGTATGTACGGGACAGTGCCAGCCAAGCCAGGCAGCTTGCTCTGCCAGCAATAAGATACCAAGTGCCTGAAGGAACTTCGGCAATTCCTACTGATGTGAGGAAAAAAACTGCAAACCATGCTCTAAGCTTCAAAGCGGCACACACCGTTACAAAAGGACCCAGCGCCAGAGCTGAGGGATTAGTGCCCAACTGCAAGGATTAAATCGAGAAATAAAGTTTATAATAACCTGTGACTCAGCCCTTGCTGGAGGTTGATGATCCATTTCTGAGTGTGTGCCTGAAAGCACTTTCTCAGTCAGCCTGAGGCTGTGCACAGCCTGAAGTTTTTGGAGGCAGGCAGCTTGCTCTTCTGTCCCATCATGGCTCTGTGCTCTGGGTCACTGTTTATCTTCTAATGATTAATGGTTGCTCTTGGTTCCTGCTGCAATTCCATTAAGATTAGAGACTTAAAGCTACATGGAGATGTTTAGCAGTGGGCAACCCTGGTCTCCCCATAGTTGTATTTCTATAGTCCCGAGGAAACAAAGATTAGCTCGTCTTTGATCCCATCCTTTCTGCTTTCTAGCTGAAGGCAAAGAACCCCTCTCGGGCAGCACTCATGTTGGCCAGTGAAGAGAGCCTGCCTCTTGGGTTGTTGTGCAATTCATGTGCTGTGCATGCTGTGGCACTTGGAAGTCCCATCCCTCAGGGACTCCGATGGCACCATCCCCTAAGCGCACACATATCCAGAGAACAAAATGCTCTTCCAGGAGGGGACAGGTGCAGTCTCAACTCCTTCCCTTTCTGACATGGGGCAGAGGAAGAGGCACAAGCTGGTCAGCACCTTCTGGGGACCAAAGTACAGAGGCAGATCATCTTCCTAAAAAATGTACAATTAGAGTCCCAAATGTTTATCTCTGCTAAAAGCAAGCCAGCACACAGGGAACACGAGCATGAGAGGAATGAAGCAATCAGCCAGACTCCATCATGAATACAGTTACTCCCAGCATTTTGACTTCTGGGATTGTTGGAGCAGGAAGAGACAGCTCTGACCCTAAGACAGCTAGGGTAATGTCATACCTTCACCTGGGGAGATGGAAGAAAGAAAAGCCACCGCCTTCCCCAACTGATTGCAGAGCACCTTTCAGCCTGAAAGATAACTCTGACCCATTTGTGGAGATCACTGATCCCAAGTAGAGTCTGCAGCTGCTATGGTCCTGGCCAGAGGCACAGGCACTGGATGAAGCTCACATGTCCACAAGGCTGAGCCCATCTGCTGGAGGGAGCCTGGCCAGATGGGCTTCCCTCCTATCTGAGTCTTTGTGCTGCTGCCTAGGGACCCCAAGTATTGGGTCCCTGCTGAAGCACCTCTGCATGCTCATGGGGAGCCAGATAACAGCAAAACAACCCAAGAGACAGATTTTCCCCTCCACATCAACCTGCTGAAGCAGGTTCAGCAGGTAGCTTGCTCCCTGATGGTAGCATAGGGTGCTGAGCAGCACGCCAAGCAAAAGCATCATTGCTCCCGAGTGATGGAGCAAGAGAGAGGTCACAGGGCCACTCAGTCTTTTTTGGGTAAACAAGGTTCCCTTCTTTGTCTAGAAGTGCCCTCCTGCTCAGATGGACCTGGCTTGGGCAACCTGCATGACACAGAAATAGAAAAGAGGTGAATTTGAAAGGAGAAAAAGCCTAGAGCCAGAGGTACTCTCTTCCCTCCACTGTGCCTGTGGGAAAGGGACAGCAGCTCCTTGTCTGTCTGGAAGTCTCTGTACAGGCAGCTTCTGGCACCACCACACAGACACCAGGGAGGGGATGCACAGAGGTAACTGCTGGAAGAAAAGGTGTGTTTGTTACCGATTAGGGAATCTTATTTTAGGAGCATTACATATGGCAATGGAAGGAGTTATGGATGGCAGATCCAGGGCTAGTTTTACAAAACTGAAACCTCTGAGCAAGCCTGGATGCATGTCACTTGTACAGGAGCCATCCCTAAAGAAACCACTCTCTAATGTTAGGTGAAGCCTCAGATGGAGATGACAAATTTGATTTTGTCTGAAGACATTTTTGAGGTGCCAATTTCAATAACTCCCTGAGACTAGGCAAACAACTTAGTAGAAATGCCATGAAGGTTTAGTGTTGGCTTTCTTAATGTCTCTGCCTACAGCAAGATCTAGCCAACGTGTAAGAAAGCTACTTTAATTAAATCCTAAAGGGCTGTATAATCTCAAATAATGCCTACAGCCTTGTGTCAGTGGTGTGGGGCTGTTTTGGGTAAATACACTGCTACAGAGCTCACGTGCTGTCCCCATCACAGTCTTTTCCTGTGGTTCTTCATAACTGTGCTGAGCAGATTGCCCTCTCCTGTTGCTTTTGCTTTTCCATGACCTGCTTGCAGCAAGCTGGGAAGGCCTACACTTAACGACACCACGTAGGGCACATGCAATAGGTGTTTTATATGATACATATATGTACAAAATCACCCCTAGTTTTAAATTCAGTTCTAAAAGCAAACTTGTTCTGAGCAGCAAGTCCCAGTTTCAACTTGAATATGGGCCATGCTTCAAAGCCAATTTTAATCTAGGTTCCCTCTGTATCTTTGAGGCAGGCCAAGCACACTGTGGCTTGGATCAACCTTGTAACCACTGCACTGGTGCAGTTCAGGATGAGACAAGAATTTTCAATACCAGGACTGTGTTCCCCTGAGCTTTGTACCTCGTGTTGTCATTTACACCTATGGAACCAACTGTAAAATACTCCCCTCTGGTTTTCCCATCTCCACTCCAGTTTGCACAGATGAAAGCAGCGCAAGACATGCAAAGAGAGTCTCAAAAGCAAACAGGACCCTGCACAGGAGGACACTGTCCTTCAGTTACAGCAAGGCAATTCCTCCTTAAATCTGGTCCAGTAGAGAGTCAAGCCCTAGAAGAGAGGAAATTGTGCTTGACAGATGCAATCATATGCAAATGGCTGTAGAAGAGGGGAAATTATCATCTACAAACATTGGGCAGAAATTCCATCTGCCGCCGCCTCAAGAAGGGCTCTTAATAAATTCTGAGACAGCAAAGTGACACACATCTTAATCAAGACTTAATCCATGGAATTAATTCACTGCGCGTTTCTGCATAATTCCGAGAGCAATGGTAAAAGCCATGGCAATATCAGCAGCAGATGGACTTCCCCTACTCCATGCAAAGGTATTAAAGAAAACAGGCCCTGTCACATCACTTCGTGTACATACACATGGCAAAAAGCAACAGGGCAGTGCCCTGCTGCTGCCAGGAGCTTACACAGTCGGTGGACATCAAAGGTCAGGCTCCCTGTGAGGTGGAAATGGAAACCAGCCTCACAGCAAACGTGGAGTCTGCCACAAGAGAGGGGAAGCCTGTAGTGAGGCAGAGGTCTGGGAAACTGGCACTGGGTCCCCTCATTAGATGCTGTTTTCAGAGAGCACTGGCTGAGGCTGGTGGTGAGTCAGATTCATCAGTGCCTGGGAAAGGCAGGGGATGGAGGTTAACCAAAGGGGAGAGGGAGGGGAAACTGCTGGGGGTTTGGTGAGTGAGATCTGCTGCAGAAACCAGGCAGATAACCACTAGAAGTAGCTCCCTGCCCTCTCACCATAGTCTGGAAGCATGCTGCAGGTACTGGGGTCAGCACTGACAAGAATCCTGGCAGAAATCCAGCTCAAATTGACAGGAGCTTTTAGACAGCTCTGAAAATACATTCTTAGTCAGTGTCATCCACCTCCAAAGGAGGTGCAACAGCTATGTGATTAATCACTTGTTTACATGTCTAAATGCTAGCACAGTCCAGATGAAACACTGCCTTCAACAGGCTCCCTCCTCAACGTGCATGGATTTGAAGGGCCAGGCAGTCCTTCACCAGCTAGAATCCAGTCTTCACCACTGACCTCCACCTGCAGCTTGGAAGTCCAAACCATTTGGTCCAAACCCCTCTAAACCCCCAGGTCCCATATCCCAGCATGGTGCATCAGGTGCTATGTTTTAGAGGGAGAGGTTCCTTAGCTGGGAAGGTGAGGTATTAGCTGGGGTGACTGGAGTTTCAGGAGCTGCTGTGGTCCCTCCAAAGCAGCCCAGCTTTTGGAAACCATTACACCTGCACTGATGGCAATGCATTGTCCTATGAATGTCAGGGTTATGGTCTGAAAGTCCAATTAAGTGCTAACACGTGGCCAGCTCACCTTTCCAAGGTGATGTGGCTGGGCATATAGCACTGCTTCATGCTTACATCTTCATGAGCATCCAGGACAAAGTGTTGCTCTCACCTAAATTCCTCTGGGCCATATGGGTGAAGGGTATGAGGACATTGCAGAAGAGCATGATGAGAATAATTGATCTTGGGACAGAAAGATGTGGAAAGAGGTGTTAGAGGAGTTCCAGTGGTGCTTGCAGATGCAGGAAGCAGCACTGTCAGCTTCCCAGCTGGGGTGCTTTCAGCCAGGGAAGGTGGCTTACAGGCAGAGGACAGTTACTTGAGGGGTCACAGGGAAACTTCAGCCAGGATGACCAAAGGCTGGAAATGAGCTGCTGCTCAACCAGGATTGCTCATTGGCAGAAGTCCAAGGGTGTGTAATATGACTCCTGTGTTAATTCAGGCTCCAGAGGTCCTTCTGTACCTCAAAGAAGTCCACTTGCACTGCCCGAGTCCACAGGCAGTGTCTGTGCAGGCAGGTGTGCCTTCCTATCAGTGCCATGCGCAGGAGTGCTTTTTTTGCAGTGTGTGCGTGTACTTCTGTGTTAGTGCTCTCCAGGCACCTTTGCTTGAACTTGACCAGTTTGTGAAGTAGCAAAGGAGAAAGAGTTGGGAAGCTGGGCAGTGAAGATGGGAGAGGCGAGATGTCTGGGGAAGGTGCTAACAGCCCTTGGCTGGCCTAGAACCACTTCCTCAGATCTCCGTTACACGGCATGCTCCCAGCGTTGCTATTTCAGTCTGAATGTCACCTATAAATTGGAGGCTCTTTCTCTGAAGGCTGCAAATAGAAGTGTCACTAGATGACTTTTGATTTATAGGGAACCTCAGCAGAAAGCCTGGCATGTCCGTTTTCCAGCCAGGAAACTCAAAAGTGTCCTAGGATCCCACAGGGATCTTTTGCTTTTCCTAAACCTTTCCTCAAGGATTGGCAAGTCCCTCCTAGAGGGGGCAGGGAGAGGTCACACAGAGAGATTAATCTCCTTAATCACCCTGTATCTGCTTCTTTTTCAGATTCCTCCTCCTCTGCCACCCATCCCTGCCCCATGGATTTCAACCTGCTGGCGGACACGGAGGCTCGCAGCCCAGCCCTGTCTCTCTCGGACTCTGGAACCCCTCAACACGAGCACAGCTGCAAAGGGCAGGACCACAGTGGTGAGTGCGATGCTCAAGATACAAGAAAGACCCCAATCCATCTTTGCAGGTGGATCTGGGTGGCTGTGGCTTGCAGGAGCCAGCTGCAGTGCTCCTGGGGACATGCTGAGCTTCCTTTTGCACCACAAGGCAGCACAGTGCTGTTGGCAGCATGACCATCCCATCGAGCGGGGGGAAGGCACGGGGTGCGTATCGCAATGACAGCCATCGGGAGGGTGAGAATGCCATCCTGGGGATGGGGCTGTCTGGCCTCAGCTGCAGGAAGCCACTGCTGACGCAGGGCACAGCCTGCAGCAGGCAGGAGTCAGGCAAGCCAGGTCACTGCCCAGCTAAGATTTAATTATACTNATTTAAACTCTGTTTAAATTGCTTATGTTGAAACTTCCTATGCTACAGGTTAACCTTGGGCTGAACTTTCAAGTTTCAGGCAATTGGAAGGAAGAGAAATACTGTCTTTGCCCCTGCTTTCATTGAAAAAGCCCGGTTACCTGTGTCTTGGTGCAAAGTTCTGCAGTGGGCTGCTCCTGTCCCAAGGAGGTACCTCTGACCATTTCCAAAAGCTGAACAACCCCCAAGCCTGCTGCATTCTATATCGGGCTCTGAAAAAGAAACATCACCATTCACACGTGCTCAGAAATCAGCTAACAAATGCTATGTCTTCCCCTGGGTTTTGCATCTGTCCTGTGAATGCTCCATCCCTTTTGTTGCTCTGGATGCAGCAGGACAATGCAAAACTGTCCCTAGCAGTGCCAGCTCAAGGGGAGGTGAGAGTCGGGGACAACCTGCTGCTCCCTATGTAAAGCCTCCAGGCTCACCCACATGCAAAAGCTAATGAGCATAATGATGCAGATTAACATTTCCCAGAGTAAGTATCATGAAGGGAGTTACACTGGGATAACTCTGGTCAGAGAATCCACCCGCTGAATTCCCCACTGCACGTGTACCTTTGTTGCACACACCCCCAAGCTCAGTGGCTCCTTGTCAGCTGCTTTGGATACACAGCAGTCATCTCCATTCATGTGGCCTTCCTGACTGAGCCCACCCTGGCATGCCACAAAACTGCCAATTTAGGAGCTGACTTCTTTTTTTCCATTAGGCATGAGCAGCTAATTCCAGCCATGACCGCAGTCATTTCATTGAGTGGGAGAACATGTATGAGATATATTCCACAACCTATTTTGGGTTGACAAAAAACTCTGGGTGCCTGGCTGCATCACTCCCTACTGTCTTAAATAGTCTAGAAAGAAAATGGTTCTGGGAGGTGGGCATCTGCCTGCATTACCTGCACACAGGAGCTAGCAGCTTGTGCATTCACACCAGAGAGGCTGATGGCAGCCACACATCACCAGTGTCAAGCAGAGCAGAGCGTGACACCAAGGGCAGCCCAGGATGGGGCAGGGTTGCATTTCTGGCACTGCTTGCCTGTCCTCAAGAGAGCAGCCTCCCTCCTCCTCGACGCTGCTTCATTCATCCACAGAGTAAGAGATCCTGAGGGAGACAGCACAAATCTTGCTTCTCTAGTCTCAGCTCTTGGAGATCCCAGGTTTCCTCTGATAGTGTGTTTTGGTTTCTGACAACCCCCTCTGTTAGGTTTCAACAGGCAGCACAGGTCAGGGGAGAGCGAGGATGAATAAGGAGGAGGTGAAGAATTATCCAGCATCTCCCTGTATTCTGATCCTCAGCATGGATTCAGGGTCCCCACAGAGCCTGTCCTTCCTGCAAGGTCTTGTGTTTCCCAGTATTGCCACTGCAATGTCCAAGCTCTCCACCATTCAGAGGGCACTTTTCTCCTGCCTAGAGGAAAAGGCAAAATGAAGATGACACTCCCAGTAAGCAGTCCTTGGGAAGAGCCACAGGTAGCAGGTAAAGAAATGGAGAGTACAGTATGAGCAACATGTAGCTGCAGAGATTTTTCCAGGCTCCAAGTCATGATTCCTACATCTCCTTGAACTTCATGTGATTTATGGAAAGTTCTACACCAGAAGCAGGAAGATAACTCTGTGAGCTCTTCCACCCAGATGCAGACTCTAAGCCAGTGGTACCCTCACTCCATTCTCTTTCCCTGTTGGCATAGTTTCTTCCTGCATGAAGAAGGGCAGTCCTGAGCAGGAGCACCTGATTAGGTCCCATCCTCTTGCTTAGCAGCAGCCCCTTTGGAAATCCAGATTAGTCAGGGGCCCCAGGGGGAACATATCCCACATATGCATCGGGCTCTTAATTAACCCAGATTTAGCAGATGAACAAACAAAACGAATGTTGTGTTTTCAATCTGTAATGAGCCATTCCCAAGAACTAGCTCAGACGTAGTGGCATCACTTGCCTTCTAATCTGTTTTAGAGATGGATTGTGCAGGAATCTCCCTTTTCCAACACTGGCTTGGAACACTGAGTTTGAGAAATCAGATTTATCTCCTTGGCAAAGGAGTCACTACAGAAAAGATCCACATTAAGAGCATGCTCCCAAGAGTTCTTCTAAACATGGGATCCCCACGTGAAGATGTTCATGGGAATGAGGAGAGTACCCCGAGACCATAGCCAGCTCCTACCATTACACTTTTCAGGTCCTATGGCTTCAACTCTTTCAAGAGTGCACTGGGAAAGTTCTCATGCAGGTACACCCTGGATGGAAACACAAGCTGGTCCTAGCACTGGGAATGGGAAGCCCCACCTTCCTGCTCAACAGAACCAGCTTGCACCCTGCTGTTGAGAAGTAGCCATCTCACTCTCCTTGCATTAGCTTTTCTGCTGGTGCATAGCATCAAGTCTGCCACAGAAACAGAGTCAGCTGGTGAGGAGACTTTGGGGAACTCACATTTCTTCCTTCAGTCAAACACATGTAGAAACAAACCTTTCCTAACAGCACCCAGGCTTTCCTCCCTGAAAAGTGATTGTGTCTCCTGCAGCTCCTCTCTGACTCCAGCATTGCTCACTTTGGAGGAAGGCAGCTGCAAGGAGGGTTTTCCCAGGAACAGCGGGAGAGGTTTCTGAATGAACGTGCTGCCACAGGAATGGGCTAGTGGCACCAGGTTCCTGGGACAGGAGTGTCTCCCAGGGCTGGGCTCCATTAAAGCACCTGCTCTTGGTACAGCATTGCTCTGGAGCAGAGTCCTTTCTCTGTGAGGCTCAGAAGCTTTTTAGCCTCTCTCTCTTCCATTTAGATTTTATAGGCACATCTTTCTGGAGCACATCCATATGACTTGAGGAGACATTTTTTTCCCCCCTTACCTATCTGTATTCCAGGCTACTGTCTTCTTGCCTCCCAGCTTTTCAAGGGGCTGTACAAGACACCTTCCATGTTAGGATTTTTCTGGACTTTGAAGCCTTTCAAGATAGCTTCCACTTGAAAAAAACCACAAGCAAACAAACAAACAAAATTTTTAAAACTGAATCTCAATGGAGCAACAGCAGGATTTGATGCCAGGATTTTTTTAAAGTTTCTTTCTGTTTGGCAACTGTTTGCCATCTTTTCTACTTTAGCTGGGTATTTCCTACTGTAAAAGAATTCCTTCCATCCCTGCTGAAAACCTGTTTTTCATCTGGAATTGCTTCACCTTCCTTCTAGATCAGAGGAAGGAGGAGGTGAACATCAGAAATCACTTATTTTCACTAGAATAATTTTATTCTATAGCAACTTGTCTTAGTTCCCACCAGACTTAAACATGAGCTGTAGCTTTCATCCCTGTAGCTGTCCTCCATAGACTGCTCAAGTATTTAAATGTGACATTTTATGATGGAAGATACTTCTATTTGCATTTTGCCTCTGTTTGCAGAGTACCAACAGCCCTGGGAGGAGCTGTGGCACAGGGAACTTCCTGGCTGCCCACCTCCATCCACAGCAGCCCAAAGCCAGTGCTAAGGCCTGGGCTTAATGCTACAAGGAGGCTGAGCTGTAGTTATCAGTTACATAGCAGCTTGAACACTGGAGAGTTTCAAGATGTTCATTTAAGGGGCTACAAGAAAAAAGAGGCTGCCTCTGGAGAGGGATCTCCAGCTGAGGAGGAGGTCAGGGGCAGAAGGACAGGGAGATGCTGGAGTACTTCATGGGAAGGTCCAAGAGAGGCCTTTTCCTACTTTTTTTTTTTTTTTTAATAAGAATACATGCACCTAAGTAAGAAGGTAAAGGAATAAAAAGGTAGGAAGGATAAAAGTGTTAATAGAATCACACAATGGTAGGAGCTGGAGGGACCTCCAGAGATTGTCTAATCCAACCCCACTGTTTAAGCTGGTTCACCTCGAGCAGGTTGCACGGGAACATGCCCAGGGGCGTTCTGAAAGTCTACAGAGAAGGAGAGTCCACAATCTGTCTAGAGACCTGTGCTTCTTGCATTCAGTTAAGAGCTTCAACTTGCTATCATTGGCAGTTTGCCTTTTTCCATAATTTGCCCACAAACCCACTACTGGATCATTTGCTGTGTCATAAGCAGTAATTTCCATTCAGTTTTTCTAAAGGGCACCTTAGGCAGAGAGTTTTAAGCAGAGTAGGAAACTGCTGGCCTGATTAAGTTCTGTCACTATCATCCATCTTAACTGTGACAGATAAAAAACAGAGACCAGAAGTTTGGAAAAATCCAAATCCAGTCTTGGAAGCTGACATCCATTACAGCCGTTAAATGAGGGCAATCCATGCTGCATCAAGGGGCGTTTGGTTTGGGTGCAGGGTGAGCACTCGCAAGGGTGAGGGATAGAGACAAGGCCACCCCTGTGGGTGCAGCTGGAGCTGCTGATCGCTGCAGCAAAGGGGGGCCTCACTGAGCATGCACTGGTTGCTCCAAGAACAGGCGCCCTAAATGCATCCAAGCCCTCAGGTTAACTCAGGGGATCTCTCCCATGTTTGTTTCTCACACAGACACTGAGAAGTCCCAGCAAAACCAGACGGACGACTCCAATCCTGAAGACGGCTCGCTTAAGAAGAAGCAGCGGAGGCAGAGAACACACTTCACCAGCCAGCAGCTCCAGGAGCTGGAAGCTACTTTTCAGAGAAACCGTTACCCAGACATGAGCACCAGGGAGGAGATTGCAGTCTGGACCAACCTGACGGAGGCACGAGTCCGGNCAAGCTTGTGGGGAGGAAGCCAGCCATGATACAAGCCACCAAGCTGTCCCCAAACCAAGGGGCCCTAGAAAATTTATCTATCTTGAAAACACCTCGCCAGGCTCTTAGGCCAGAGATTTGACACTTCCACCCACACACAGAGCCCGTACAGGTGATACCTTTCCTATCCAGGGCTGCCTTGCAATAACACAGGAAGATGCAAAACCCAGGCTCTGCCCCACAGAGCTCTACCACCCTCGACCCAGCAGAACCCTTCCTTGTAGTGCCATCATCCCCCAGCCTTACCCTTGCTGAAGAGCATTCTTTGGTGTTCCTAAACTACTGTGCATAGTCACAGGCATAGTGTGGCAGGGCTCCAGCTGGAATGAGAGCTTCTCTCTGGTACTAGAAATATGAGTTAGCAGCACCATGAATAGCTTTCCAGCAGCTTCCACGCTCTAGGAAGTTATACTGTTTGAGTCTATCCAACACTAACAGATTTTCCTGTTGGAAGACAGACTTCTAACACCCTACCCCATCCTGCTTCTGAGGTGAAGTCATAATAAGAGAGGTTACTTTGTCCACTCAGCAGCTCTCAGATCACATCCCCCAAGTCACACAACCCCAACCCCTACTCCTGAGCTGTGGTCACTTAGAAATACAGCAAGAATTTTCTTCCCTTTTCCCTGTAAAAAGGGCATCTCTTTGATGAGTGAGGTGGGTTATTCTGTGCGTTGTAAAATGGTAGTGGTTGGGTTTGAATTAGGTGGCGATTCTCACTGGGAGCTGACCCTGCAGTCCAGACATCTTGCATCCTTTCCGGATGCTCAGCTTCCCAGCTCTCTGGGAGCAAACTCAGCCCTTCAACAGCTCTTGCCTTGCTGGAGAAAGAGATGGGGCAAGGCCCCTTCCGGGGACAGCCCAGAGTGATTCCCATCCCTTCCCTCTCTCTCACAGGTCTGGTTCAAAAACCGTAGAGCTAAGTGGAGGAAACGGGAGAGGAACCAACAGGCTGAACTGTGCAAGAACAGCTTTGGAGCCCAGTTCAATGGACTGATGCAGCCTTATGATGACATGTATTCCAGCTATTCCTACAACAACTGGGCTACCAAGGGCCTTGCCACCAGCCCGCTCTCGGCCAAGAGCTTCCCTTTCTTCAACTCCATGAACGTCAGTCCCCTCTCTTCCCAGCCCATGTTCTCCCCACCCAGCTCCATCGCCTCAATGACCATGCCTTCATCCATGGTTCCTTCTGCGGTGACTGGAGTACCAGCCTCCAGCCTTAACAACCTGGGAAACATCAACAACCTGAACAGCCCAAGCCTCAACTCTGCTGTCTCATCCAGTGCCTGTCCTTATGCCTCAACAGCCAGCCCCTACATGTACAGGGACACATGCAACTCCAGCCTGGCCAGCCTGCGGCTGAAGGCCAAGCAGCATGCCAACTTCACCTATCCGACGGTGCAGACAGCAGCTTCCAATCTGAGCCCTTGCCAATACGCCGTGGACAGGCCTGTATGAAGGGCTGCCCTCTGCCAACCAGGGACTCGACCTTAGCCTGACAAAAGGAGACCTTTAGCCCTACAACAGCATACGTCCTGCAGAGAATGAGAGTTATCACGAGAGCAAGAGAGCGAGAGCGAGCGGCGAGCAGGCAGACGGACCTCTCTGAAGATTTGTCTAACTATCGTATGGTGAATTTTGACTGTCTTTCCCCTCCCAAACCCCTTTCCCTCTCGCCCACCAAACCTCCTCCTTCTGACCCATGGGCAGCAGAAACAAGTGTGTTTCAGTCTGCTCCTCTGAGCCCCGCAGGGGTGAGCTCCCCAAATCCCTGGGATGGCACGGGCAGGCAGATGCCACCCCTGCAGGGAACAACCAGGGACAGGGCAATGTGGGGGTTGCCATTCAGTGCTTGGCTGAACCCCCCCCCCTCCCTGCATGAGCACGAGATTTTGGTTAAGTCCTCTTGTCCACTTATTTATCACACAGACAGTAAGGAAAGCCTTCTATCAGTCAATTGGCATCTCTCTTTATAATTCTCATGGCCCTTCAGACTTGAAGCCTTAAGGAAGGAGTTGTAAGGATATAAAATGTGTGTGTATATATGAGAGATATATACACAAATACATATGTAGACGCTATAATAGGCTTTTTTTTTGTTTTGTACATGAAATAACCTACAAAGTAGACCATAAAACCAAAAGCCCTTTCAAGCGAGCACATCCACGAAGGTGGTATCCTGCCTGTCATGCTTTACTGCTTCAGTCATTTCCAGTCAGACAGGAGCACCTTTGCCAGTGTACATCCAAAACATCTCCTTTTGCAACAGTCAGCTCCCCCTTGCACATCTCCTTCCCATCCCTTCTCCAAATCCCATTTCCAAAAAAGATAATAAAATAAAAGTTGGCACAATCTCTTCAAGGCTTCTGCCTGTCTGGTTATTGAAAGCATGAACCTGCATCTGGAAACTCAGAAATCAAGCACCAGTAGCCCAAGCGAGAGTGAGCAACCTTGGGAGTGCCATCACGAGGCAGTCTGAGTTGGAACAGGGGCCTGGTGTTTAGAGGAGCCGTCTCTGTTTCTCACTTACAAAACAAATATTTGGGATCTTCAGGACAGCAAAAAAACACCAACACTGTGTGAAAGGGAAGACAAGCCCCCTCCCTGCTCCCTGGGTGCATGCACCTGTTGTGGCAGGAACGTCAAGTCTCTTCTGGCTCCTCAGGCTTCCCTACTGTGCTGGATGGGGCCAGTGCCTCTGGGCTCCCAGCAGCCCAGGGGCAGTCACTCCAGGGGCTCCCACTCTGAACAGCAGTCCCCAGGGTGAGGCCAGCTGCAGCACCCTGCCCTGCTAGCCTGCCCCTGCACAGCTTCTGTGGGGAAAGCTGTAAAACCGTTGGGTCTCCCAAGAGGTACAGGCACCAAAGAACCTGCTGCTTCAGTCAGTGGAGAGAGATGCAACAAAGGGCACAAGGAAGCTCCACATGCAGCAGGGGAGCAGGACATCCCTACCCAGTGCAGCCTCCTTTTGCTTCATCAGGCACATGCTCCAAGGGGAAAGCATAACCCAAATATTTTACTTTTCTCTTATCCAAAACCAAACCAACCAAACAAATAAACCAAACCAACCAAACAAATAAACCAAACCAACCAAACAAATAAACCATAAAAGCCCATATCACCACAACAAGCTTTCTTGTATGAATGGAAGAGGTAAATCTGGCATAAAAGAACAGGTTTCTTCAACATTGTTAGCATGCAGGGAGAAAGCAAGTGCTTTTCTAAGAGGGGATCCTCACTAGGACACAGTAAGAGGTCTCTCACAAGTAAAGCACATGAGCCACTCTGTCTTTGCCAAAGCCTGTTCCACAGGGAGTAGTTGCTGCTAAAGGCATTGGTGAGCAGATGCTGAAAGAAGTCACAGACGTCATCTCAACTTCACTAACAAAATTACTCTTTGCTCTGAGCTAATCCAAAGCGAGGGAGCCAAGTTACCCTGCACTGAAACAGCTGTCTCTGGAAGCACAACCCTACCTGCAATGTGCATTCAAAGATCAAGCATAAACATCTAAAACATAGACACAGCACATCTAGGACAAAACATGGAGTCTACCTTGCTGCTGGGTGCCAGTTCTGTTGTGGTAGCTTCAGTGACTAGTCTTCATTCTGTGCCAGAGCCTCCCTCCACCAGCCTTCCCACCAAACACATAGCTCACATCAGTGCTGTTGTGCTGAACTGCTTTTTCTTCCACCCAAGGGAAGAAAAAACCTCAGCTTCTTCCTAATATACCCTCCTCCACTAAGCCTGACTCACAGCTGAGTCCAACTCCTCTCTGTGATAACCCAAGCCAAGTGGTGCCACAATCCTCTCCTACTCCTTGATGAAGGAGCTGAGCTCTTTACACACCTGGTCCTGCTTCTACCCCCTTTCCATGTACCCTGCCCCTCCATCTGTGCTGATCTCAAGCAGAGGTGGGAACATGGCAAAGCCAGAACAAGCATCTCTCATAAAAATGCAGCTTTGCCTGGATAAGGAATTGAGGGGAAACTCTTTGACTTGAGTGATGTGTCTATGAAGGGTAAGAAAATCCTCCTTTGTCTTGGTTCCATCTGAAGCCAAGAGCAACATAAAAGCCTCCTTAGAGTAGCTGTGCTTTGCCTTGAACATCTCCTGTGCAGCTTGGTTGTTCTCCATGTTGCTACGATACTTGTGAAGGTACTCTACTTGTCCCACAGAGACAATGAAATTCAGTTGGGGTAGGGGTGTACCAGGCTGGCTGCTGCTGACTGTTGCAGAATTCAACCAATAAAAGACATGCTCAAATACACAGAGGCAGAAGGCCAACTCCAACACATGTTTCTCATGATCTCCTGTTAGAGCCAGTGGGAAAAAGTCAAGGCCTAGTTTAGGTACTGGTTTTTCAGCCTGAAGCTTTCCAAGCAGTCATTTCAATTAATATTACACCAAAACAGTCTAATATCTGAGCAGGACAGACTCAGTCAGTACCCACACAAGGCAACTGGTGCATGCAAGTGGGTGGCCAGTGGCTCTGCAGGCTGGCTAGTTGGTTCAAGTTTCTTCTTCCCAATCCTGTACAGAGAAGATGGTGGGGTCTCTTTCTGCAGTCAGAATTATCACACTGTGTAGGATTCAGACCAGATGTCAAACCACAAACCGGCTCTGAGCTGAGAGTGCTTTGTACAGTGGCACCAAGCAACTGACACAACCTTGGGAAAACCTTAAAATCTGCAGACACCAGAGGTGTCGTAACAGTAACTAACAAAGTGAGCAAGTTGGCATCAGCAAGCTCCGGGAGAAGTCCCCTGCTTTTCAAATGCCACCTGCCTTCCTAATGCAGCTGAGCCAGTACAGCTCCCACATTCAGCTCCTTCCACAGGAGGCCAGGACATGGACATGATGCTCTCTAGTCCAGCATAAGTACAGCAGGTGATCTACAGACCTTCTCCAGGACCTGTCTCTCTCACAAGTCCCCAGTATCTCCTTAGTTCTATCTCCTTAGTTCTATCTCCTTGGTACTACAACCCAAGCAGGTGGGTTTTAGCAGGGCCCTGCTTACTCTAAAGGCCCATTTAGCAAGTGACTCTGTCATTGGATACTTCCCAATCTGCAGATTTAGCAAGTGCACATTCTCCTCCATCATCCATGTCATTAATGGAAATGCTGGACAAAACCAGACCCGTAACAGATGTCCCTGAACTTCACTCAACAGACCCCTTCCTTTTCAACAGCAAACCATAGATAACTCTCTAGGTATAATTATCCAATGGGTTTTGTACCTACCCAACAACTCAGCTACATCATCCTTAAGAGCCACTTAAATGGCAGTCAGGGCTCTTCCTCACCATGCCATTACCCTGTCATAGAGGAAAATCAGATTATTTTGACCAGATTCTGGTCCATATGGCTCCTGCTTATCTCCATGCCTTACAAGTAGTTAGATTATTTGTTCCAGCATTTTTTGGGTGGTGTGTGGGTGAGGGGATTTAAGTGTCAGCAGTTCCTGGCTTTTGATCCCAGTTCCCATGTTGAAGACGGGGTACAAAGCTTGTGTTTACCATCCTCCCATGCCTTCCTGTCCCCAAGTAGTTATCATAGATAACAGCAAATATTTCTGGAATTGCTTTGTGGGAAGTTCACCATGCCCGGGTACTTTGAAAAAATCCTGTTTATCTAAACACTTTCTTACTTGCATTTCCCTTATTCAAGACCAGCAGCAGCATAGCTTGTGCCATCTATTTCCCCACAGCTGTCTTTATCTGAAGGCTAATGCAAAGTGGGCTGAACAGCTGGGTCTCCAGTGGCTGCCATCAGCGTTTTCCCTCTCTGACAAGAAGCAGCACAACATCACCCTTGGTTAGTCTCTTACTATTAATATAATGGAGACTTGTATTCTGACGTCTCTTGCTTGGTAGCTTTTACCACGGTCTCTCAATAGAGCTGAAAACTGCATGCTGGAGTTTGCAACAGGTTTGCTGATGACACTGAGCTGTGTGGTGTGGCTGACACACTGGAGGGAAGGGATGCCATCCAGAGAGACCTTGACAGGCTTGAGAGGTGGGCCAGTGCAAACCTCATAAAGTTCAACAAGGCCAAGTGCAAGGTCTTGCACATGGGAAGGGCCAGCCCCAAGCACAAGTACAGGCTGGGTGGAGAATGGATTGAGAGCAACCCTATGGAGAAGGACTTGGGAGTGCTGGATGATGAGAAGCTCAACATGACCTGGCAATGTGCATTTACAGTCCAGAAACTTGCTTGCATCCTGGGTTGCCGCAAGTGTGATGAGCAGGTTGAGGGAGGTGATTCTCCCTCTCTATTCTGCTTTCACGAGACTCCACCTGCAGTACTGCATTCATCTTTGGAGCCACCAACTTAAGAAGGACAAGGACCTGTTGGAGTGAGTCCAGAGGAGGGCCACAAAAATGATCAGCAGGCTGGAGCACTGGTCCTATGAGCACAGGCTGAGGGAGTTGTGGTTGTTCAGCCTGGAGAAGAGAAGATCTCAGGAAGACCTTATAACAGCCTTCCAGTAGCTGAAGAGGGCCTACAAGAAAGCTGGAGAGGGACTTTTTACAAGGGCAAGTAGTGGTAGGATGAGGGGTAATGGCTTCAAACTGAAAGGGGGTATATTTAGGTTAAATGTAAGAAAGGAATTCTTCACTGTGAGGGCAATGAGACCCAGGAACAGGTTGCCCAGAGAAGTTGTGGCTGTGCCCTCCCTGGAAGTGTTCAAGGCCAGGCTGGATGGGGTTTGAGCAGCCTTGTCTAGTGGGACGCTCCCCTGCTCATGGTAGAGGGGTTGGAACTGGATGATCATTGGTGTCCCTTCCAACCCAAACCAGTCTGTGATTCTGTGACGTGAACACCGAAGCTGCTGATGGCGGTATTAAAACCGGGGCTCAGGTAGGTAGATAGCTGTAGGAGGTGGACCCAGTTTCTGTCTTAATCGCCTCCAGGGCCCGGCTTCGGCCTAGCACTGGAGGGCCTAGCACTGGGGGGCTGGCT
>VWZY01003705.1:395188-413623 GCA_013399075.1 Chloroceryle aenea | reverse complement strand
GGGGGAGGGCCGGGCCGTCGGCAGCAACAGGTGCGGTGCTGCCACCTCACGGCTGCGGGGACCGGGGCGGCCGGGACCGGCCCCGCCGGCAGCGGCGGAAACAGCACTGACCTAGGGAAAGAGGATGCTGTTATTAGCACCCCAAGCCCCAGCAAGCTTTGTCACTTTCCTCACATCTGCAGCTCAGCACTCCAGACAACTTGCCAAACGGTGGCAGCAGCAGCAGCAGATGTGTATAAAACACAGGAGAAACCAAAGTCTTCCCCTGCCTAGGTACGGGCAATTTATTGTTATTTCTTGTTTAGCCGGAGAAAACAGCAGGGCAAAGGGGCTTGTGCTGGGCACGCATTGCCTGGGGTGGTTGTAGGGCAGGGGGGGTAAGGTGAGGCCTCCTGGCAGCACTGGGAGGGAGTACCTGCATTCTGGGAGAAGGGCGGCTTCAAAAGCTGCATTATCTCTTGGAGGAGGAAGAGAGGCTCTCTACAAGACATTCTCAGCAAACTCTCCTTCTGCTGGGGTGATTCCTGCCCCATGAAAGATAATTCCTACCTCAGAAGCCTGTATGGATGGACCGGCAGCAAAGAGCTCTTCCAAAGGTGAAGCCTTCTGGAGATGCAGACCCCAGCCTCCAGTGCCCTACTGATGAGAGGGGCCAAAACTGTATGCCCAGGGAACATTTAAAATGTCCTGTGGCAGGCATTTCCTACAGCTTATAAGAAACATCCCTTTTTTCTTTATTATCAGCCTGTGCATTTCATTTGCAAGAGCTTGTCTCCAAACAGACCGTGAACAGTCATCCCCTGACCCCTCCCTTTCCCACAACATGTGATTCTGTAGACCACTGCCATGCCCTACCCTCCCAGAGAGTAATTTGACTGAAGCCAACTTATGAATGTAAGCAGAGACACTCCTCTGGAGTTAGAGAGGCTACTTTTGCATTCCCCCACGAGACTGAAAAGGTGTGGGGATGAGGGAAGTGTTGGGAAATTGACACCTGCTTGTTTAATTACAGAGCATGGGCTGAATCATTCTCATGGTCACTGCAGGAGAACAGTACCATAAGGCTGGACAGTTTGAAAACAGATGTTGTAGTTTGATCTTCACATCTTGCATGGCTGGGGAAATCAGTAAATCAAACAATGAGAACTAGAACTTGGCAGTAGTACTGGGCTGTTCTTAAAAGGTGCCTCTAAAAAATGGGCAGCAATACAATTTGGCTTGCCTTGGCAGGGAGGAGCTGCCCCACCAACCTTGCCATCACACTGGGCTCCCTGAGCCTTGTAGAGCCACTTCTCCATCCTGCACCCTGACAATGACTAGCTCATTCACATACCCTCCCGTGCCCCTAGGATACATGTTGTGACCTGTAATTTATGCTACATTTCTCTCCTCTGAAAGGCACCAAATCTGATTTACAAACCCAAAACTGTCAGTGCATCCACTAAAGCCTGCCAACAATTCATCACCTCATTGTCCAAAAGCTTTGCTGTATTTGCGGGTGGAATTTCTTTCACTTCGAGTACCAAGAGAGGACACAGACCACCTGAGGACCTGCTGCTGCAGGGTCCTCACACAGTGGGACCAAGCAGGCTTTTACTGTAAGCCAACCACAGAAAAGCCCCCCTGTGTAACTATTCCTGCTGCTGCTCTGCAGCTCACCATCTCCCACCCCTGCCAAGACAGGACAGTGGGAGTACTCCTGTCAGGTACTGGTGGCTTGTGTTACATTGTCCCTTACACACCCTGCTGGGTGCTTGTGCCAAGCTTAGCAGCTGTCTTTTCTCTTCCAGGAACAAGGAATAGCAATCTTCAGACTGATACCAGGGAGAATGGTGCTTTATTCTGGAATATCCCTTCCTGCATGCTGCCCCTTTAACTGACACCACAGCAGCACATTGCTACTGCCTGGACATGACTCGAAGCTCCAGCAGCCTGAAAGACTTCGGCCCCTGCAACACAGCCGGTGAGCCAGGTAATCCCCACTGCTGAAATACAGCTCATCCCCTCAGGGGAACCTCCCTCCTCAAATAAATCAGGTTTGGGACCTTTGCACCAAACTGATAATTCCCTGTTCCTGGGAACAGAGGTGCCTATAGGTATCAGGCGCAAGCCCTGCTGTGCAGCTCCACCTGATGTGACACAGTCCCAAGGGGGTCCCTATGGGGACAGGCAGACTTGCCCACTCCAATCGCAGTCTCAGTGGCAAATGGCCACTGCTGGGGACTGGACACTCACAGAGCTTGTGCTCATTCCCTTCCTCTGTGTAAAGTATTTGCAAAGTGGAAGCATCAGAGGAAGGCATTATCTATGATCTCAAGAGCCTCCAAGGTGTGCACAGGGATCACGAGGGAAATGTCTGTGGGCAGAGTCCACCTCTTAGGAGCAAGTGGCTAGGCTTGAGCCATGCCAAAGAGGAGTTCCTGGAATGGAGGTGGCCTTTGGTCACTGTTATTTAATGGTGGAATGAGTCAAAATCACCGTCTTGGAGGAGCCAATCCTCCTCCAGGCTTTCCTCTCAGAGCTCAAGTAATTTCACACTTGCCTGCAGAGGGAGACAGCTCCTCTTTATTAGCCATTTTTTGTTGACACTATTTGGTGCCACCACCTTACCAGGCTGGAAAAACCAGCCACGAAGCTGACATGGCCCTGCTGTGGCCCACAACCAGGTTCTCCTGTAGGGATGCTGTCTAGGTATGCAAGGACCCTCCTGCATACAGAAGCACTGAGGATGAAGCAGCAGTATTTATTAGCTGTTTGCAAAGTTCTGCAGGAGAGCAGCATTTGAGGCAGTGCCACACCCTGCTGTGTGTTCCAGAAGTGGTATGGCCACTGATGCTGGGCCGAGAGGGGTGTCAACAGGAAGAGCATGAAGTTGTGGCTTCACCATTTCCCTGTGCCCAGCAAGGACCTGCTCCCAGCAGCAGTGCTGCCCCCAGCCCAGGGTTTGGGCAGATCTGCACAGCCATCACCTGGAAACCATGCTCCTTTGCAAACCCAGGGCATCTAAAATGCAGGGATGGCTCCAGCTCAAAGGGCTGCTTAGTCTCACACATAGAGCAGGTTTGTGAGGAGCTGCCAGGCCTGGGAGAACCTGAAAAGCTGGCTCATGCGTGCCCTGAACACCTCCCTGCCTGCAGAGCCATTTGGGCCCTCGCAGGGAGTATTGCACACGCAGTAGTGAGGCTGCTGGCATTTCAGCATCCTGCTCAGGCTCCCCGTGCCTTGCCAACAGCAAGACAGAGGGGTAGAAAGAAGCTTTGCACCACACAGGGCTCAGCTGGGGTTGCAGCTCTTGGGTGAGGCTTCTTCATCCCTTCTTGAAGCGTTGACTCATGTCCTACTTTTCCTTGAGGGGAAAAAAAAACAACAAACCAAACACCAAAACACGTTCCCTGGTTGCTGCCTTGTAAACCACAGGTTTAATTTCTTAAGTTACACCACAGCCCTACTTGCCCATCTCAGTACCTGTGAAAGGGGAGGGCACATGGTAACTGAGGCACCTTGCCCAAAGATCAGGTACTAAGCTGAAGGCAGAGCTTCCTGAAGGATAAAGCTCACCTACATCCCTTCCCCCACCAAGGCTTTTAATGTGTGCAACAGGCTACTCATTATTCATAATTGAACTTAATAACTAGCTTAAGACTTTGTTACACTTCCCTTCTGTATTCAATACTGAAAGAATAACAAGAAGAGTAAAAAGAGAAAGCTCTGAATTTAATAGGAAGGGAAAAGGTTTACAGAGGATGGTAATAAAGGTGGAAAAGCTAAAGGAGCCATGATCTGTACTGGGTATATCCAAATACTTCTAGAAAATCACCCCTAACTCAAAGAATGGCTGCTGATAGTTTCTGAGACCTTACACAGCTTTTTTTGGTCAATACTCATTTCACTCCAGGGTTTCTTTTTGAGTGTCTACTTCTTACTGATAGGATCCTCGGGCAGGTTTGTGCTTTACTCCATTAGAAGAAGTTCTCAACAAAGTGTTGAATCATTTTTTAATACACTATATCTGTTCTGAGTCTCTGGATAGACATGCCTCCTAACCCTGCTATATATTTGTAAGCGAAAGAAGTCGTGAAAAGCTCAAGGAGTTAAGGACATACCTGAGAGGAAACAACATGCTAATGCTGCATTTTGTGCTGGCTTGTACTTCTTCCTGAAACTGTGAACATCAAGCAGGCGGTGTCCTCAGAAAGTGAGAAGGCATTTTTATAAGCTCACACAGGCTCCTTAGGTCTCAAACACTTTTCTCTGCCATTTTACTTGCAAGGACATCCCTGGCCCCATCAGGCCATGATGCCCCTGTTTCCTCTGTAGTGCCAGCACTGGTGATCCACATCTGGCCTGGAGGATTTTTCTTGGCTAGGTTGATGCTGGTACCCTCTCCAGAGGCTACTCCAAGGCCAGAGATTACTGCTCTGGGGCATGGCCAAAATTAAGCAGCCTCACATCTCCATCATGTTTAGCCACATGGCTGGGCTGTGGAGGATGGAGACAAGTCACTCTGCTAGAGCATCAGTTTGCAAACATGGTGTATTTGTCCTCTCACTCTTTTAAATTTAAGGCAATTCAACGCTGTCACCAAGCCACAAGCTTCCCATGTTGCTTGCTATATTCAGCCTGATCTAAATATCCAAACTGTCATGTAGGCAGCAGTAATGATCTCCTCCTTCCACCCCAGAGATGACAAAGGACTGAGAAAAATGCCCCACCTCCACCCCTTTCCCACACTTATCTGCTAGGAGATGACAACAAAGCCACCATAGTGCAACTGGCAATGGGTAGGCATGCTGCAGAACTTGTGGCAGTATATTTTTTTTCTCCTACCAAAAAAAAAAACCCAAAAAACACAACCAAACAAACTCCACCACACCCCCATCAACCTTTAAATTTCAAGTCACAGGCAGAAAGGAACCAGGTACCCAGAGTTTCTACTACATATCTACAATCCCTGCTGTTCCCCTACTATCTGTTAGCAACTTGCCTTGATCTGATCTCCCCCCACTGGGGATAATGAACTCCACAACCTCAGCTCAGAGGTCATGAAGCTACACAGGGATGCTACAGAGCAAGACCAACAGGTTGCCATGCTCACCTCCATCTCTGTGATCATAGAATCACAGAATCAAAAAAATTTCCAAGATTGGAAAAGATCTTTAAGATTCCAATCATTAACCTAACACTGACAAGACCTCTACTAAACCATATTCCTCAGCACTATGTCTACACGACTCTTAAATATCTCCAGGTATATCTCAACCACTTTCCTGGACAAGCTGCTCCAGTGCCTGGAACCCATTCAGAAATTCTCTTAGTAAAGAGGAGCATGGTCAGGCTTGGGCATCCCAGGAGGTAGCAAGAAACATCAGGAAAGGCAAAGTCTCCTTCATCCCAGCCCCTCTGCAAAAGGAGGGTTGGGGAAGGATGACAGCACTGCCCAGCCTCAAGGAGTCACCAAGTCAGAGCTGGGCACCATTGCAATCCAGAGCATCTCAGGAGCCCAGCCAAACTGCTGTTCACTAGGTTGTATGTGGCAATGCACCTTTCATCTCAAAAGAGAAACACATGCAATAGCAAAGCCTGGAAATAGCAGTGAGGGCAGCTGCAGCAATGAGATTACTCTCCAGCTTCTACCAACCCTGCGATGGCTCCAGCTGAGAGCATAGAGCAGAGCCCTTGACCCTCAGCCTCGGGCATTGCCAGGTGGACCATCAGCCAATGCTGCAAGGGGATTGTGCAACTGCACACAAGTGTGGGTTTGCCTTAGAGCCCGTGTGAGTAGAAACACACAGGTATTGCTCTATACCATGTCCCCAAGCGGGGCAACATTATGCCTGGTCACATCAAAATGAGCAAGTGTCTGTTTTCCTCGGAAAGAGCAAAGGTTGCTGCTTCTATAAATGTGCTGCATGGCCCATTGACTATGGCTGGCTCGCCGAGCTACTGGCTGCTCTTCCTATGGCCCTGGCACTTGCGTCTGTTCCAAATTCTTCTTTTATCACAGGTGTGGAGATTCCATGGGCATGAGTGGGTGTCACATGCTGGCAGAGGAGGGAAGGCACTGCCTGAAACCCTGTGGAAAGATCAAAAGGAATTGCTGACAGAGGTTTGTAGGGATCCAGGAGTATGCGGTTAGCATAGCAGCAGTAACAAGAAGGAAAAAGTACTTCAACCTTGCTTGACCATCCTGTTACAAGGGTCGCAGGTTCACATTAAACCAAGGCTGGAGAACTGCCACAGAGGGGAAAGAATATAACTTTATTTTAAAAAATAATAATTTAGCTCAAACACAAACAGGATTGCAGAGGTTTGATCAAAGCAGGAAGAACAATATTTACCCACAGAACTTAAAACAGATCAGTTTCATTCTCTTGTAGCTGATACTTTCAGTGTCATTCCCTGTCCTCAGCTCTGCTTCAGGTCCTCACCTGCACATAAAGGAATCCTGACTCCCAGGGCTTTTGCTGGTAACAAGGCAGAGGAGAAATGGTGTCTGCCACACATGAAATGCTATTCCTACCTCCAGAGCCTCCAGGGAAGATCAAAGAAAGCCATAAGAGCAACACCAGCATCTAAACCAATGTGCAATACAAAGGGAACAACTTGCGCTTCTCCCTGGAAGTCTACCTACCCATGCCCCATTCCCAGCGTCCTGGCCAAGTGCTTCCACCCACACCTGCATTCGCGCCCCCACCCACAGGTGCTGTACACAGAGGTGTGCACACAGGCCTCTGCAATACCCCTCCCTCTACACTCTCTTCTCATCCAGGCCTGCTGATCTTTCACCTCTCTGCGTGCCTGCGTGCCATACATTTCTTGGCATGACAGCAGTTCGTTTCACAGTGACGGGATGTGCCCTGGAACACGCGGAGCCACTACTGCGATTTCTTCTCTTCTGTGAAGTGGCCTTTCATGCAGTTGCCGTTCTGATACACAGGGCTGGCTCCCTTCCTTCTGCACCACACTAAAGATTTATAGAGGATGAATCCAATACCAGCAAGACACAGTAAGAGAAGAGCCAAGATGTCCAGGCAGAAGTACTCATATAAGGAGAGGTCATAGACAGCGGGACGAAGATACGGTGCCCCGTTGTGACGAAGGATGTATTCCAGCCAATACACTGTCCTATTGAGAGCATGCATTGGTCTGTCCAGGTGCAGAGCGGAGATGAGCTTGGCTGCTTTTCTATAACTGCAAGGGAAGAAGACAAGAATAACAAGGTTATTCTTCTGACAGGAGCTTCATAGCTGAGAAGTGGTCTGAGGTGTCCAGAGGTGCTTTCAAGTCCCAAACGCTACCTTGGAAGACTGGTGAATTTCTTCCACAATTCTCTTCATATATGCCTCTGAAAGCCACTCTGCTGGCAATCATTAGCCATGGCAGCACAAGCCAGAGCGGTATTTTATTTTCTGTTTGTTTTACTTTACGGTTTGTTTTGTTTTTACAACACTGGCAGTTCAGCTCCCACCTGCCCAGGGGGTTCACATGGATTGTTGCTTTCTCAGGAGAGTTGCACTCAGCATCAAACAACAATTGCACGCTTGATGACTGGCCAAATCCTTCAAGGTACTGAGTTACAACACTTGCAACACCTTAACAACTTACACTGAGGTCAGTAGTTGAGAGCTCCTAATAGGCTTAAAATATATATATACAAATAAAATCAAGCTCTTGGACGGCATTCCAAACACTAGCACTTGCATGTTTCCCATTAGAGGAAAGGGAAGAGTATCTGTTTGTCAGAAGGAACAGAGGGAGTAGTACCTGCAGTTCACTCTCTGCATTAACTCTTTCTACAGAAAGTTGTTTGGACAAGACCAGGAAGATCCCAAGGTGAAGTTGTGACCCCACTTTTCTGATGATGGGCTGGAGTTCAAAGGAAAAGAGGTTTGTGCCTCAGCAGCTCACAAAGCTTTCTGAGAAAATTACAGTCGGAGTCAAACAGGATTAGATCACGCTCTCGAACAGCAAATGCTGGAGGAGCTCCTCCTGGACCACATCTCAGGATATCAAGTCACTAACATGCCTCCTCAGCTGAGCGATGCTTGCAGCTTTGCTCGGTCCAGAATGACCACGGACTGGGTAGGGGTCAATGCAAAGACACCCTGGTCCCTACATACAGTCTGCCCCAAGAGCTCAATGCTTCTGGGTACCTCACCTGGGGTCAGAGATAACAGTGACGACAGCCTGGTAAAGTTCCTCTTCTTTTACTCTGCTCCAGTCCATGAGGATACCCATGCCCTTCGCCTGCACTCTGGTCATGATGTCAAACTGGTCACCATAGAAAGGCAATCCCACTACTGGCACACCGTGATAAATTGCCTCAAATACACCATTCATCCCGCAGTGGCTGACAAAGGCTTTCACATTGGGATGGCCTGCAGGCGAAGAAATGGCAGCAGATCAGTGTCTTCCATACTGAAACAGGGCTACTGGTGCTTTCCCCAACACACAGCATTGCTGTATGTTTAGAGAAAAACAGGCATACTGAAGAGAAAGGATATTATCCTTTGGGAGCATGCCTGGCTTTTAGCAACCCAAAACATGCCAAGTAGTGCCTGGAGGAGGAGGGAGATAGGAGCCAAGATGCAGCTTCAAGCAGGTGTTAGGTGAGGACCATGTTTTGTACGGATCAGACTCACAACAAGTGACAGACTTAAACCCAAGGAGCTGTTGTCCTTGTTTGCCTTTGCTGTGGTTTGGGCTAAACTCTAGGGATACTGCTAGCAAAATGCACATACACACACACACAGAGCCCAGCCCTACCTAGCAGGTCGTTCTGGGGCAGCCACCCCATCATCAGTGTATTCTCACCCAGGTTTCTTGGCTTCTGCCCAAAGTATCTGTGGGAGGAGATAAAGGAGGGGAAAAAAAAGGGAAAGGAAACACACAGAGAACAATTATAAATTCAATCAGATCAAAAGACAGAAAGCAAATTCGTTATATTGAGATGAATCACCCTCAATGCTGATTTTCATCCAACTCAAGTTAAAAGGAATCCCATTCCCTCCTCACCTCCACACTACCCTCTGCGGGAGACGAGCAAATGCACCAGCCATCTTCTCCACCAAATCGCTTGGAAGAGCTCGGATCCCAATGCCAAAGGAGACAACAACAACACCTGCATCTGCTGCTTCCACCCAGAGACGGAGACCCTGTGGGCAAAACACACAGCTACCTTGAAGTCGTGTTGGAAAAAGACCCTTCCCACCATTTCCTCTGACAGCAGAAAGTTGTCTACAGAGAGGATGAAACATAATCCACTTGGAGCGCAAAGATATATGGTTTTCATCAGGCAGTGAACACTAAAACCACTGTGATTTCTTCACCGACTCAGGCAGAAATTACTTGAGCACCTGCTGGGCTTCAGAGCTTGCAGGGAGGTGTCCAACACTTGTATTTCATAGTGTTACCTCCTGCTTTGGAGATAATGCAATTACTCTTTGTCAAGGAGGGCTCTGCGAACATAAGGCCCATATAGGAATGGCTAGAGCAGAGAAGGAAATCAGAGTAAAATGAGGAAGGCTATTTTCCATCACCACTAAGGCAGGAGGCCTGTCAAGGTCTCTTGCTGTAGGCTGATACAACAGACGAAACATCAGGCAAGCAGAGTCAGGAACATCTCACTGGCAATTCCCCACAAACAAGAGTTCTCCACTGTCAAAGGCTCCTGGAAGTGGCAGAAGGTTTTGCCATCCTGTCAGGAGACTTCTACGCATCCTTGATAGCTATATTTGCAGGTAGCAGTTGAGTTTTTGGGCACTAGGCAGAGAGGCAGCTCCAGCAAAATGCATGGTTGTTTAACCTTCATTTATAGGCTACATGTAATGCTACAAAAACAGGTCTGTGCCTAGAACAGAGTTCATAGTTTTTTCACCCAAGGCCAGAAGGTTGCCAGAAGTAATCATCCACTACAGCTGCCATGGAGCAAAGACAGACTAGTCCCTTTTGTGCCAGGCTGGGCTGAGCCTACTTCTCATTATGGATTCTGTCCTGCTTCAAGTTTCCCGTGTGTCAGAGTCAGAAGCATTTTAGGGAAGTTTCATAAAATCTGTCTTTGACTATGAAAGCCTTGAAATAAATGCCGTAGAAGAACATGAAGGGAAAAAAAATGTAGTTCTTCCTGGTATTAAAAGAAAAAAAAAAATTAGGATGATTAATTCAGAATATCTTATCAGTAGCGGTCTACAGGTTGTACAGAAGAGTTACAAAGCAGATTTAAATGTTATTCTCTGGGGATATTTGTTCTTTGTTTATACTTCAAGGACTCAAACTTATCTTTGCAGAATGCTTAAAGAGCCCTAAAACAACCCAACAATCAAAAAGTTTTCAACTAAGGGATTTTGGTTTGTCCATTTTCTTGAGTTTCACATTATTTGAACAATAGAGCCACTAAAACTGCTAAAGAAGAAAAAGTCCTACTTTTGCTTTTTTAAATAAAAGTACAATGACTCATAAAAGAGATGATTGCATTAACTGTTACAACTGGGCTTTAACATCTAACTTTCAGAAACAGCATTAAAGTTCCTATGGAAGCATGGTTGACACCAGAAGTTTTCACCATCTCTCAAATACACACCTATATTTTCCTGAGTCCTAATTAGAGGAACTCACAACCATGGTGTTTAACTACGAGGAAATAAACATCTTGGTTACAAAACTCTGCTCCAGTTCAGATGGGAAGATTCCTTAAGCTACACCTAGACTTAGAGGCCCTCTCTTCTGCTGGCATCCAGTAACCTGGACACAGACATGCCTACCTGCTATCCTGAGAGGCACCGCCTGTTGCAGGGCTCTCGACTTATCTCAATCATTCTTCCCTTAGGCACCCTGGGATCTGTTCTGGAAGCCATGAAGCACATGAGTAATGCCCCAGCAAACAACTCCCTTCTTTACGAGGCAGGCACGTACGCGGCCAGATCGGACCAAGCCAGTGTTTTGCAAGAGCTGCGAGGCAGCCGCTCTCTGACACAGCTTTGGAGCACTCTATGTGTGTTGCATTATCTGCATGCTGTGCCACGTGGGAAAAGGGTGATGTGCAGCCATATACATCCAGAGAACTTGTGTTCTAAAGCACCTGGCCTTGCTTTGTCATTGTAACTGGAAAAAAATGGGCATCCACAGTCTTGATTAAAGCTGCCATCTGAGATCTTGACAGGGCTCTAATCATGTGAAACTTGAATCTTCTCTCTGTTTCAGTCCCTTGCTCAGGACACCAGGACAACCTGACCACCCCAGCGTCATTTTCCAGGTTTATTTCTCCCCAGTGCTTGTAAAAGTGGTAAGGCAATAGGAGGAATGGCAGACAGGTCCTGCCCTACTCTGTTCCAATATTGTCTTCAGCTGAAAGCTTTAAGAGCTTGTCCATCTGAATTTTTATGGGGGATAGTGAGATACAGGCCACAGAAAGCTTCTGGGGTACCTGGGAAGTTTTCCCTCAGGGCCAGACCATGAGAAAAAGAGGATGATACACCTCAGTTTCATACACTTTGGGATTCCACAATGGATTTAGTGAGGAAACAAGCACAGGTGTTCCTGTGGGTTCTTAAGGCTGGACAGCAGAAATGCCCTACAAGAAATGGGATTAAGGAAGAAACTCTCACATAAATGAGTGATGCAGCAAAGAAGACTAATGTTCTTCCCATTTCTGCAAGTAGAGGAACAAACAGACTACTCATGATCAAGTCTCAGGGGTAACACTGCCAATTTAGGACTTCCACACACCATTTTACATGAACACTGAAGCCAAATCCCGTTGCAGATTTAATTCTACATCCTCCCACAGTCCTCAGTGTTCCCTGTCTCCCTGCTGCACCCAAGCACCAAAACACAGCAGCTTTCCAGACTCTTAGGTATTCAGAGATTTTACAAGGTTATTCAGAACAAGATTTGCAATGAATAGCTCCCAAGGTTTTTGTGCAATCATAGCTCAAATCTTTCCCTCACTTACCACTGGAAGGGGCTTTGCAGGCTCAGCAAGGATCCCCCCGGTGAAAATTACGTGGGGAAGCGTAGGACGGGGAAAGTCCAGCACCACATCATTACAGAGAAAGAAAAGACTAGTTCCATGAACAAGGTCCAACATGGATGTCTTAGGCTCCACCCCATGCTTCTCCATGAGACATTCGAACTTGGGCAGGATGATCAGCCTTGTAGCTACACGAGTGATCAGGTACACTAGGAGATTCCAAGTCCTACCAAAGAAGTCCATCCTGTCTGTCATCAGAGAGTTGAACTCTGGGACATAGGAAATGGGAGAAGTAGCACCAATCTCTGCTGGGAACCAGAAACCAGTGGAGATCACAGCATATTTGATATGAAGAATGTGGGCCAGAATAAAGCCACACATCTCATTGGGGTCCACCAACAGCAGGTCAAAGTGCTCATGCTGGAGTTTCTGCAGAAGGGTAGAGTTTCCCAGCACTAGGTCACAGTTTTCCAGGTACTTTTCCAAAAAGGAAAACATCTCCAGAGAGGTCATCTTCCCTTGGAAGACACGCTTAATCTTCTCCTGCACCCAGGCATCTGCACTCTCTGTGCTGAAGATACCCCAGTACCTCTGCATGCGAAAGCCGGGCACGTAGGTTTCCACATCCCGACCCTCATGAAGAAGTAGCACAGGGTCATGACCCTGGTCAGTCAGTGCCTCGGCCACACGCATGAAGACTCTCAAGTGGCTGTCAAAGACTATGGTGGGCATGATCAGCACCTTGGCACAGTGAGATGGCTCCAGGCTGAATGTAGCCACTAGGAAAAGAGCAGTAGGGCACAGCAGCACCTTCATCATCATCTTCATTGCTGCAAGGAGAGAAACATGAGATTAATATTGTATGAAATGTTCTGTCATGTACTTGGGCAATTAACAAATGGAATTGTAGCTGCAAGCCGAAAGCTCACGAGCTGGGAGTTGAGCATGAGCCGTCTGGAGTTCATCACTAGGAAAAAAACAAAACAAAATAAATCACAAAACAACAACAAAACAATAAAGAAAAAAAAAGAAGTCAAACATCAGGGTGTATATGGGGAGATCTGCAGAAATTCAAAACCTCTTCTCTGTGATCTTAAGGCACAAAAACTAGCAGACTGGCCTGCAGAGAGGGAGAGTGGCTGGAGGAGCTCTGCTGGGTCACAGCACCAGCAGACACTCGCTGCTCAATCCCCAGCTGCAATTACAGAACCAGCGTGGCTGGATTTCATTTCTATTTCTGCCCAGCCAGAATGGCCGGTTCCCTCTGAGCCCTTGAAGTCTGTGCAAGCTCACTGGCAGGCCTCCAGTGCCCAGTGGGAATGCTGAGAGGCATGCTCCAGCTTTGGCCCTCGCGAGGCTGGCAAGCCACCTTGATCGGCACAGATGGGACAGGAGTGAGCCCAGGTCACAGCAGGACCCTCCAAGAGGAGCTGCAATCTTAGAGAGCACAGCAGGGGTCTGGACAGAGAGCTACTCTGCTATGGATCAGCCATGGGAGGATGAGGAGGCCCCAGGGAAAGGGCTGGGAAGGGAAAGCAGGCAGCAGGATACTGATGCAAACCCAGAAAGCAGCCCCAGAGATAATGTGCAACACCCACGGCACATGGACGCCCCTTAGTCACACTCTTACAGCCATCATCCCATTCCCAGTTTGATGAAACACCCAAGATTTCTGTTGTGTAAGGGATGTTGCTACATCACTGGAAGTGAATGTGCCTCACCCACACCTTACATTATTTTGGGAGAAGAATTACATGATAATTATTTGGGAATAGGCAGAAGCAGAGCTGTGTCCTGACGACCCAGTTCAAACATGCTGGCGGGGGGGAAGGATTTACATGCTAAGCCCCAGGAGGGCTGCAGGGATGTGGTAAGATAAGAATTTGGTGCAAGATTTTCTGCTAGCCTCTCCATTATTACTTGGATCAATTAAGAAGCGGGAAAGAAAGCCATGGATAAGATCCTGCTAAATGCAATCTTCAGGTTCTCCTCAGCATCTGGATAACTCTGGGCAGGCATAGCACTGTCTGAGACTCTCCCCTATTTCAAAGGCAACTCTTACCAGTGCCTGGACTCCCAGCCTTCCCAACCAGGGCCAAACAGGTGGCTGGGCCTGCAGGAGTGATGAGAAACATGAGGAATGTGAGCAGATACCAAGGGGTTGGCTGGACCAACAGAGCAAGAGCTCCAGGAGGATGGATGCAAAGGTGGTGGGCTGGAGAGAAGAGAGCAGAAGCCCTGTGAGGAAAGTAAGGATCTGCCCAGCATCCTGCCTCCCTGACACTGGGAACAGGCTGGCCCATGCCAGCAGCACTGGCCATGATGGAGCTACAGCCCACAAAGCTAGTCGAGTTCTCAGCTTACTTGAGAGGCCCAAGGGGGATTTATCCTGCTCAACACCAGAGAAGATAAAGTATTTGGATGTGACGTTGTGCAGCAGATCCAGAGCACATCCAGCTTCCAGGGGCGAGAGGAAGGGATGGCAACCCCATACTGCTGACCTTCTCCAGGACAGCGGGGAGCTCAGGACATACTCCATGACAGGAACGGATTTGTCCTGGGACACCTGGTGGGTCACACACCTGCAGAAGTCTGCTGAGAAGAGCAGAAGTGTTTTTATGTGGTGGGTAGGGTGTTTTCTCATTGGGCCACAAACAAAAGGTGAAGAAACAGTGTAAGTGAAAGGAATAGTTACTTTAAAAAAATAAATAAAACAATTGTCACTCATCTTCAGCAAGAACCAGGTCCTGCCATGGACCTGTGTGCCAAATGTTGCCGAGACCCTCAGTGTGCTACCAAAATCCAGATGACAAGTAAGCTGTCAATCTCACTCCAAGGGCCAGGGGCAGATGCTGACTTGCAGACTTGCAAGCTTCTCTTGGCTGCTTCATCCCTTCCTACATGAGGAGCAAACCCTAAAAGTGCTGGCTCAGGTATCCCTTCTCCCTGCCCAGGCAACAAGGGTGGCTGTAAATCTTCCTAAGTAGTAGAGATGATTCCAGGCTGCACAAAGGGACCTTTTTTACTACCCTATCTCAATACCACCAAAGGCAATCTGTACTCTGTCCACGCACAGAGAGATACCCTGGCTGCAGCTCCATCCCTAGATCTGTGCTGGATACACCAGGCAGGGTTCCAACCAGGCACATCCCTGCTTTTTAGTGCTCCTGGGATATAAAGAAGGTGTAACTACCAGCTCAGGGGATAGTACTCTGTTCTCTATCCTTTGTTCAGCAACTAGTCACTGTTAGGATCTCAGGTCAATAGCAAAGAGAGAAGAACTAGACCTTATGCACGCAAGGGCTGAATGGCCTAGACGTGGGAGGGTTCAAGATTGTCTTGCTTAACTCCCCACTTCTTACCATCACTGGACAACAAAGCTGCCCCCATGAGCTCTGCAGCAGCATCCTCCAGTGGGGGCAGGTGCTGTAGCCAGTGCAGCACTGGCTGCAGCCCAGCCTTCTGGCTACAGGAACTCAGCTGCCTGCACCCACTGTTGGGCTGTAGGCAGGTGGTCTTCAGCAGAAACCTCCAAACAGTTGGGCATGGGAATACAATTCTGTGGGGAGGTGAATTCACAGCCTGGATGTCGGCAGAGGTGTGAAGTTTTATGACAGATCCCACAGTAGATCCGAGGGCAGAGCAGACAGAACCGCCTCCTTGTTTGTGGTTTGGAGGTCCTGGACCAGGGCTAAATCAGATAAATATTGCAAGAAATAACACTGTCACTGCATGGAGAAGGCTTGTAAAGAGAGAACAGCCCTTTCCCTGTTTTCATGACAAGCACTCAGTAAAGCCATGCCAGCTGGATGATTTACACAGGACAATCCCTCTAACACTAAGAGTCAGAAGTCAGGGTTCAAGAAAACTATTAAAGAAGCCTGTGCCACAGAGGTTTTAAGTTTCACTGCCACAGCACACAGGGCAGGGCAGATCCATCCCCTCTGTAAGAACCAGGACCAGAGCCAGCTGCAGAAGTGGTGGGCAGGGGGAAGCCCTCACTACCTGCCACTGCAGGCAGCAGCAGCCCACACTGCCCTGCACACCTGGCCACCCTCAGCTGCTGGCAGTTTGCTTTCAAAGCCACAGCAACCTATCCAAATTGAAACGGGAGGCAGCAAAAAAGGAGCAGAGAGAAAACAGCTCTCAAACCCTCCATGAGAAACCTCTTACTGGGCTGAAATTTGTCCTTTGATTTTGCCCAATTTAACACCTTTGACAGGGTATGACTTTGATACCGATGGAAAATAACATTTAAGTGAAGTAACTGACAGCTCTAAAGATAGGTGTTTCTTTAATTCAGGTGCCTTTCATTAGGTTGAAGTACTAAAACCTCTGACAGGAAGCAGCCTTTGCAGAGAACCCACAGATACAGGGTAGTGAACAGGCTCCAGTGAAAGGACCCTGCTGCTTACCTCTCTCTGTATCGTCCAGAATTTTGTATTACCCAGCTCCTGCCTAGGACTGGAAGCCCCTATCCATAGGGTTGATTTATTTTCTCTTCTGCATCCTAGTCTTTCTCCAGCTCTTATGCACAGTAAGAATAAATACTTGCACCATCAACTTCTCAGGAGTTAAAACAGAACAATTCATCTGAAGCCAAAAGGAAGAGGCATCTTCACTTGGATGCTTAAAACTCTTCCTGGAATTAGAAACCAATGTTTGCCTTATCTGTTGGATATGATCCAGAAAAAACAGGACCATCTGCTATCATCAAGCTGATGACAGCCAACCCAGTTGTGCCTAATTTATAGAAGCGAAAACTCCTTGCAAGCAGGCAGGTACACAGCTCTAAGTGCAATTCTGCCACTGCAGAAAGACGTTGCGCTACAAGCAAGAGCTACTCAGGGGAATCTTGAGTAAAAACCTAAAAGATAGAGTGCTGTACAAAGTAAACTAAATAAAGCCTATGAAGCTGAAGCAGGGAAGTCTAACCATCCACCACATCCAACACAGCACCTGGTGGACTTCTGATTTAGGATCATCACAGACTCCTGCTTCACCAGTCACCTGGGTAACACAACAATATTAGTAATTCAGTATGGTATACTAATACTAGTAGTACAGTATTCCAATACTAGCATTGGTATTTTAGTACAGAAAACAATGAGAAAAAAGCACCTCCTCTCCAAACGTAAGCCTCCCCAAGGCAGCCTACGACCCTGAGTGTTTTAAAACACCGTTCACACACAAAGTGAACAGTGCTCAGATGGTGTGCTCAAAACAGCGTGCCTTTCTAGCATTTTTCTTTCGACATCTTCATGGCCCACAGGAAACACGGAGAATGGAGAAAGCCCAGATTCCCAGAAGTTCCAAAAGGAACAACCACAGCACTGACCAGGTCAACATCAGAATAATTGATGCTCTGCAGCACTCTGTGTTACTACTTCTGTGCAACAGTATCAGAAGTGCTCTCTGCTCCTCCTCATCCATTTTGGATAAAGATTGATGTAGTTCCCAATCAGTTACAAACTTTCGGGACCTTAGGCAATCTTCAACATCCTTCCTGGCTCATTGGAGGTTTGTGGAATAAGCTCTACAGTAAAGGTGGGAATCTGTGGGACAGCAGGAGCTTGGCAGTCTAAAGGTCACAGCCAGGAAACTACGGTGCTAAAGAAAACAGTTGTCTATAAGAACCAAGCAAATAAATAAATATCTGTATCTCAGCTTATCAGCGCATTTGAAACTACACACATCTTCAAGAACCTGAGCTGGGGGGTGGTATCATATACCACCCATTTCCCCACCTGGGCTCTCATCATACATTAAACCTGTCTACATGGTAAGCGAGATTCCCCCCACTCCATATCCATAGGCTTCCCGCTTGCCTTCTGGGAGGTACAGAGATGGTTTGTGACACCATGGTGCTCTGCAACAGCAAGTTCTTCCCGATAGCCTCTTCCCCTCCCTTGCAACGTAGTTGCGAGACAGAAGCCGCTGGGTGTGAGGCTGTGGTCCTTGTGGGTGGTCTCAGGTCTGCAGCATGGTAGCACTTAAGAACATTATTTGTAGTCCCTGGATGCAAGAGACAGGAATGTTTGGGGCCATTTCCAAATATTCGTGTGAACCACAGAACCTTGAATCAAGAGCACACGGCAGGTACTCGGTGAACATTTTGCTCTCAATGGCGTTAAGTCCGTACAACAGTCAAGTTGTCTGTACAACAAGTCAAGTTCTTGAAACCACAGAGATATAAGTGCAACAAACTTTAGAGAAGCAATCAAGAGAAGTGGGGAGGAAAAGAGTCTTCCATTTACAGCCCTGTCATTTCAGCTTCTTTCTGCAAAGAAGCTCCACATTTAAAAAGAAAAGCCATTAAACACCCCAGAAGGTTGTGAAATCTTGTGTAGGAAGCACCGGGATTGATAAAGCCCTGACAGACGAGTCTGATCACATGTGACAGAATTACAGAAGCTAGAGACGAGTCCTATCTTCAATAAAACAATTGACGCCCTCATATAAAAAAA
>VWZY01003705.1:382217-394753 GCA_013399075.1 Chloroceryle aenea | reverse complement strand
GTCCCTAGGGCGTAAAAAGCGCCTCTCCAGGGACCAGTGCTGGACCCTGCTCACCCCCCCGGCCAGGGTCTCCTCCTCGGGTTCTGGGAGAGGAGAGGGACAAGGGGCTGCACATGCAGCCGTCAGGATGACAAAAGGGAAAGGATGGCACCTAGGGGAACGGGGACAGTGTTCCAGGGCACGGGTACAGCACACGGCAGAGGGGGATATCCTGATAATCCAGTTCCTGCATTAACCACAGGAGAAACTGCACCAGGGATGCACAGGGAAACTAGAGCGAAGTGCTCCACGAGGCATTTCCTTTACAGCAGGACAGCAGCAGAGAGCACGGATGTAGGTTAAGCCCACCCAGCAGCTGCAAAAGCCTGTGAAGGGAAATTTTCCCCAAGGAGTGTCAAGTAGATGGAAGAGCACACAGGTTTGAGCATCTCACAAAGCATTTCCACCTCCCAGCACTTGTTGCACTTGTTCAGCCAGGTGCTGATCTCAAGCAAGGCTAATGATATTCTTTGTATCTGGTGCTGGATCTAAACTTCAGTCTTAGTTTAAACTTCACCCTGTATAAGTTACAGAATCACACAATCATTATGGTTGGAGACCTTTAAGACCATCAAGTCCAGCCATCCCATGGTAATTTCCCATTACAACACTCCATTCAAGGTGGAAAGCTATGGCAAAGAGCATTGGCTACAGAGCAACTGACAGCCCACTGTGCCTGGTGATTCATCCCAGCCTTTCCCTGAAGGTGTAGCACAAGGGGTAAAGAGAGACATTACAACATGCACTACAGGCCCTTATTACTTTCAATTATGCCTGTTGTTTCTTATTCCCATAGGCTGGTGCTACTTACATTATATTGCCAGCTGCCATATAGCTGATTTGGTAGCAATATTTGAGAAGAGATAACCAGATATTCTAGTGGGAAAGGACTCGAGCAGCCTCAGTTTGTATTGGTATTAGCAAATATTCTTCCAGTGTTTTATCCAGATTTCTTGCAGTCACTTGACAGCCAGCTGCACAGGTCACCTTCCGCTTCTGAAGGCCTGTTACACGCACATGAGCATAGAACTGAGGCTAGAAGTGGCTGCAGGCAAATGCAGTGCAACATTACCCCCAGCACTGATACCGTCACTTTTCCCACCCGCTATTCCACACCTTAAACTACCAGATCCACTCAGATTACAAAGGCAGCAATCTTTATTCTCCAATACATTAAAATTCTCACTTAAAATACACCCCCCAATTTCTTAAAACTTTGAGACTTCCAAATTTTATGATCCCAATAAACAGAAGAAAGAGAGTAAATGACAAGTCACAAGCAAGATATGTTCAAATCCTCAGGCAGAAAATACACCCTTGCCACGATCCTTTGGCCATTTAATTCCTTTTAACAGTGGTCTCCAAGGCCCTGCTGCACTCTAACCTAGAACCCAGGTACCAGAGTGATTGTGCAAGCTGGGGATGTCCTGAACAACGCTCACTGGAACATGTTGCAGCTCATGTATATGGGGGTGGCTCATCAAGTCTCAATCAACACTCAATTAGGTGACATTGCTTTGCACACAAATGCAGCTTCCTGCAGTAACAGGGCTCTTGCCATTGGCACCCTTCAGGGAGGGAAAGGAAGCATGGAAATCAGGCCCTGCATAACCTCTGTGGCTGACAGTTTTTGTGAGATTAGGACAGCCATTCCCATAGCCCACTGCCCTGTTTCCCAAACTTGGGCTACTGCTGTTTAATTCATACAGGCTCAGAAGACTGCTCCACAAACTAAAATTAACCCACCTAATGGGGAAAAAAAGTAATTGGGGGAACAGCTTTCTAATAGATATAGGTTGCACCAGAAAGGAAGCAATCACACAACTGGATGGAAAGCAAGGCCTCCTCTCAACAGCACCAAGCCATTATATAATCCCACGTGATCATGACATCTCAATTTAGGCTGCAAGTTACTCAACACCAAACATGTGCTTGTAGCTAACACTCCAAACCTTACAGCACCAGGCTTTACCTGCCCTAGTGCTATAGGGAAACTGGCATTTTACTTCTTGAGAGGGATTTAACAGATGGAAAACAGGTCACAGAGAAAGTGATCCAACCCAGAGAAGAAACTTAAGGCATCAATGATACATTCAACTCAGCTCCTAACAAGCTGCACAAAACATTGCTAGGAGTAAGCATAAGCTGCCATGTTTTATGTTCGGAGAAAGAGTAATTCAGTCAGAACCTCTGAAACAAAAACACGGGAAAAACAGCTGAGTAGAAATGAGGCTTCATTTCCTCTGCCTCCTCACGCATTCCCACCGAGCCAAACACCACCACCTCCACACAGTCAAGAGCTTCTGCACATCTCCCCTCCCCAGCTACATTCCCAGTGAAAGCATTATCGCCAGCACCACAGCAGCACTACAGACCTTGGTCTTTCTGTCATAGCCCCCAGCCTGAAACCAACAGCAATACAGGCACTCAACCACTAAAGCGTATTTAGACTCTGCTTCTCCAAGTGCTCGGGTTAGCGGCCTCAAGAGGAGTGAAAGGAAGAGGAAGGCAGGAATTTATTGTAAGGTGAAACCATAAAAGAAACAGAAAAGAGGAACCCTGTCACACTAACTGTGAACTTGAAATGTCAGGTGGAGGTGGGGCTGCAGTCAGCAGGTTCAAATCAGTTGTTCCTCTTACAGCAAACAAAGGCAAGTTACAGTACTTGCCATTTCACAGATATCCAAGTTAAACTTGCAGAAAACAGAAATGTGAGGTTAAGATACAGGAGAATGATTACTCTTTCTTCTACTAGATGGGCAGGAAACTAAAAAAAAAAATCACTGCCAGCCTTTTCAAATAAGACTGTAGAAAATGTAAGTCTTGGAGGTCACCCCAGTGGTGCCAGTAGCACCAGCCCACAGATGGTTTCAAATTACAGTCCTAAACCAGAATCGGAAATAAAAGGGGGAAATATCCAACCATTCTCCCACATTCCCATGCTGGAGCTGCCTGCCCCACAGTGGGCATGGGGAGGTAGCATTCCAGGCAGGCTTGACATCCATAACGTCCACATGCCCATCCAAGCTATTCTGGTGAGCAGATGGTTTATGAATTCCAAAGGAAACATTCTCAGTCACTTTCAAACTTGACGGAATTGATTTGGGTCGATATAGTGCCCCCACGGTAGCTGCCTCGCTTCTTCTTTGTCTTCTCATGGCGAAAAGATTTGCCTCTAGTGAATTTCAGGATATTATTAGCCTTCTCACCCCAGTCACCAGCTGCTCCTTTCTGTGAGGGATGAAGGGGGAGAGGAAAAAGAAATTCAGGTCAGTACCCAAGAGAGTAAGGCAATGCTTTGCACTTCATCCTACCCAGCAAACACCAGTGCATTAACACTGGAGCTGATACCACTCTTCATGTACCTCCTGCCAGTGCTCACGCTCTTCCCAACAGCACCTCCTGGTGGAAACAGCTCCAACCAAAGATACTGCCCACAAGCACACCAAGGTTGCTCCATGGATGTGTACATGCAGCGGCCAAGTATTACCATCTGAGCACTGCCTTGTCCTACCTTTGCTTCAAATGAGTTATCAGCAACACGGGCATCCAGCTCAATCTCTTCTTCCCTTACACGGCGAAATGGAGAAGATGGCTGTTGACAAGAAAGAAAACAAGATACAGTAAGCTCATATGCATGCATGACAACCTTCTTTCCTCCTTGCCCTGCAAATATGAAGCCCTGTTCCTATCACCTCAATCTTTAGGTGTTTCTCAGATTCATAATTCTTCTTCTTCAGGTCAGGCAAGCTCAGGGATGCTCCTGTGCAAAGATTCCAATCAGCCTTTGCCAGAATAGTATCATGCACATATGTGCACTCCCTAGGGTTCTCCAAAGTTCAAGTGCTCAAGCAGGGAGAAAAAAATAATAATCCCGTGGGTTCAACCTCCTCCCAAACAAGCCGTGTTCAGGAGGAAGAGATATCCCTCCCCATCAGTCACCAGAGTCCACCCTCACTCACCTGTTTCACCTTGGGAACCGTGTGCGGTGTTTTAGCTTTGATCTTTGCCTTTTTACTGTGTGGTGTCTCTGGTTCCTGAACATCCTCCCTCTTCTGTTTCTTCCTGATCGTGCCTGTTAGATGGACAGCAGTAAAACCTCAAAGGGAGTAGCTGCAGTGTGGAGGAAAGGTAATGGCAGCCCTCCCCCAGAATACAAACCCAGTGTTGACACCAACGTCAGCATCAGGCCCTACATTACCGTGCTCAGAAAACAGACTGCTGTAACAGACACTAACAACCATTCTGGGCCAGCAAGGCTTTTCCCTTCTTATCCTAAAGCATAATTTTCTGGAATAGGGTAACTGTATATTAATGATTTAGAGCACTTGAGGAGGTTCTGTTGGTTAAAATTTGCCAGTTCTTGAAGTCACACAGAGTGCACTTGCACATAACACTAGCGAATTCAAAGTTGTTTTCCTCCTGGGGGGATAAAGATTCAGATTGTGCACTGAGGCACCATCTATGATGTCCCACTCAACACAAAGGCCTCCAGCAGTCTGACTGTTCCTAACAACCCTGTGCACACACAGATGGCAACTAGCAACAACTGTAGAAAAACATACTTCATGCTACTGCAATTACCACTACCAGGAGATACACAATACAGACAAAGGATCGCACCAACTTAAAAACTGGCCCTTCCCTCTCAGTACTGCACCAGAGAGCATAACCTAATAGCATGTGGAGATTAGACTAAGTACTATTCAGGAAGCAATATTTAAACAATTGTTTAGGCTCCCAATCACACTTAGCTGAGTAACATTGCCTTGAGAGACCCACTTCCCAGACTGTAGGTAGTACCTCCATTGACTTTTCCAGTGTCATCTTCAGAACTGCTTTCACTGCTGCTACTGCTGCCACCAGCTGGCTTAGACTTCACATTGTTTGCTGCTGGTGTGGATGCTTTTGCTTTCTCTGTGGTGGCACTGGTCTTAGAATGGTTCTGAGCTCCTTTCCCTGCCTTTTTGGGCTTCTCATCCTCTTCACTGGAACTACCAGATGAGCTGCTACTACTGCTGGAAGCAGCTGCCTTCTTGCCCACAGTTGCTTTTGCTCCTGTAGATTTTGTGGTTGGTTTCACTGCTGGCTTCTTTTCTTCTTCACTGCTTGAGCTATCAGAGTCAGAAGCATCTGCTTTAGGAGCTGGGGTAGGTTTGGATGCTGGCTTACCCATTTTGCCAGCTAATTTAGCTGGAGTGCTTTTCTTCTTCTCATCCTCAGAACTGCTGGAGCTGCTATCTGAATCAGAGCTACTCTGTGCTTTCTTTGTGGCAGTTTGTGACTTCTTCACTGCAGGGGCTGCTGCTTTAGTTGTTTGCTTCACGGGGGCCTTCTTGTCAGAGCTATCAGAATCTAGAACAGAAAGGAAAAGAATCATCAAGGCTAAGCTCCATTCCTGTAGTATGAAGCTAGCATACAGGTTCAATGTTGATACACAATGCACTTCATTAGCTGCTTGAAAAACCACCACGAAGCATATTCCTGTCCAATTGCACCCTCATACCCTGCCCAGAAACACAAAAGACCTGAGCAAGCACAGTGTGCATTTGGAAATTCTCCTTTTCTCCTACTCCAATACCTGAGCTGTCTGAGGAGGAGCTGGATTCTTTCTTTGCTTGTCCAGGCTTGACAGCAACTTTTGCTGGTTTGGAAGTATTCTTCATCACAGGCTGTTTAGCTGGGAGCTTAGTCCCTACTTTCTTCTTGTCATCTTCAGAGCTAGAATCTAAACAATAACAAAATGGTGCTATTGTAAGTTAATAAGCTTCTCATACAAGTTTTAGTAATAACATGTATACTGACAAAGGAAGCAAAGTAAGGCAGCAACAGCCCAGTATCTCATTTAAGCTATTTTCTGTATCAGATGTGTTAGCAGCAGTCCGAGGATGGACTGGAGCCTCCTGTGTACAAATATGCCTTTGCATTGTGTGTCACAACAAGCTGGAATGCTAAGCCTGATCTCTTCCAACATTTCTAAGCACTTCAGTAACAGTAATCAAAGCATTGTCCATTTTTGAGAAACTAGGCAGCAAAACCAGAAAACACAGAACTCCTGCCACTTGTTGAAGAGTCACACAGCCTAGTGCTAGCTGTCTGCAGACAGACAGGCAGCTGCCACCCACAGTGTCTGTTATTGCACCAGAAATGTAGAGGTATACAACAGAAGCACCTCAAACTTGCAGGGGACATGTAGCACACAAAGAACTTAAATGGGAAACAGAAGAGTATTGCAAACCTTAAACCTGATCAACAGAAAATACAAAGCATGCTGGCCCCATTTCTAGGGTCACAGTAGGAGAAGCCATCTTTGGAGCCTGTTTTGAATTTCATATGGTGATAACATTTTTACTTCAGAAACCTCTCCTGAACACAACAGGATAAGAGAAATCAAAAATCTTATAACACAGATCCTCAAGAAGTATAACCATTAACCTTCTTGAAGAAATCTGATACACATGATGCCCCACCTTCTCCATCCAGCAACATACAAAGCTTTCTGCACTTGCCAATGGTCTCGCCGGTCAGACTCCACTCTGCATAGCAGGCTGCTGGTTTTCAGTTTCATGTCTTGTTAGCTATGAGGACTCTGAAGCTTTTGAGCTCATAAACTAAGGATCTTAGATACACCATTATACAGTAGCCTGGCCAATAAAAACAATAACAAGTATCAGAATTTTAGCTCTTGAATTACCTGAGTCACTGTCAGAACTGGATTCAGCCTTCTTGGTGGCCACAGCTTTCTTTTGGGGGGCAGGGGCTGGTTTAGCTACCACTGCTTTGCCTGCAAAAGCAAGTTTAAAATTAACAGGCCACATCCACACCCAGCTTTTGTCCCAAGATGCAGAACATTCCATATGTGAAAAAGTCTCTTCTCAGTGCTCCAGCCATTCGCCAACACATCAGAAACCAAGCAAGGACCCAGCCAGCTGCAGTAATGGGCTTATCCTTCCACTAAAGTAGATCCTGATGACTTTTCAAACCAGCACGTGCAAAGTAATCCAGCTCACACACAGTCTGGATCCACGGGTTGCACCCACTGCTGTTCAGGACACCTCTGAATTACTGAGAAGGTTCCAAAGAAACAAATAGCAACACAGACAAAAGTCAAATGGCTTTTTCAAGGAAACCAATACATGACCAAAACATTGTCTGCACCATATGCTATTTCATCCACAGCCTCTTGTCCTCACAACCTACCTGCTCCTCCCTTTGGAGGCACCTGCGCTGCCTCATCACTACTGTCTGAAGAATCACTGCTCTCAGCCTTCTTTGCAGGAGCCTTGGCAAGGCCCTTCTTTTTCTGTGTAGCTTGAGGAGGTGGCACTGCACTGTATTGACCTATGAAGAGAGACACAGCATTCAGATGTCTGCTTGATGTTTGTTAGAATAAAGCACTTCTGCTATTTGGTTCCATTTATACCCCTTCTGAAGCTACAAAGATAACTACCTTATAATTTGAAAGGTTACACCCACTACTACCTCATGTTTTTACTGTGACCTTAGCTCTCATTTTGGTGTTCAGCTGACCCAACTATCTCTGCAGAAGTTTTCTCAGCACTTTAGAAGAACAGGAGCTTGTATTGTCACACTTTTTCAGGAAAAGAACACCAGATATGTCAATTGTTGATGGTTTTAGTTTACTGTCTTCTCAAATCCTTCCATCAGAGAATCAGACTGAATTTTGATGCATGATCCCCCACTCATATCAGCTCTCTACTGGACTCCTAAATACACTCTCCTATATTGAGCAGAGGTCCATTTAGCCCATCAGATGGATTGCAGCTGGGCAGCCCTGGATACACCACAAAAAAACAAAACCAAAACAAACACACCAAACTAAAAAAAGCTTAAACTGCTGCAGTTACTGAATAACCAAACCACTGGCACATTACTTCCCAAATCCCATCTGACAGGAAACATGCAAGAAGACCATATTAAAGGCTACCTGAATAGAAGACAGGCAGCAAATGATCCCTCTCGCTCACCATCCCTTGCTGAGAGAACTGAACTGTAATCTTAGCCCCCACACCACGCATGAAAAGAGCTGATAGTTCACAATACCACCACCAGCAACACCGGGAACCTTCTGTGCAGCAAGACTCACTTGTGCCCTGCACAGGCTTCTCCCAGGACAGCAGAACTAACAGAAAGCATCCTCCCATGTAGCCACAATTGTATTTAGTGCTTACCTGATTTCACCTTTTGTTTTGCAGGTGGCTTTTCATCATCTGAGCTGTCAGATGAGTCCTCACTGCTAGAGCTCTCCTTGGCATGTTTTTTTTTCCCCGATTGTGGCTGAGTGGCCGCAGGTTTCGGCAGAGGGGATTTCTTGGCAACAGCCTTAAGAGAAGAAGGAAAGAAATAAACATTAAAATAAGTTACAGAAATCTCACAGGGACAGATGGATGTGGATTTTGTTTAACTTTATGCCTCACTTAAGAGAGCAAATTTTGAAGAGAAAGATTAAGTTCTTTGCTTGAGGGTGGCGAGACACTGGAACAGGCTGCCCAGAAAGGTTGTGGATGTGCCCTCCCTGGATGTGTTCAAGTCCAGGTTGGATGGGGCTTTGAGCAACATGGTCTAGTAGGAGGTGTCCCTGTCCATGGGAGGGGGGTTGGAACTGGATATCATTGGTGTCCCTTCCAACCTAAACTATTCTATGATTAACAAAGATTCTCAAATGCAAATTTTAGGAAACACATGAGCATCATTGATTAAACACAGCTATGATCATTTTTGTGTCACAGAAAACATTTTTAAACACTTCCTAGTGGAAAACTCAGATAGCTAAGTACAAAAGAGTCATGCAAAAGTGAACATATAATGGAGACTATGGTATGGTTATGACATAATTCCATGTTGTCCTGTAAAAGGAAGGAGCAGGGGAAGCGATAAGGAGATATTAAGGAAGAAAGCCAGTGCATGGAGAGGTGCTGGAACATATAACTCTGCTGTACAAAGGAGAAGGAGGTAGAAGAACCATAAATCCTGCACTCTGCATCTATGTAGCCTGTGCCTCTGTATACGCATTTTACAGCCCCTGCAAGACAGAGATCTTAAGAGACAGAGATCTTAAGACACCTGATCTTAAGAGACTTCTGTGTTCACAAAGATTTCTGTGATCTAATTTACCTTCTTTGTTGCAGCCTTTTCCTCATCAGAATCTTCACTACTGCTGCTACTGCTTGCTGCTTTTCCATTGACCACCTTGGTGGCCACCTGAGCAGCTTTAGTTCCTTTTGAGGTAAGGAAAAAGGGACATTAGAAAATAAGCTGTGGCAGGTGAAGGGTAATTACACTCAGCATGGAGTATCATAGGGACAAAAGAACCACATGAAGCCAACAGGGCAGATTAAGGTAGTGCTGAAAAACTGTTGTGTTATCCTGCTGTAAGCTTAGAGAAAGTTTCCAGAAAACTGTCCATTCGAGCTCATCAGAAGTTCCAGGACTAAAGACTAAGTAAAGATCTTCCCTGCTCTTTAAGGGGAAGGCACTAGCAAAAGCACAGCTAAAGCAGTTAAGGTTGCTGATTACAGATACTTATGTAAACAATGCAGTATCTCAGAACAGATGTGTTATTTGCAATCAGTTCTACACCTCTTCCATGTCAGAAGCAGACTGGACTGCAAATGGCAACAACAGTTTATTTTCAGACTACTATGTTAATCCATACACCTTTGCTTGTAGGTACAGCCCCCATCACTCCTCCCCTGGCTTTTCTGGTTTTGCACTTTGTCTCATGATACACAGTAAGAGGTACCTGATTTATGTGGTGCTGGTTTTGGTGGCTGTTTCTTTGGTGCTTCCTCATCTGAGCTGCTTGAGTCAGAGCTGGAGCTCCTTGCTTTCTTCTGAGGCTGGATTTTGGCTCCAGCTGGTTTCACTGGGGTTTTTGCACCTTTCTAAACATCAGAAGGAAAAGCTGATTAGCCCTTGTAGCCAAGAAAAGAAAAAGAAGCTACTAAGTGAGATGTACAGAGTATGAGCAGCTGTCTTTCAGAAAGGTTACCATTTTGACTTGGAAGCACAACTCCTGCCTAATGGTTAGGGCCTGCAAATCTCCGAATAACAATTTTGCTCTGGGAAATGTCCCAGCAGCCCATGGGATACTTCCTTTGCATCTCAGTCTCCAGTTCTGCCTCCTCAAAATGGGGCAGCTCTGGGGCTGACACTGTTCTCTTCATTCTCCAGATCAAACTAATCTGAAGACTGCAAATACTGACTGGGCAGCTCTGGCTGGCCTTCTCTAGGGTACACTGACATTATTCTTCCTCCCATCCACTTCGCAAGACCATGACTTCAGCAAGAAAGAGAAGCTTCTCTTTATATATATATACACCTATATGCAGAAAAAGATTTTAGTGAATATAAGTAAATCTCTCTCTGGGAAAACAAACAAAAAAATCCCAAAACCAAAACCAAACCAACCACAAAAACCAACCAAAACCAAGCCCTTGCAGTCTTAGTACACAAACAAGGAGCAGACTTGGATATGAAACGAACCGAGTCCTAGTCACTGTTTTTTCCACAAGACCAGTCCAAATGGCACACCCTCGACTACAGGTAGGAATGTCTCCTTACATTGCACCTGTAGCAGCCTGGGCATTTCATAGCTCAGGAAAAGTGGGCTCAGTTCCAGAAAGAATTCTGATGGTCAAATTTGCTATTATCTATCACTGCTGAACATTCATTGAAGAGTGTAGAGGAAAACACTGACCGTTGCTGGCTTCTTCTCCTCCTCCTCTGAGTCTGAATCATCACTGGAGTCCTCACTGCTGCTCTCTGCTTTCTTGGCTGGAGGAACTGCTTTTGGTTTGGCCACAGCTGCTGCTTTAGCTGTAAATAAGGGACAGCACACATTCATAAGTTAATTCATAACTTTCATGTACCTATATCCTGCACTAGCAAGTATCAGGGCAAAAGCATATACTGAGGTCATCAAACCATGACAGAAGTTCATAACATTGACTCCGTTTCTTGAGCAGAGTGCAGCAGAAGACTCCAAAATGAGTAGACAAGATAAAGCAAACTCTAGATTTTTATCTTTGTCAGGGACACATTTAAGTGCAGAAAGCACACCCCACAAGGAAAGTGTCCCCACAAACTGAGATAACATTAACTGGGTCTACACAACTTTCGGCCAGCAAAACTCCGTTGAACAAGAGCAAACTTCTACAGAACCACCACTGCAATGCTGCATTAAAGTTACAGAAGCTTTGCTCAACATCTTTTAGCCAGCTCTACTCCTTCGTGGTTACTGACTGCTTTTTAATAAAGTGGAGCAAGAGAGATCATTTTGCCTCAAGTTATATGTGCAACTGTTCTTACAAAATAAAAATCAGATCTAGAGTTCAAATTCAGCTTTAGGGTGGCTCAAGTTGAAGACCAGTTTTCCTTCTCTGTCCCTCCCTGTCTAATCCTCCTCTCCTTCAAATCTACGGTGAGATACACACAAACTTGCATACACCATGATTAAAGCAAGGCGTAAGAACAACTCCAGATAAAAAGGAAAAAATACAGCTCAAAGTGCAGAGGAGGAACATATTTTTTTGATAGCACTAGGACACAGGCTTAAGAGAAAGGAGGACAGTAACCTCACACAAGCAGCAGGTGAGTAAGGATGCTTGGCATTTCTCTGGCATTTGAGGATGCCATGTACAACTACTCTGTATCAAACAGGTCACAGTGCTTACCAACACAGAGGAGCCTGACAAGGCCTAGCCATACAAGAGTTTTGTCAAATTATGCATATGTGAAAGCACTTAAAATCAGAATCAGTTTTCCTACAATAGCAAGGTAAGAAATTATTCTTTAAAGCTCCCAGTGAAACTGAGAGCCACTGGAAAATAGCACTGAAAGAAACCCCAAACCATGAGTAGGTACCTCCCATGAAGAGAGTACCAGCCCAAGCTACATGCACTGAAAACCCAATTTCACTCAATATTTAAGCCAACACATAATTAGAACATGCCAAAGCAAGCAGGAGTCACCCTGCCAAGATGTAGGTACTGCTTCAACAGCACCTTCAAAGCTCAATAGAACCCAATACTTTCAACAGTCTCTGCCAAAAGAGACAAACAGAACGGCTAAAACCTTCTAATGAACGCAAAGGCTGGTATGCTTAAAGTGTAACTGAACAGAGAGATCACCCTTAGCTGGGCAAACCCAGCTCACGTGTCATAGGCAAAAGACCTGCCAGAAACAAGTCAACACAAACCTCGTCCCTGATAGCTGCTGAAGGACCTCAAATGAGCCCCTGCAGCTGAGCTCTACACCCGGGAGAGGAGCCACTGTGAAACCACNAGGCGAGCACGAACGGGAAGAGGTCGCTCGGCACCGCGCACCCCTCCGCCATGCTGCTCCACCGCCACGTGCCGCCTGCGCGCACGCGCGCGCAGTCCTACGTACTGACGTCAGCGCCCATGCGCCCCCGCTCGTCCCTTCCACCCCGCCCACCGTATTACGTGGGCTGCGAGAGGCCGGGGCGGGGGGGA
>VWZY01003705.1:334775-378628 GCA_013399075.1 Chloroceryle aenea | reverse complement strand
GTCAGGGGGAGCCCCGAGGAGCGTCAGAGCAGCGGCGGATCCTTGCTTCGCAGCCGGGTTGCTGCGCGTTCTCTCGCCTTGCTTCGCTTGACCTGGTTTAGGGCAGGTGATGGCAAAGCTCTCCCGTGTCCCGAGAGCATTTCGGGCGGGCAGCTCAGGTAGCTCTGGGGGAGGGTATTCTATAGAGGAGTCTGTCCTTGCTCAGCCTTTACTTCCTAGAAGTTTTTCTGTGGTATTTTGTAGGGAAGACAGTTCTTCCTAAACGCTGCTTTATCTCCCTGCATTTGCATACTTCCTTTTCGGGGTATGACTTGAAGCCCCTTATCACAGTGGCACAAACAAACCGAGCTACGCTGACATCGATGAAAATGTTCTAGCTAACGTGTAGGTAAAACTGGTTAGAACAGAGCTGCCAGCTCCAGGGGCAGAGAGGTTTAGCCTCTATTGTGTAAGTCTTGCTAGTGCCCAATTTGCAAGTTCCTCTCCCTGCAGGGAAGTGTATGTGTTTTATCTAAAAAAGGAAAAACGTGCCATTCTTAGGGTGTGAAGTAACGTTAGTGTTTCACTGGTGCATATCTCCTTGTGATGTAAAAATAAGCTAAACAGAGGCCTCGGGAGACCTGTGGGTAAAACTGCTTTTCTCCTTATAAACAGAAGGTGATTTCACAGAGACTTAAAAGCAGAACAACTTTAGGTTCACGTATCGTAATGCAAATCTTGTGTTCCTATCACTGAAGTCTGGTTTGCAAACCCTTTTATCTACGTTGAATCTGCTGTTTCCACTTGCTTGTTTGCAGCACTTTATTTAAAGCAAGGATTTTCTATTCCAGTCAAAGTGAGAGGTCTCGCGTGGATGTTAATAATTAGTGCATGTGATCGCTATTACTTTTGTTGTGCATTCCAGCTAGACAAAGAATGTATTAATTTCCTCATCCATCACTTAAATACACACTCTTTGGACACTGAACTATGAAAGGTGCTGAGGACTTGTGTTAGCGATCCACCAGCAGCTTCTAACACCTCTTGGAAACAAGAATTTGGCTATTAAGGAGGGATGTGAAAGGTGATATTGAAAAACTATGTATTATTAGAGGCCCTGAGTTTTCTTTATGGAACCCATAAGTACAATGAAAAACTATGATCTCTAAATTGAAAAAGGTCAGACTTTTTGGCTTGTAGAATGAAATATTAGGTAATGACATCTGATTAAAGTTTGGGAAGTGTTAGAGCAGGATGTAGCCCTACCCAGCGCTAATATGCCAGCTTCCCACAGTATTCTTTAGTTATTTCAGTGGTAATCAGAACCATAAAATATGGCCTTAAACAACTATCCCATGTCTGCTCTGACCTCAAAGATTGTCACCTCACTACTCCCAAATGTGGTCCAAAGATGAGCCTAATTTGTTTGCTTCTTAAAAGGAGGGACTCTGAAGGCATGATACTGTCTCTCAGTATAGGATACTCGTACAGTTGTCTGTGATTTTGACTGAAATTGCTTCATCCCCTTGCATTTTGTGTGCAGTTTATAAGCAAGGGAAAGCTTTGTATCATATTCTGTCTCTATGCTATTTAGCCTGTGGGCTTTCCACCTCAATTAGTGGTTTTAGGCATTTCTACAGTACTAGTTTGTAATCTCAGCAGTCCTTTATCATTGCTGTATAATGGTGTGTGCAGCTGAGCACTGAAGAGGCAGTTACAGCTGGAAGGGAGTCCGAAGGTTATGGTTTATCGTTGCAAACTCCAGCAGAACTGCATCTGGGTGTTTTTCTATGGAATAGTTAAACATGCCCTGCAATATTATAAATAGTGCTGACATTCTGTAAACAGAAGCAAAAGTAACTTTTATACCCTAAGTTTAGGAATGCAGAAACAACGTACTGTTAAAAATTAAACTAGGTTACACTTGAGAGCATGCAAAGTTTTTTGAAATGGTTGGCTGGCACAAATCCTTTTTCTTCTTGCTATTGTATATACTCTACATATGTTTCCTACTTCTATTGAAGGCTTCCTTGTGTTTGTTTTTCCAAAATCAACATCATCACATTCATTGTCAAAGCATCTACCGAAAGTTAGGCTTTAAAGAAGTAATTGGTTACTGTTCACCTGGGGCTTGCCTTACATGTATACAATAGACAGAGTATAGAGTGTACTTTGAAATGTGCTCTGTGAGTTTTTCCTGTAACTAATGTGTGAAGAATTGTGGGGAAAATGCCTCAAAACATTCTGTGTTCTCCATTTATTATACTTTTCCCAAAGCACGGGACAGCAGCTGGTGCTGCGAAGGGAGGTATTTGGTTAGACAAATAATGCCGTGATCCGGGAAAGCGAGTCCTGTGTCATCCTTGTTTTAAAAGGGGATGTTGCAACTGAAACTATTTCTAGATTTTTTTTATTTTCTTTGAAACAGTCTCATTGCTGACTTAAGCTTATTAAGCATTTCAAGACCTACTTCCAGTATTTCTGCTTATAAGAGAGTTTCCTTAGCTCTAAAAGTGGAGTCAGTAATTTTATTTCTCAGTTCTCCTTTTTAAAGCGTTGTTCCTCAGTTTATCCTAGAGGTGTAGGAGCTGAGGTAAGAGGGCCCGAGGAGAGCTAGCACAGCTCTGTGAAGGGGAATGGCTTGCTGGTAGAGCAGTGCTATTTAGGGAATCAAAACCTTTCTGAAACACTAGGTGAAATTCCTTCCTTCTGGGTGAAAAGGCTACACTGCTCTGGGTGGTGGTGTCTCCGGGGATATAAATGCTGTCAGGGAACTCGCAGAGTCTGTCAAGTTTGCATCCTTTGCCTACATGTTGGAAAAGGGAGGTTTCTCAGGTGCTTAGTGTCCCTGCAGCACAATGCATGTTTAAAATCTGGCTCCTCAGCCCTATGTCCTCTCCAAGCACAGCTGCTTCCTTTCATTGAAAGACTGGAAAAGGGCCAGTCTGGTAACAAGTTCAGCTGCTGAAGCTGTGCTCTCTTAAAAAATGCATGGCAGGCTTAGGTGTTCCATTTTACAGAGTGCTAAAATGCCCAGGGGGCCACTGCCGCTTTCCCCACAGTCGGGAGGTGGAACTTCTCCCAGAATGCACCAAGGTGGCACTTCGGGAGCCCTGGGCACACCTCAGAGTCAGTCGTGTTGCCTCCCCACCTGATGAGGTCGAGCTCAGCTGTCTGTGCTGCAGTGGGTGGGCTCCATTCTGGGTAGATATTTGTGCTGCCCCTTCCCCCTGCACTGCATGTAAATCAACACTTGACTCTGGAAGGAGAAGTTGCTGGTACTCCTCCCTTTCTAGAATAAATTAAAAAAAAAAATCTTCCAATTTTGCTTGGTCTTCCTGTTTCTACTCATGTGATTCTGTTGTCTCTGTCAGGTGGTGTTCACCCAGGAGCAACAGTGGTGGTCTCATTGGTGAAAGCTATCTTTTTTTTTTCTCAGCAGTTGTGCACTCAGCTTAAAGGTCCCAAGGCTTTGGGTCTGTTTGTTTGCTTTATGAGCTTGCTGGATCCCCTCCACTGAGAATGCTGTCTCTTGCAAACCTCTGCCTGGGCTTCAGGAGCTGTATCTGTTCAGAAACATGCAGCTGTCCTGGTGAATGCTGCTGAACTCCAGTGTCCGTGTTCACCATAGCGAGGACATCATCCTGTTGCTGCTAGAGACTTTCCATTTATGCAGGCAATTGTAATGCAATTGGTTGAGCAGAGTGGGCATCAGCATGCTTTACTTATCAACTGTACCACTTCTGCTCAACTGCAATTTAAAGTTGGTAATTGTATAGTTTAGAATTGAGGTACCATAGCCTAGACATCATTTCAGCCTTCGTTTCTTAGTGAAAGTTCTGGAGAAGGTGGTAGAATGGAGTCTTTGGAGGCTGTCCAATTTTGGTTGAATTTTATTAAGGTGATTGCAAAACTGTCATTGTCAATTCTGGCAAATTTACGCTCTGCAAATGCCCTTTTTTGTATGCCAAATTTTTTGGGCATTTCTTTGTCTTTGCCTTAATTAATTAACTTTAATTAGAAAAATCTGCCTTTGCTAGCTTCTGGATTGAGATGGGTTGGAAATGCTGACACTTTTAAAGAGTCAAACTGGAATTAGATGATGACAATTTGCTACTAAGATTTTAAATGCTTGGTACTGATATTTTACCATGGGACCATGGTAAATCCTCAAATTTGGGTAAACTTCTTCACAGGTGAATGGGAAAATTTAGACCTGTAGTTTTCTTGACATTAGTGGAAGAGCACTGTACCATGTCATACTGGTTCAATCTACATGTGATCATCTTAGTGAGCTGGAAACCATTTTAGAAGTGTTTTCATTCCAGAGCACAGAAATGCAAGAGTATGTAGGTAGGAGATGCCTCTAGAGAGTTATGGCATAAGTCAACTTTGGTGATCATGTTTTGGGCTGTATTATGGCCACCTACTGTATTAGCTCTTTTTTTTTTTGTTCTGAGGAGAGGGCTTGTCATGCCAAAATGGTTGGAAAACCTTTGTATGACGGTTCTGGGGGAAGGAGCCTACCAGAGGCTTGTGAGGTGTCCTGAGCCTGAATGACAGAACTGCTGTGCAGTGGGGCTGCTGTACCCTTCAGCGGCATGCGTACTTTGCAGGCAGCTTTGCTTTCTGCTGCAGTGAGAGCAAGCGTCTAACACCGTGGAAGCCATAGTGACTTCCTGTAAGTGTTGTGTCACCTCATTTAAATAAAGGCCTTTCTTTTTTTAGGTGTGTTTAGTGTGTACTCTGCTTAAGCATCTGATGGTCTGCAGTTGTGTTGCAGAGACCCTATAGTTGCCTGAAATGATTTCACTTTATGTGCAAAGGTGAACTCCCTTTTCAAGCTAGTTTGTTTTGGAGGTTGGGTTTTTGTTTTTGTTGGGGCTTTTTTTGTTTTGTTTTGATTTTTTTCCCATCAACATGCTTTAAAGCTGTAAATCTCCACACGTGGTTTGTTTCACTTGAAGCTACATAGGAAGTCCCCTTCTTCATAAGAAGGTTTTTGAGAATGAAAATCTACTTACATTATAGTGGGGTAAATACAAGTAGGAGTTCAGCAACCCTTAGAATGCTCCATGGCAGTAAAGTTAACTTTGGATATATCTGCAGTGCTTCTGAAGTGCTTTGGAGCTTCTGACATGAGCTATAGGGACAGTCCTGTGTTTTTTTTGCCGCAAAGCTGTGGGTCAGTTCTTGATTTGAATTTAATTCTCCTCCCTGTGATCATCTTGCACCTGTATAGGAACGCCTGGAGGATATGATGTACTGATTGTGCATGCAAGTGACGCCACTGAATGGTGTCAGTACCTCCAGAATCTCTTCCTCTATACTCGGCACGTTCGAAAGCATCGGATTCTGAGCTACCAGCTGGAAGGCGAGTCTGCCATCTCCCACCAGGAACTGGACCTGTTCAATAGAAGTCGGAGCATCATCCTCTTGCTATCTGCTGAGCTGGTACAGAGTTTCTACCTCCCTCCTGTCCTGCAGAGCCTTCAGGAAGCTTTATGGCCCCCATACAAAGTAGTGAAGCTGTTCTGTGGTGTTACGGACTGTGATGACTACTTGACCTTTTTCAAGGACTGGTCTCAGTGGCAAGAACTCACAAATGATGATGAGCCTGATGCTTACCTTGCAGCTGTCAAGAAGGCTATTGCAGAAGGTAAGGTAGCGGCCATGGAGTCACACTTCCTGGTCAGGGGTTGGAGGGAGTTATGTGATGCTGTTTATCCTTATTTTAACACTGTTAATGTGTTTTACTAAAATAGAAAACTAAAGTAAATTACACAACCCTTGTAAAGTAGCCAGTTTTTCTGTGGCTGGTCAGACTTAACGTTTCTGTCGTACCAGAACCAAAGTAAGGTAATCTAAAATGCATTCTCTGCTACTGGGACTAAGGTCAGCGATACAGTAGTACTGACAACAAACCAGCTTGTTACCTACGATGGCCTTAAAAATAACCCAGCCAGTCTCAGAGTGATCACCTCATAACAAGCACAGAGGATTTAACTAGAACAGAAATATTAACAGCTGGAGGCTACAGAAGTACAGCGTACTGTGTTTTAATTGAGTCTGAGCTTTCCCAAACTCTAGAGGAGTCGGTACTCCTTTCTCATAGTTTCTGTTGAAGGTGGAATGCTCTGGGGAGTTGTGCTGGCTGGGATGTTTGTGGCACTGCCATGCTTAGGGTTACATTGTTCTTTGTCAGCCGTAGGAGAATCAGAGTCCTGTGGTTGCTTTTTAGATTAAGATTTAACTGTATTTAGTGGCAAAAGTGAGGCAGTGCAGTCTTCTAGTGGTCTGGTGTTGTGTGCATAAAGGTGCTTTTTGCCAGGATAACGATGACAGTAACAATTTTGACAAATTTATCACAGTAAAAATAAAATTTGAAAGTTATGGTCTTGGACAAAACAGTCCCCCTGAAAAAAGAAAAGACGACTTGGATATTGTGCTGAAGATGGCTTTCTCAGGTGACAACAGATGTTACCTAATACCTTTTAAAAACCTGCATAAACCAAAGTTTACATCACTCATACACCCCTAAAACATCTTGGTTTCCCAATGGACAGCCTGTGGTTAAAGTAGTCTGGCTCCTTTGCATTCATCTAGAAGACAGAAAGCAGTGACTGAGCTTCTGTACTCTGAAAAAGAAAACTGAGATATTAGCTTTTGTGTCACTTTCTGGCAAAAATAAAAGCTTAGTTTCCTCCAGACTCGTGTCTAGAGTGTGCACCAGTATTTTATTGATTTTTAAATATGCTATTCAAATTTAGAGAGGTTTAAACAACATTTCCCTGGATTACTGGTGTTACTGGTTTTACTTAACATGTCTGAGGACTGTCAGAGTTATTTTAGGCTGGAGTAGGAGTAAGTTCTAGTGTAGTTGAAAAGTGTGTGAAAATATAAAGGGATGGTGATCCTGAAATCTCTCTCTGGAGCCAGCTCTTGCCAGTCCCTTCTGGCTTGCTGTGTTCTGCACGCACAAAGCACAACACGGTGCAGGAGACAGACTCCTACCTCCTGGGCTGCTGGTGGAGCAGGATGAGCAAGTGTCTCTGTCCTTCATTAGATGGACTGGCTGTAGTGGGTGGTTTCACGTAGCCAAGTGGATCCCTGCTAGTGAGAGGCTTTCATAGATCTTGCTTTTTTGGGGGGCACATTAAAAATAAAAGAATTTGACGGGAAGGGCATGGGAATGGAACTCCCACTCTGGGAGAGAGCAGAAGGTAGTCTTACTGGTAGAGTTGTGCAGTCTGTCTGAGTAGCCAGCAGAATATGTTTTGTGTGCCTGGCTGCTCAGTCGGCTGCCTGCCTGCCTGCCATACATCTATGGCAAAACTCCTTTGGGGTAAGTCTCTGCAGTCTGACTTGTCGCAGCTGGATGTAGAGTCCTTCTCTAGAGCCCTTCTCTGCTGAAAGTTAGCATTTGCTGTAAAAAACCCTGTGCTTTAGCTTTATGTAAATGGTGCTTTGAAAGGGAGATTGGGCTTTGGAGTTTTGTTGATTCTGCATGATAACAACAAATGAGCTTATTTTGTGTGTTGTCATTTGAACAAGCCTGTGTTGATCCTAAGCTTCACTTCAGAAAATATTTGACTGAGAAAAAATGAGATAAAAACAAACTCATTGGCTGTGGACTCTGCTGTAGCGTTTCCAAACAGTTTGATACACAAAGATTCAGAATTTCTGGACTTCTGTTACTGTAATGGAAGCCCTACCCAATGTGAACTGTCGGCTGCATGCAAGAGTGGGGTAATGTCAGGCTCTTTCTTTGCACACATCGGAGCAGTTGCTAAGGCAAGCCATCCGCTCTCACTCTGAAGCTTGTGAAGGAAGAACCTGCTTAAGAGTGGTTGTTTTCATGGCAGAGGTATTTGGCTGAATGTATCAGATGCTACTTTGGCGAGGGGGGGGAGGAATGACCAGTGACCTCTTTCATCGTATGACTCTACAGACTGAGTTTTGTGAATGGCCTCAAATGAAAATGTTCTGACTCTTCCTCTGAAGAGAAAACAACCCCAGGTGTACATAGTTCCCCTTTTGGGTGAAACTGTGAAAACTTTCTTCTTGGTAATAAAAAATGAACATCTGCCTTATAGCTTGCTTGCAGCTAACCCCAGAATGAGTGACTTGGAGTGTTTGTGACAGCAGACCTCTCCCACAGAGAAACACACAGCCTGTGCTCTGCTCCCAGCACTTGGCTGTTAGCATTTGAGATGAAGGCTTTGAATTCAGGGGTTCTTAGAATGTGTCAGTTAAGTCCATTCTCTACAGCAGACTGTGAACTTTTTCTGAGTAAAGGCAGCCCTCAACTCCTACAGCATTTAGCAGAGAAAATTTATGACCATACTTGAAATAGTTTGTCTGGGGGTCTTCCTCTGGGAAGTGCTTCTCTCCACATTTGTTCACTGGTACTTCAAACAGCAGTGACAGCACACATTGAAAAACTACGCTTGATGCAAAAATGACTGAGCTTCAGCTTCCTAATAGGTGATGCCTGAGCTAGTGAAGCATTTGACAGAAGACACGGTGAGGGCAAATACCTCTCTGGAGCCTGCACACTGGCCCTGCAATGCTGTTGCCTCTAGTGCAGCTGTTAGGCTCTGAGTTGTTCAGTGCATCATGAGAACATGTCACTCCCAGACATCACATGCTCTAAGCTATTTTAGTTTTTATTAGTTTGATATGAATTCAGAAATGAGGAAGCACTCATCTAGCCTTGTTGAGAACTGTGTGCTGACACTGACTCTTGCTCTCTTGTAGATGGGGCATTTTCACTTCTACGGTTTCTCAATCCTGGCAAACTATGGAGTGCGCGAAGGTTTGCGTTAGCAGGCACTCCTGTCATCTGCGGGGAAGTTTTTCAGGCTATGAATAACTGTGATAAGGAGAAGGAAATGCTTAGGGTGGCACTGTACAAGCCAGCTCAGGTCTGGCAGGGTATAGTCACCAGCGAGGGTCCACTGACCAGCCTCTTGTCCAGCCTGTGATACCACACCATGCTGTGTGCTCTGTGTGTTGGGCTGCTGTGAGTCTGTGCCACACAGTTGGAGTCAGTCATCTTTCTCTTCCTCCTGTGTCTGAAAGCTCTGTTGACATCTGTTTTGTATTATGCACATTTCAACTTCTTCAGTTTATTTTATCCCCTACTCTTTTGTCTTGAAAATTTTCGAATTTTCAGAATTTCAAGTTTCCTGCTTCAAAAGTTGACGCTTCCAAAGCATTTACTAATTAAGCAGTGGCTTTGAACTTTCTGTACCCAAGCAAATTCAGTCAGGGAAAAACCCAGGGAAGTTGACATCTGCCTGAGATTGCTAAGGTGATAACTGAATCTAACAGCTGTGAACGGTGCTGCTGAAGGCCAAGTGCAGCTCTGGCTGAGCAGAGCTCTCATGCAATGAAGTGGACAAGAAAGATCAGCACCAGCACGCTTCTTGCAAAATAGGAGGGTCAGAAGTGGGTGTGAGGAAGTATGTGGTGAATACGGAGGACAGTGGGCAGCTAGAAGGAAGGTATGAGTTTTGTCGGAGCCCTGTAGATGAGGAAGAGCTGGAGTGTTACTCTGCTTTGTGAGGGGGTCATCTAGAGAGGCCAGAGACCAAGGCAGTGAGCCTTTATTAGAAGGGAAACAGCCTAACAGAAACTGCATAAGCTGTTACCAGTCTCGCTCCTGTACATGTTAAGGAATTAACTTTCTGGCTTTCTTCCACTGCATTGATGAAACCATGAATGAAGCTTAAGAGCGTATCACAGAATTGTTCAGGTTGAAATGGGCCTTTTGAGAACATCTAATCCAACCTCCCTGTTCAAGCATGGTCAGATAAAGCAGGTTGCCCAAGACCATGTCCAGTTACGTTTTTAATGACTCTGCAGATGGAGCCTTCACAACCTTTCTGAACAACCTCTTCCAGTGTTTGACCACCATGAGAGTAACAAAGTATTTTCTTGTGTTCAAATGGAATTTCATGTGTTTTAGTTTGTGTCCATTGCCTCTTGTCCTGTGAGTGGGCACTAAGGGGAGGAGTCTAACTCTCTCTCTTTCATTCCCTCCCATCAGGTAAACATTTATTTCCCCTGCCCAGGTCTCCTTTTCTCCATACTGAAGAATTCCAGCTCTAGTAGCCTTTCCTTGTATGAAAAATTCTGTGGTCACTTAATCATCTTTATGGTCCTGGTCCTGTGCTGGATTTGAGCTGCTAAGATAAAGTAACCATGGAATAGGCTCTTTGGGGCTGGGTTGGACAGATGCATACAATGTTCTCAGTTGTGTCTCATCCTAGGAGAATGAAGTGGTAGCATGCAGGAGATTCCCTCCAGCCTGACACTTCTGTAATTACTGATTACTAAATTTTGCAGATTGTTGCCCTTTAGGGCTGATACAGTAAAGGACGCAAGCTGGAGGTAGGAAGGGACAGCAGTCAGTGTACAGACCGTAATGAACAGTGAAATGTGAAGCTGGGCACCATCTGCTATTTACCTCTCAGTACTCTGTGGAGGAATATGTTCTGAGTAGTTCTATCTGTGAGAATTACATCCAACATATATTTCTGCCAGTTTATTGGAGTGGCTTGGATTCACGAGGTAGCATAATTACCTGCCATACTTCAGTCCTCCCTACCTCCCCTTGCTCCTTTTTTGTTCTCTTGTTGAAAGGGCAAAAATAAGTGAATTCTTAAAATTGTGTATTTCTCTGTTACATTGTGATATGCTTCTTTGACCCTGCTCTTTGAAGAGGAACAGGTGAGATATTAGTCATCCCTCTGGGTGCAGTGAGAGTCTTCATTATATGGGAGCTCTGCAGCCTGGCTGGTTCTCACTGCCTGTCAAGGAGAGGAAACCATGATGCTCTTGCACAGGAGTTAAGGTTGAGAGAACATAGTGGTAGCCTGCCCTTCCTTTCAGAGGCTGGTAAGGCTATAAATGATGGATGCTGGAAATGCAGGGACTTCAGAGAGCTGGTTAAAACAATGAGAGAAACCTTAACGAAGCCCCCAAGTGGTACTGAGAGAAATGCTGAATGTCCTTTTCCATCAGTAGCAAATGGGATTGAGTAGTTGAAACAATCTTCCCAGCTGCAGAAGCTGCTGCACTGTTTGTCATCAAGGTGCTTCATAAGGTCCCGGTTTATACACATCAAAACAGTACTTCAGAGCTCACCTTTCATGACAGTATGAGATTCAAGCAGTGCTAGCATAGGTGCATGCTACCATTCTAAAGAGACACAATGAAGCGATAGCCCAAAATTAGTAAACTACAGAAATTAATGTGGTTAGGAAGCGTGAGGCTACAACAGCCTTCAAGCACATTGCAAGCAGTAATCACATCTATGTAGCTCATAGTTCTGCTTATCTCCCCACAGGTTGCTTTAAGGTAGTGACTAAACCCAATTCTAAGTATCTAGCAATGTGAACTGCAAGGCGTTAAAAGACTTGCTTAAAATAAGAGCCCAGTGACCATCACTGATGGCTCCTTCCAAGTTTGGAACAGCTGAATTAATTTCTGCAAAGCCTTTGCAGAAGTGTGTGGTCAAACCAAAGATGCTGTACAGAGCAGGTCTGAAGAGATGTGTGGGGCAGACTTTAGGTTGTTTCAAAGGCTTTTGCTGTGCACTTGAACAGTTGTTTTGCTTCTAGGGATGCATTTTGTAGAATTTTCATTGCTGTTCATTGTTACCACAGAAAACTTTTGATGCGTTTCTCAAAAGTGACTTGACAGTAGCAATGGATCTTAAGTTTCCCAAGGGGAAGTTTCATCAGTGTCAGAGATTGACATTAGCATGGACTGCTGCAAAAGAGAGTGGTCTGCTTCAGTCTCCACCTTTCATCTGGCTGGGTGATCTGGTGTGGCACTGGTGGTATTCCCAGAGAGACTATTTGAAGGTGAAGGAAGGCAGGACTGCCTTTACAGTAGTAATGTGGCTTTAGATATACTGAAGCCACTTGTAGAACCACACCTTCAAACAGTGATCTCCTGGTCAGATGTTTCCAAAGCAGTTACTCAGCTCTGTCAAATGGAATTTCAGTTTTGTGCGCTTTTATTTGGACAGTCTTTTCTGTCATGCAAGTGTTACACATTCTGCTTAAAGTGAAGGAAGGAGATACTGCAAGAGGAGAGATGATTAATGTGGTTGCTCAGGAAGACTTGAATCAGTGATAGATGTAAAGTGATTCTTGGCATCTTCAAAAACCATCAGCCATGCACATGCTTTTTCAGTATGTCTTGTCTCTTCCTGGCACAAGTGATTGAAGTGAACCATTCCAGACCCTCTTTCTTGAGATTTTGGTCATGTACACGGAGTCTGTTGTCTGTGTGGCCAGAATGGAGACATCTGCCTTGGAAGCCCTTTCCTGTCTCGGTCCTGTTCCCATGCACCCCAGCTACTTCTTTAGATTTATACATTTAATCCTGTCACAAATTGACCACTAAGTCTGTGAGACCCTCAGGCTAACTGAGAGCTGGAAGAATTACAATGAGTAGTTGGCTTGCACTTTCTCAACCATAATAGCCAGGCATGCTTTTAACTTGAGGCAGGCTTAGTGTGGTACATGCTTGCTTCAACCTTAGTGAAAGAACTACAAGCTAAATACATCTGGTATTTGTAGCACGCTCTAGACATGGTCAGATAAACTATGTCATCTCTGTGTTAAAAGGGGTACTCTGCATTTCACCCCTGAGCTGGCAGCTGTTGTCTTTGTAGTAGATGGAAGTGAAATGTATAAATATTCCTTCTCATCCTGAAGTTCGGGGACCATCAGCTTAGCTTGCACCCCAGCTGTCAGCTGCTGAAGCAGAGATCCTGGTCCTGCATCTTACTGGTGCAGTCAAACACGTGCTCTTTTCCACCGGCTCTGCTGTGTGGGCCATAGCCTCTGATTAAAATTGGAAGGGCTGTGATGGGTGCAGTTGTATTTTAAACTGCTGTAACTCCTTCTGTTGTGAACATCTGTCCCCAGACAAATGCAAAGGGGTTCTTATTTTATTTTTAAAATTTTTTGTTTAGCTCTGCAGACTTGCTAAGCCAGGATAACTGTCTGGAGTGCGGTGTGCATTTGAGCTGCAACACCTCTTTTCTGGATGAGGAACAGTGTTGCAGGGGCACTGTTGGTACTCGTGCTTTATTTGGTAATGGAAGAAGACTTCTCTTCTCCAGGGCTGTGCAAGGTCATCTGATAAGGGTTTTAAGAGAATTTGGCACAATATTCTGAGAGGTCTGTATTTGGGGAACATCTCTCTGTTACTGGGGCTGCAGGGAAACCCATGCTGGATTCAGACTGCTTGCATTCCCTGAAGTCTTGCACATTACAGCTGTAGGACTCACTGTTACTCAGGTGTATTCCTTTCTTTATGTTAAAGGTCGGTCCCGCTCTCAACTCAGGGCTGCTAGTGAATGACCAAGAGCTCTTAAGTCTGAAAGAGTTTTGCAGGAATTCACAAATTGCAATTTCCTCGATCTGCGATAAGACTGCCGAGTGTTGTGTTGTCATCCTGGGGAAATTGCTGACTTTTGGTGAAACTTCCCCGTGCTTAGATCTTTGTGGATGGTGTCATTGTGCAGCCATCGTGCAGCATTACAGACTGTGTGTACCTTCCTGTAAGGAGGAAGAGGGGGCTGTAGACCAGTGGTCTGAAGGTGAAGTGTAACAGCCTATCCAGTAGTCACCTGCAGTCTAGGCAGAGGAGGCTGAGGAGAGTTGCTGGGGCAGATGATGTGTGGTAGGCAGTTTCCCAGCTGTTACCTGTGTGGCACTGTATCGGTGATAAGAATTCCAGAGGTGTGTTAATCCAGTTTCCGTTTCCATCCCTTGCTAATGCAGGAATGACTTCCTATCTGGGATTTCTACCTGTGCTTCTGCACATCTGGAAATACCATGTGAGGTGCAACGATTATCTCCATTAGCCTGATCACAGCTGTTTCGCAGATAACTTTGCCACCTCAGTCCCATTTTTCATCCGACATGAACAGTGGGTGCCAGGAATAATTGAAAATTGAGCCCAGCCCAAGCAGCCAACTGGAAGTTACTGGTGGCATTTGTCCCTAAATTTGGAATATTCCCACAGAACATACCTTTGATCCTGTGGGTAATTTTCCTGTAGTTTGGCAACTCCCTATCTGCTTGAGACTTTTATTTTACCACTCTTTTCTAGTGTCTGGTATTTTTTTCTTCTCATTTTCTCTTCCGCGTCCTCTCCACTTGTGGCTGTTCAGACTTTCCTTTCTTAAACTCACTGTTCTCAGAACTATGGGCTGAGTTTCCTGTTCCTGCAACCCAAGTATGGTCTTTATTGGCCTCTTTCTCATCCCTACCTTCCAGTATTTACAGAAGTGACATGGAGTTGCTCTTGGCATTGCAAACACCTTTTAGTGACTCAGCTTTCTCCAAAACCTTTTTGTTCCAAAGATGACATTAAAAAATAACTTGGAAGCAGCATTTGGTAACACTGAACCAGGAAAAGTGAACAGATTCATTCACCTGGATTAAATTTTCATGAAGATCATAAGAGCCTCTTGCACTCTGCTGCAAAGACATTTTTCTCCTTTCAGTTACATATCTGTAGTTCTAAAATATAACAAAGGAAACCTGTTCCTTGAAGTTCGGGTGAAATGTGCTTTATGGAGGAACTAAGAAGTAATGCATGTCTTTGACTATTAAGGATATGTATTGTCTTAATAAATACTGTACCCTCTGGCTTCTCACAATTTGCTGAGTCCGCAGGTCTCTTAATAACCCAGTTCTTCCAAGGGATATGGCTGCCCTCAGAGGTGCACGAGTGTGTCTGCGCGCGCTGGCTCAAGCAAAACTGAGATAGTAAAATGCATCTTGCTTCCCTGATGGAAGATGAGTTTATTGTAACTTCCAGCTTTACAGGACAAATGAAACGTGACCACCTTCTTTGTAGAACTGAAAATCTGGTTTTAAGTGCTGTGCTTGTAGATGAGCTGCTTGGGGTGAAGCATTTGGACAGTGGGGGAGATGTCCCATGCTTTATTTGTTCTGTATGGACAGTTTTACAAAGTCTTATATTTTCCTGTGGTGTTTTTCTTCTCTGTGGCTGCTTTTCTGCATGTCTCTCACTACCCTGTTGAAAGGGGAGATGTTGCTACAGTATAACCCAGTTTTGAGGAGGTACTGCAAGATGTTTTACTGCTGAACATGTTATCTCCTTGGTAAATTGGTGGCTCTGAGTTTAGCATGATGAAAGATAACTTTCTCTGCTTTCCTCAACTACTTTGTCAGTACTCTGCCTGCTCCTTGCAAATCACAGAATCATAGAATGGTAGAAGTTGCAAGGGATCTCTGGAGATCATCCAGTCCAACACCTCTGCCAAAGCAGATTCACCTAGAGCAGATTGCACAGGATCATGTCCAGGCTGGTTTTGAGTATCTCTGGAGAAGACTACACAGCTTCTCCCAGCAGCCTCTTCCAGGGCTCTGTTACCCCCAAAGCGAAGGAGTTTTTCCTCGTGTTCAGATGGAACTTCCTGTGTTACGTCTGTGCCTGTTACTCCTTGTTCTGTCTCTTGGCACTACTGAAAGAGTCTGGCCCATCCTTTTGACACCCACACTTTAGATATTTATCAGCGTTGCAGCTGGAGTTGTTCTGGGACACTTAATATCCTTGTTCTCACTTGGAAAGGGGGGGGCTATCCTGTTGCAAGCTTCAGGTGACAGTAGCTGTTTTTGAGGGGCTTCTTGCTCTAGGTGTTCTGAGGTGAAGGTCTGAGGTGTCGTGAAAGCTACTTGTCTTGGCTGGTGAACTTCTCCAGAGTGGAAGGTGTTCAGAGATGCCCGTGAGGGGATAGTCTGTACATGCAGAACCTGTAGGGCCAAGCTGTTGCCCAGTTGTGCCATTTGCGTTAATATCTTCATGAGAGAGTGGTTTGGAAAGGCTGCTGACTCCTTCCGAGTGTTCACGTGTCCTTTGGTGCAAGGGCTGACTTGTGAGAAACCACAGCTGCCAGCTCCATGCTGATAGCCCGCCAGCTTAGCCAGGAGGAAATGGATGACGAGCGAGCTGTGGCTGCTCCACAGCAGCAGGTCAAAATAATTGGCTACTTTCATATTAGTTTCTAAAGCTGCTAAATGACTTGTGAAGCATGTGGCCACGCTGATGTCTTACCTGAGCTTTTTTTGGGACTGAGTTTCTGGAGGGCAGCTCTGTGGGGAGCCCAGCAGGGCAGGTGAGAAGGGGTTGGCGTAGGGCTGGCTGCTCTCAGTAGCTCTGCTACTGAGGCTTCCTGGTGGGGGACACTTTTTTCAAGGGGAAATGTGGTTGGGTTTCTTGGACCACATCTCCTCCCCTTGCTGCCATTTTCACAAGCATTTCACAGGCTGTAAAGCGTGGCCTGAAGTAGCCTTCATTTAAAGGGGAACAGAAAGGCTCTCCAGTCAAGGCAGAGCCATTTATAACCACGAGGTGTTGACCTACAGCAGCTGCTCATGGAGAAGCTCAATTCAGGTATTTACTTCAGTTTCTAATGAGGCTGCTGATCTCCTCAGTGATGGCCTCTCTAGGCTGGGTATTGTTACAGCGATAGAATAGCTGAATCTGTATATGCAAATGAGTTGTCATTACTTAGGTGTCTCAGTGAGTGGGAAGCCTGATCTAACCACATGTCCCTTTAGAGCATGGGTGTTCTTGAATGGAATGGAATGGTTTCCTCTTCCAGTGCTTACATGTTCACAAGTCAGTAGCACGTGACTGGAGCTTGTAAGATGACCAAAGCATCGCTTCCCTGCTTATGTGGGAAGTTGGTAATTTGCAATTTCAGAATTTTCTGAATGGAAAACCAGATGAATAATTCATACCCGAAACTCCAAGTGCCTGTTTCGTCAGCTGTTAATCCAATTACTGATTAACATTACTTGCCTTTTCCTGTATTACCCAATACCTCTGTTCTTACATATGACCTCTGGGCAGTCAACTCTTAAAAGAATGCGGAAGTGTAAGACAGGATCAGCTAGTGCCAAAACTTCTTAAAAGCTCAAGTTATTCTCTATTTGCTAATTTGTTTTCAGTATCAAATAACAGCAGTAAAGCAGAGACTGGGGGGCTTGTTCCCTCCTCACTCCCCTCTTATACTTGCTTACTGTAGATGATGTAGCTGAGATCTGCAGATTTTGGTTTAATTTTCCTCTCAAATGGACCACATGTTGGGCAAGCGAGCTACAAATTACCACACCAATAGTTTCATACTGGAATAGGGATGATACTCTTAGTATCAGGACTCCTGCTAGTAGTAGGCTTACTTACTATATGAAGTGATTCACATACTCAAAGTTAAGTGTATGTGCACCATTATCTGTGGCAGAGATTTCATCTGAATGATTCACTAAAATTTTGTGGCTTAAAACCTGTCTCCTGAAAGCAAAGTTGCATTCATGTAATTCATAAGATCCCGTATAAATGTATTAAATAATATTTAAAAATATGCATGACAGATAACTTCAAATACCTTAAACTTAATTCTTTGGTAATAATACTATTAATAATGAAGTCTAGATCTGATTTTCTGACTGACTTTTAGTTTTACTGTTCAAAACTAGCAGGACATGAACACCTAATAGAAGTCTGCTTTAATAACTTCAGCTTGCTTAATTTGTGGAAACTAGATTTACCCTGAGATTGGGGGATTCTGAATCAAACCTGGACTGCTGGCAGCGTCACTGTATGTATGCCACAGGTTAGTCAGTGTGGTTGGTTGCTTAGCACTGAGCTCAGCAGCACTGAGCATTTTAAAAAAGAACATTTCTTATTAATATAAAAACTCTTCTGGTCCAAGTCGAGATTTTTTTTGTCTAGTAAATAATTTGTAGTGGTATTTTGAGATGGTTTACAGTAAGTAGTAAATAATAAATACCTTCCAAAATGTTTTAAATCCTTGACTGCTCCACAGTTTTCCACAGTTTGGGAAATTTTGGCAATGGGAGATAGAGTGGTAAGAATTCATACCAGTCTTCTGACAAGAGGAAGTGAGTGACTTTTGTCCTGTGTTTTCAGAGAAGGGGGGAAAAAAAGTGTGTATCACATGAGTGAAAAGATAGAAACTGGACGAGAGATCACTCTCTACTAAGTAAATACAAAATTGACTGTTGTTTCTTTCTCTAGCTGGGAAAAATATTTCCTGGAAGAAGGGGTAGGAGACGTAGCTATTTTAAATCTTGCTAGGATTTATTGCAGCCAGTGATACCAGTTCGATTTGTTTGCTCATCCATTCATACCCATGCTGTTGGTGGGAAACAGGAACGAGAGCTTTGTTTTGTACACACAGATTGTAGGGTTGCATGTGTTAACTTCTACTCTTAGGTCTGTTTGGGCAGAGTATTGATGTTCTTCAGTGCAAAGGCTCTTTTATGTTTCAGTTTCATGTGTGTATAGATACAGGAGCTTACAGTTCACAAAATCACAAAATTGCTATGGTTGGAAAAGACCTTTAAGATCATCAAGTCTAGCTGTTATCTAACGCTACCAGTGCCTCTACTGCACCATATCTAGATGGCTTTTAAATACATCCAGGGGTGTTGATTCAACCACTTCCTTGGGCAGCCTGTTTGAGTCTTTGATAACCCCTTTGGTATAGAAGTTTTTCCTGATGTCTAACCTAAACCTCGCCTGTTGCAACTCGATGCCATTTCCTCTCCTCCTGTAAGCTGTAGCTTGTGAGAAGAGACCAACACCCACCTTTCTATAACCTCCTTTCAAGAGGAGTTCTTGCTCAAGAAACAGGATCCCTTCAGACTACTGCCTCATGTTGTATTTTGTTGACATAATCAATTTGGGAGTTTGGGTGAGAAGTGTGATCAGGATCCAGAAAACTAAAGATATTGCTGAAATAAAAGAAAAGCAGTTTTCTCTCATTCACTTTAGGAGATGAAGATTGAAGGCTGCTGCCCATGTAGTGTACTTAGACCAGAGCTGGAGTCAGATGGGTCAAGTTACTGATCATTCTTATATTAAACATTGCCATACTAATTTTCCTATCTAATGTGAGAAGGGACTATCCATGTCAGCAAAGAGTAGCATTGTTGTTTGTTTTGTAAGCGTGTTCAGTGCTACTCCAGCCCTCCTCTGTCTTTATGAATGTTCCCCAGCAATCAAGGGGAAAAAGAGGAAGGTCTGTAGTTTCCGTTTATTCAACTAGATCCCCATTTCTGAGCATTACTTTGAGAAGAATAGCAAGTCCAACCCCACCAACTCCCTTGGCTGTTTTCAGGATGGATGTGTATGATGAGCGTTTTCAGCAAAGGAGAGGGATGTAACAGGACTCTGTATGCTTTGTTTTAGACTCAGGCTGTGACTCCGTGACTGATACGGAAGCAGAAGACGAGAAGAATACAGTTTACTCCCACAGACTTGCCATGAGTGAAGAATATGGATCATCCAAGAGCACTGGGGACCATCTGGTGGTGCAGCCTGACAGGATACGTTGTGGGGTACTATATGTCCACTCCTTGGGCTATGTTCTTACTGTGGGCTGGTGCTCTGTAATGGACAGCTTTACAGGCCTGGGAATTAATCCTTAATTCCATTTCTGGCACCTCCCCTTTCAGCTCCTGTCCTCAGTGTCTCTGTTTCAGGAGATCAGTTCCCTAAGCCCAGAAATAGCTTGGTAACATGCCATTCGCAGTGTTGTCTAGGCTGAAGTGTAACTTATTCATAGATAGTCTCATTGATATAGCTGCTTTCTTGTGTGGTGGGAGGCAGGTTCACACTCTTGCCTTCCCATCTTCCAGTCTGATGAGATTTAGGAGTGGCAAGTGGAGTAAGGTGATTGTAATGAACCAATTAACTGCACAGCCTGGATGCTAATATGACAATTCTGGTGCATGTCTTGCAAGTGACTCCAAAGCTTGGATCATGGCTTCCTGTCTGGAACCCACCATTTCTTAGTATGGCATCCCCTCAAATGGAAAAAGTCGTCGTCTTTTCTGTTTAGAATAGGGCTGTGCTGCTTGAGGGAAGAGACTGATAGAGTTGAAACTAAATAACTATAAATCTAGCTTCCATCAGTTTATAGATCCAGCTGATAATTCTGGAGTTGTATCAGCTTAATGCATGTATCTATGCTGGTTGCAAGCTGTAACAGAAGCCATCTGCCCAGGTGGCTGGAAGGTGAGTGGAAGATGCTCCTGAAAAGCATTCAGGACTGTGAAAATGGCAGACGATAACTTACGTGTTAGTGCCAGTGATAACAAAATCCCTAGAAAAAGGACTTGTAGGTTCTCAACTTAAGAATACACTTTATCTTCACCTATAACGTTTTCTCTTAGGTGCAGACAAAAGTTTATATTATCATGAAATGTAAACTAGATGGTGAAGTGAAGATGGAAGTTGAATTCTCACCAGAGAATGCATTGCCAGTGCGCGTGCTGGCTGAGATGGAAAATGAATACACGATCTCTGTGGAGGCTCCAAGTAAGCTGGGCTGAGATCCTCTCCTCCCCCCTTGCCTACCCACATTCCTTCTTTTCTATCTCAACCTGCCTGTCCTGGAAAAGGCCACAGGGATAAGGGCAAAGGTTGCAACACAGGAAAACTTGAGGCCAGGAAATCTTGAGGTTACATTTTCATCTATGATACTTTTTTGATGAGGAACTAAGATAGCCTGCTGCTTGGGGGCTCTGTTTCCCCTTCTGCAGTGGTGGGGTTGCAGCATGGAGGTTCTGAGAGCACATTACAACTTGTAAAGCCCTCTGAACTTCATGTTACAGCTACCACCGCATTAGCATAGCAGGGTACAAAAGAAGATAACTGCCAGTGAATAACTGCATGACTATAACAGAACGTGCTTAATGTGTGATGATCTCTGTTTCTCGATTTATTCTGGCTTGCCTTTTAATGTAGGCATGTTTTGTTACTCTAGATACTTACATTTACAAAGTTTTAGGTTGCCTAAACTTTGGGTTCACTAAACTTCAGGGGCAAGATTCAGAGCCTTACAGATTGATAGTACTTTCCCAGCATGATTTGATTTAATCTGCTTTAGTCTGTCCTCTTGAAGAGTTACTGTGTCAGCTCTGTGAATAGAGACTAATAGTCATTATAGCAACTCCCGTAAAGTCAGTGAGGTGGATTAATTTAAAGAAGGTGACCTCGTCCACATAAAAATGCTCACCTTAATCTGTCATAAATCAAGATTTATAATTTAAACATGGACCTGGAAACTAACTTGCACTTTGAATTATAAACATGACCTTCACATTGATGGAGTTTACAACTACGTAAGCTCTGCAGTTTCTATCAGTAAGAGAAATATATTTTTAACTCCTTTTGCGTGTGGCTGTAACTATTTCATCATTTCCTGAGTTGTTAGCAGCCAAGCAGGGAAGATTAATTTCAGTGGGTTTCAAAATATTTGTGTTTCAAAGACAAGATTCAGACCTATGAATGCACCCTGGACAAAATATCAAGAAGCTCCCAAGGAGCAGGTAGGAGATAAATCCGGTGCATGGGTAAAGTTGTAAAGCTGGAATTCTTTTAAGTTGATTTTGTTCAGAGACTGGTGAGGCTGACAGGGTTGCAGAATCCCTAGTGCCTTTTATGGTTTCTCTCCCTTTCTTCCCTACCTCTATTATTTTATGACACGGTTTAGAGACTGCTCCAGAGAAACCCGGACCAACTCTTCATGAATTTAATAAAACAGAAACTGATTTGGATCCAGCTGGCAGTATCTCTAAACTCCTCCTATCCTCAGGTTATTTCATGCGGACTCATTCTCGTTGTTTGTTCTTATGGCAATTTCTTCTCTTCCTTTTCAAAGATTTAACCTCTGGGACAGTGCCTCTGCAGATATATTCAGGGGATTTGATGGTGGGAGAAAAAAGTGTCACTTATCATACCGACATGGAGGAAATCAGCAGTCTGTTGGCTAATGCAGCCAACCCAGTACAGTTCATGTGCCAGGTAATGACTCTAGCAAACATCTGCTTTGGAAACCAGCTCCTTCAGAGACTAGGCAAGTGGAGATAAGAAAAAGTGTTTGCCATGAAGTAGCTCTTCTGAAATGAAGAAATGCAAGTCGATTTAGGGATTTTTCACGTAACCTTAACATCCCTTTGTTAAGTAGGACTGCTGAAAGCATCAGAGCACCCATGAAAGCTTGGGTGCTTTTTCTGTCACTGGAGCAAATAGCTTGCTAAGGTGACTCAAGCTATCCAACTAACAGAAAATATGCTGTGAAGCAAGACTCACATATAGACCTTGATGACTTGAAAAGATTGGGATGACAGAAGTTGATATAACAGAAAGCACCATAAAGAAATAAGCTGTTTGGAAATTTGTACCTAAGCCTTCTTGGAAGGGATGTGAAAAGGTTGCAAAGTTTAATCCTAGATGAACGAACTAGGGTAACATAAAATGATATATTTATTCTTTAAGGCCACTCCTTGTTTCTCATGACCTATTTTGCACAGTTACGGTACCCGAACCCTGTTAGAGGGGTCAAGCTTGCACAAACAAGTTCTCTTGATTGTTTGTCTTTACTGCCTATGTCCTTGATCAGCCATGCTGTGGAAGCCTACCAGAGTAGTGTTGTTGCTCACCAGCGTACCCAGGGCAGGCAAGACTGTCTTTCCCTTTGTTTTTTAGTTCAGTTTGTGGAGAAGTTGTTACTGGGCTGTGCCTCTACTTGGGGAACAGGCATGCTTTCCCATCTTTGGCTAAGAATCAGTCCAAAAGCCAAACCCATAGTGTACACCAAAGCAATTAGAAATGGTCTAGTTTATATTTAGAACAGGAGTGACACTTCACTGGAACAGTTGCAGAATTAACATTATACCTGTCAAGGAAGTAGCTGCAACTGTGATTCCAGTTGCATGAGTGAGTTTCTCATTGCCCTCTGTCATTTTGTGGAGTGTACGCTTCTCGTGTGCTTAGATAAATGGTACTGTGTTTCTGGAACAGGAAGCTATTCAAATTCATTGCTTGACCTGAATGTAGTTAGACTATGGTGCTTTTACCTACTGTTTTCTGATGTGTGCTAAATAAACACCTTAGCAAATCTCACCTTAACTAAATCTCCAGGCTCCTCTAAATAAAATCACTTTCCATTTATTTCTAGGCCTTTAAAATTGTGCCATACAGCATAGAAGCATTGGACAAACTTTTGACTGAGTCACTCAAGAAGAACATTCCTGCCAGTGGCTTACACCTCTTTGGAATCAACCAGCTGGAAGAAGAAGATATGACAACAAGCAAGTTGAAAGATTTTAGTTTTCTTTAAGCTTCATCTATGTCAGTTGCTTTGCCTTGAAGCACCTTAACACTGCAGTGTATGGTACCTGCACAGGCTGTTTCAAAAATCTTGGATCTCAGCCAGGAAGTGAGATTTCTGGTGGTGCTTATAGAAGGGGGATTGTTGTTTGGGTTGGGTGACACTGTTTTATCACATGCATCAGTCTGACTTCCTTGCTCTTTGACAGATATGGCTATGTAGACAGCTTCAAACATGATGTGAAAAGATGATGCCCCCCCTAAATGTCTTCCATGTTTTCTTCCTTATTCTTCTCCCAGTCCCGTGTGGTGTTTCTCCCCAGCCTAGTCCTTTTCCCCTAACCCCATGATTCTGCTCTAAGGTGCACTCAGCAGTTTGATCAATGCGGCACCATGACAAGGTTGCCTTACAGTAGCTGGATTCTACCGGAATGGTGATCCTTACAAACCTGTGATCCTACATATTTTAAGGTATTACAGTGCCAGGTTCCACACTGAAGGCCATAGGACTTAAGCCTGGATATGTCCTAGATACCTCAGTTAATTTCTGCAGCATTAGCTCCATTTTTAAACTGTATATGTACTTCTCAGGGCTTTCACACCTGCTTTGGTCTGTGTCTTTGCTGGGAATTTTGTTTCTCGCCTACTGACTGTGTTACTGCTAGAGCAGTACTCGAATTCTAACTGGCTTCTGTTCTCACAGATCAGAGGGATGAGGAGTTGCCGACACTGCTTCACTTCTCTGCAAGATACGGGCTGAAGAACCTGACTGCCTTGCTGCTTACGTGCCCTGGAGCACTGCAGGCCTACAGTGTAGCCAACAAATATGGCCATTATCCAAACACCATAGCAGAAAAGCATGGCTTTAAGGACCTCCGCCAGTTCATTGATGAATATGTGGTAAGAGAAAACAACAGTCCTCCTGCATTGTCCCCCAGCAGGTGTGGGCAGTGGTACCAAGCTTGGCCCTTTAGTGTTGCGGGAGCAGGAGTGATGGGGTCATAAAGGGTGCAGTGTGGTGCGAAAGGGGGTAGAAGACAGACACCCAGCCACACTGAAAGCTTCCAGGCTGGAGAGCTGGGTGCATCTCTGGAGCTGAGGAAGTTCTTGGGGTTTTTGCACAGAGAAAATAAGATGGAAGCAGTTGTGCTTAAGCCCTGTTTCACAAGTGTGAGTGATCCTTTAGACTTGAGGCCTGTTTCTTGACATAAGCATGAGTTTAAGGTTAAATTACAGCTAAATAAAGGTAGTTCCCTGTTCTGAGATCAGGAAGCTTGCAGGAGCTAAATTGTGTGGCGAAAATGTTTGCATTGAATCAAGTGAGAGATGTTTAGGAAGTAATTTCAACCTCTTATTGCAGTACTGTGCTTCTCCCATGTACTTCTCTCCACCAGCGCGGTGACAGAGCTGTGTTAAGAGTAGGTCCTGCTTACTGATAATCAAATTATCTGTGCAGCATAGCGCCAGAGCACTCAAATGATACCCACCAGTGTGTCCACTGCAGTATATAGTGACTAGAAGCACTGCTAGTATGGATCTCTGAAAATCCCAGTAAACCCCTTTACTCACCTGATTTTCTCTCTGGCAAAAGTTCCTCTGCACCTCCCTAAGGCATGAGCTATCTGCCTGATACATTTCAACTGTGGAAGGAAACACATGTAGACAGTATTGACACATGCCCCCTGCAGATTGAGGGCCCATGAGGTGGTGGTTGTGGATGGAAGAATATCTTGTAATATTGCAGCAGTTAAGATGGCTGTGTTTGTGACATAGCTGGAACTTGGGGAGGGGAAAGGGATGAAGCTTTACATTTTACTCCCTTTTGTGGTTTGGTGAAGATTAGCACTGCCCTCCCCCCACCTCTCCCTAGCTGCAAATATGAGAGACAGGATTCTGCTGTCCTGTGAATTGAAAGTTGCCTGTATTACATGAGCAGTTGCTTGCTGTGAGGTTTCCTGTTAATCTCACAGAACAGGGGCAGCGTGGTCCCACTCTGGGTGTTGGGCGCTATTGCAAATGCCAAGAAACCGAAACTGAATCTACGCCAAAGCTAAAACTTTGTTTTCTTGTAAGTGCTCTGCATGTGGCAAGCTTTCCCCCTCATGGTCAACTACGCTTAACCCAAAATAGCCTTTGACAAGCATTTGCAATTTTAGAATGAGCTTTGCTTATGTTCTAGGAGTTTGCAGACATCCTGTGGGACATGAAATTAAGGGGGTGAGAGGCTGTAATGACTATTCAGAAGGTGTCAGCACGAACTTCTTTCACCTTCATTACCTGTTATTACAGCATAGATCTTGAAGGCTGGGCCCAGACAGCCTGTAGTCAGGATTTCATTCCTTTGAGAAGTCTTAGTCTTTGGAGGTGGATTGCTATCATTTTTTTTTCATCATTGATGGGAGAGTGATGTATCTTTTTCTTGCTTTTGATTTTCCAGATTTTTTTTATTTAAATGACACTTGAATATTTTTTTCCTTGCCTTCATTCATCTCCAGGAAACTGCAGATATGCTAAAGAGTCACATTAAGGAAGAGCTGATGCAAGGCGAGGAGGATGAGTCTGTTTATGAGTCCATGGCTCATCTGTCCACTGATCTGTTAATGAAATGTTCCTTGAATCCTGGTTCCGATGAAGAGCTCTATGAATCCATGGCTGGATTTGTCCCTGGTGCCTCAGAAGATCTTTGTATGTATATTCATAGAATCACAGAATTGTAGGATGGTTTGGGTTGAAAGGGACCCTCAGGAGGTCATTTAGTGCAGCCCCCCTGCAATGAGCAGAGAAATCTTCCACTAGATCAGGTTGCTCAGAGCCCTGCTCCAAGATGCCTAAGCTGATTTGTCTCTCTTATACATAGTAGCACCTCAGGTAAGTTTCAGAGCGCAGGCTGGTGATTACTTTTCTGCTCTCACCACAGGGAAACCGTATTCCAGTTCTGATGTTGGCTGACTGTTTAAATTTCTCTAACCCTTTCTTTGATTGCCAATGTACAAGATCAAGAGCTGTTTCCTTAGTGCTTTGAGGACTCCCTGAATCCTGAGCAAGTGCATTTGGAAAAGACCGAATTTTTTTCCATGTCCTGCTTCTCCCTCCTAAGATCCAGGGAGGTAGGATACTGACTTACAGACACTGGTGGAAAAGAACACTCTGTAAGATGTGATTTTACTGGGAAACTGAGAAACAAGAGCTAAGCTACTACCTCAGCAGCTTGAGAGCAAAAGAAAGCAAACATCTAGAAATCTGTATACTGAAAAGATTATAACTGAAAACTCATTATTCTAATCTACCTGGTTTATTGGTAAAAATACAGAACTAGTTCTGATAGGCAGATGTTTATCTCTTTCACTGTTCTGTTAGTATTCAGTGAGACTGACTGCAAATATCAAGTTAAGTACCTGTACTAAGCAACTGTAAATTTGCTGTTCTTACTTATCTGCCTGTTTGGTCTGGCTTCATCTCACTGATGTATTTTATGATTCCCATGATGAGCTTATTATAGTTTAAGTGACTGCATAGGGACTTAGAGTGGTGCTGCAGTTCTAAGTGTGCAGCCTCAGGGGAAAAGCTTCCTTACTGAAACACTTTTGCTTATAGACTATATCTGTCCTGTGCTGGGTTTCTCCTCTTTTAGACTAAACAATGTTATGAAACGCATTTTCATTGATTATGGAGTCCAGAAGACTTTGTAGGTTCTCTGCCTGAAATCACAAACTCTTCTCTGTGAGGTTTTGCTTGGCTGCTGCAGGGGTAGTTTTGCTATCTTCCTTTGGGTGGGGATAAGCAGTAAGACTGACTGGAATCCTAAGGAACAAAGCTGCTGTTGTTCCGCTGTAATGGAGGTGAGAGTTTCTAGATGTTTGGAAACTGCCTGCAGTCAGTGCATCCCTGAATGGGGCTGATTGACTTAAATCCGTGAAGTGGGAAAAACATGCTTAAAAACTCTAAGGCAAACTTGTCTTCTTCCACTCTTGAAATGTCCACATCTCCCAGAAACTATGCAGGTGATACTCCTTTCTTTTGTGGATGCAAATCGGACTCCCTGTAATTTACCTCTGGACTCTGAAAATACTCTTATTCTGGTTCAGATTTAGATCAGAATTGCTTCCTGTCAAGAAAACCATTTGCTGGGCCTTCAGACTGTTGATGGAAGAATAAATTGTCTTCAGGTGCTTGTTGTTTCTTCCCTGCTGCAGATCACCACCTCCCTCAGTCTGCTGTCTCAGTTGCTTGCTTGCATTTCTGCTTGCCTGTGTCTGTCAGACAAGCCATATTAAGTTAAACAGTTCAAATGCACAGGTTTTCCTGCCCTCAGTCTGATTGACAGATCTCAGGAGGGAGTCTGCCTGGTGTTTTGGATGAATACATGAAACAGAGCCTGCCTGGCTGATAGCCATGGTGATGGAGAGCTAGAAAAGGTTGCCATGGGATGGAAAAGGTTGTGCGTTGGAAGCCTAAGTCGGGCTGCTTTCCTTAAGTCTCTTCATTAGCAAAGGCCCTGCAGACATAAATCCTTTAGGGGAAGCTTCTGCAGTCATAGCTACATCAGCAGGGTCTAAGAGGTTTCTGGGATAAGCACCAGAAAGTTCTGGTATGCAAAAGTGCTGCTCCAGGCTCTACAGGGCTAGTAGGACTAGAAAGGTAAAAACTTTCCAAGCTGTTTCTAAAGTAGGTACTTAAGATTCCTTTAAAAAAGAAAGTAGAGCTGAATGGGTCTGCCTTTTAAAATGTTTTCCTCATTGGTGAGATGCTGTACATGGCTTATCTGAAATACCTAAGCAAGGAGTGTGCGTTTACTACTTCTCATAAACATCTAGTGTGTTGTGTGCTCCTGCACAAATATGTTATTTTCCACTCGAGTCTTTTGCTGAAAGTCTATTTTTACTTATGTAGTCTCGTAAGTCTTTGTCTGAAGAATATTTACAGCTTGTCTGAACAGTGTTAAAAATCTACCTGTATTGTAACAACCAGGGTTGAATTGGCACAATGCTTGACACTTAGATTGGTTCTCTCAAAGAAAAGGTGTGTCAATGTTACTTAAAATGCCAGCACGTGGGCAAACCCTTGCTGAAAGTAGTGGGAGTGCTGGCAGATCTAGAACTGCCATCACGAATAAAATCTTCAAGCTTTTGTACTGACTTAAAGGTTTGTGAAGATGAAAAATTCCTTAGGAAATCATAATCAGCTTCTACTGAGGTACTTTCTCCAGGTCAGAGTAGCCCTTATGTGAGTAATTATGATCGTGGTGTAGAGTATGTTACGTGGGCTATTTTAAGTGTAGCTGTACTGTGGCAGAATGCCCATTTATTCTGATCAACATATGCTTCCCCAAGGTTTTTCAGACAGACTGATCAAAAAAAATTAGATACCACAGGGACAATTTGTCTGTCAGGAACTGCTTTGAGGAAAGGTAACACAGGACTGGAGCCACTGTAATGAGTTAAAAATAACAGCAAATACTTTGAATACTAACTCTGTTAGTTCTTGTATTCTTCATCCCACTTTTGATTTTTCGGTGCATTTTTGTGGTGTTTTTTTCTGTCTGCATTTGGTCCTGGGACGACCTTTACAGAGAAAGTGCAGCAACTGTGCAAGGACCAAATTTTGCTTAAACTGGTGCTGCATGAGAATTGGACACAACTGCACTGAGTTGCTACTTGTCCCTTTGAGTTTTAAGGTAAATTATGGAATCAAAACCAAAAAAGGTTTTGTTCAGTTACAGAACACTGGCTCCCCTTCTGCTGGAGTGGAGCGTTCTTTCTTGGGTAGGTCCTAGTGTCCTGAGCAGTGTAAATCATAAAGTACTCACAACCAAGCCAATAGGAACTTACTACCTCCTGTGGTTACCTTGTTTGCTGTTCTTTAGTAATGAGATTGAATTGCTGTGTTTAATTTCTTATAATTAAGATTAATAGTTCCCTCTTCAGAAGAGCACTTCCCTCTTATTACACTTCTCAAATACCTGTAAAGTCAAACATAATTTTCCAGAATATGCTCCAGGTTGGTGCAGGTTGCAGGTAAATGTCAGTTAGCTGAGTCACTCTCACACTGTAACAAACAGCAGCTGAATACCAAAAGGGAAGAGTTCTCTCCATCATATGAGTCTGGTAGTATGAACTACAGCATCAGATCAGGTGCTTTGCTTTCTCTGCTTTCCTTTCAGCAGCACCACCTGCTGATTTTTCCAAAGCAGAGAATTTTGAGTAGGCTGGAGTTGTATGCAGGAGGGCCCCTAAGAGCAAGGACTCTTGAAAGTGCTGAAAACCTGCTTCATTCGTGTGAAGATTAAACTGCCTGGTGTGTGTGAGTTAAGCTGTATTTCCTCTGTACAAGGTCAGGCAGTGGCCAAGGGCTAGTAGACACAAGTCCAGACTCATAGCACTGTTCCTGTATCTATGAACTGCATAGATGCTCACACCCTAGAGAGTGAGTTTCCTGCAGTTATTCCTGCTTAATGTGCAGGAATAGCTGGCATCTAGTGATCACAAATGTTTAAAGGGAGCAGGGTGTTGGTGTTATTACTTTATAAAGGGTGCCCACGCCTGGATATTTTAGCTGGTTTGAAGGGTCTGTAGGCTATAACTCATCTTCTGTATGTCTGCTCTCAGGTTGAGCTCCTTTCTGAAGTCTTAAGCCTTGCAAAGGAAAATGGAAACTCTTTGAGTAAATATCTTTTAGCTACAAAGTTCTGACATCTAGGAACTACTTAACCCTTGAGGGCAACTTTCCCCAAAAGCCTCAGGAAAATCTAGGGACCTTTCCTGTGATGCCTCAAGTTTGTGAGCACTAGTTCTTGTCACTTCTGTCTCACCAGCCTCTGCTTTTACAGCAAGTAGAACAGAAGGTGTCACTGACAAAATCAAGAACTTCTTCTAAATTTTTGGTGTGTGGGTGAGATGTTAGGTGTCATCTCTAAGCAAGACAGGTCCTATGTGCAAGACGGTAGTGAGGTGGCAATCGTGTCTTCTAAGGAGAACTTATTAGTTGATGAATTTAACGGCATTGACTATGTGATAGAAAACGAACCCTCCAGTATCCTATTGCACTGATTGTTTCAGAATCCTGCAGAGCACAGCCAAAACTAGGAAGATACTGGTCCCTCTACAAAGAATGAAAGGAACTTTGCACACCTATCACACTTTGTTCTGCCCCTAAACCCATAAAGTAGAGGCTTTCCTCCAGGCCCATATTAATTACAGTTTCACTTCTAAAAGCGATGTTAAAAATAATCAAGGTGTCTGCAAGGTGGAAAAATTGTTCTACAAAAAATATGAGTCTGTAGTGCTGTGAGTCTGTGGTGCTGTTCCATTAGGATGCTCAAACGTCAAATGTGTGCTTGCGTGTAGTGCAGGGTTACGTACGGGAACTGTACGTTGGGTTGGTGGTGAGCAGCTTAACCTGCCCCATCTGCCTGCAATTTGGCCTGCTCTGTAGAACTCTTGAGAAGCTGGTGGTGTGGTTAGTCCACAGAGCAGGCAGTATTGCTGTGGCTCTGCGGGAGGTATTCCTGAGAGGTTAAAGATAGGCTGTGTGTTTTCACATGACTGTCAGTGGGTCCTCTGACAATTATTGTTTAAAAAAACCCACAACAGTCTAACAAAGCAAAATCTTGCTAGAATCTTCTTATCCTTTTCTCATAATCTCCTCAGCTTTGCAGGAAAACACAAAAGAAAAGTCAGAAAATATTAAAAAGACATTTATGGATAATATATTTAATATTCTTTCATGTAACCCAAATATCTAGTTTATTAATAGATATTTTGTAATGTATTTCAACAATTCATTTATATCAGTAAGTATCAATTAATTTACACTGCTTTTCTTTTTAAAAACCATTAGGAACATGGTTACCTAAAATTTTATTTTAGTTCTAAGGTTACAATGAGGTTGACACTTTTGTTAAAAACAGAATTCTTCATGATAAAACACTGACTTCAGGCATCTTATTGTTTGCTGTCACTTGTTTCTCAATAATAAATTATCATCTGACCCTCTGAACACCATCCAGTTCAACTAATTAACTCGGCCAGCTGTTTTGACTTTTACCCAATAAACAAAACAAATACTATCTTCTGTGTCATGGGCAAATTGCCCTTAATGTCTTGTTTTTCCAAGTCAGTTTGGCCTCTCAGGAGCAGTGTGCAGAGTCCAAAACCTTCACCTGGCCAAAATACTCTCAATAGTAGTTAATTCTCAGTGCCTGCTTGGAGTCTTGTCAAAACTTCTCAATAAGCTGTGTTAGTGACCCTCAAGCATAAGCATCAGGCTTGATTAGAGCAGAGTGGGCTGAACATAACAACTTAGGAGCCTTTTTTGAGGCAAATGTCTTGTCAGTTGTCTGGCTTCCTCTTTGATTTTCACCATAAACCAAAGGTCCAGTCAAAAATAGCACATTGTTTTCTTATATGACATTGTTCCACATGTTTAAGGACATAACCAACAGGTTCATCCTTCTATTTTTTTTTTTTTTTTTTCAGATGTAGAGATGCTTCAGTCCAAACCAGACACTCCAGTTGCTGGAGATGAAGTTTCTCTAACTACAAAAGATTCAATGCTCCGCAAGTTTTTAGAAGGTGAGAACTGTTTGGAGAGAGGGATGGCAGTAGCACAGTTAAAGCAATTAAATGGAAACTGAGATTTCTCCTTGGTCTCTTACAAATAAGAGCTAGTCTATGCTGTTTGATATGGGCAGCTTTGCCTTAGTACAAATGAGGCACAACAGAAAAGGTAGCTTGTGAGGTGTTTTCACAAATGTGGTTAATTACCAAAGAGGAGGATCAATTTCTAGTTGCAGTCCCTGCGTAACAGTAAGCACAAGCATCCAGCTGGTATCTGTTCAGCAATAGCTCTCTTCTGTCCTTAGCGATGGGAATGAATTCTGGTGTCCTGATGTGGGTGCAGGCTCCCCTCATGGGCAGAAGCTGGGTATAAAGTAAAGCAGCACAAGCTAATGATGAATTTTCATGTAGAAGCTTTATTCAAAAGTCCATCAATTGAAAAGAGCAGCCTGGAAAGAAGAAATGAACTGCTTGCTCCTAAACCTGATCTACACTCCTCCACTTCAGTGCTCCCTCTGCCTTCCCTGATCAAAGCTAGACCTTAGCTCCATGCTATCACCACTGAGCATGGATGGGTTGTCCAAGCCTCCTTCTGACTCACCAGGTTCCGTGGGATACAGGCTCACTTCCTATGGGTGATACAGCTGGATTTGGAGCAAGGTTAAGTTTGGGGTTCTTAACACGTTCTGTTTTTCCTGACAACACTGATCTTCTGCCAGTCCCATTGCATTGACTCAGCTAGGTGCTACAATATCACTAAAGGAAAGTCAGTCCAGTGGTTCAGGTATTCTCTTGTGAGCTGGTAACAGAGGAAGGTGTTAGGGGCTCTTAACTCCTTTTCCTAGCATGCAAGCAGAAGGAAGGTAACTTTTAAATCAGGTATAACTGCATTTGATGATGTCATGTTAGGACTGAGAATAGAATGAAGGTGATGAGGTGGTATAATGGTAGACGGGCTTGTACAGATGTGCAGACCCAGCTCTCTCCAAGACACATTGTTCTGAGATCAAACATTGTCAGCTGATGGTGGTGGCTCATTTGAGACTGAGGAATAATTTTCTGTAATGCTTTACAGACCACTGTGAATAACTTTTGGGAGCCAGTGCTCAGTTTGATTTGTTAAATGTTCCAATACGTTACTTAATTGGAATTAATTGAACTCTGCCTTGAGTTCTTAAGAACAGTTATGAGATTTTTCCACTACGGTTTCTTCACCAGAACAGATGGTCCAGGCTAGGTGGCAAACACTTACATGCTACTACATGTTAATGACTTATCAAGTCCTGTCTTGAAGAGCTTTGGCACTTTTAAGTCACTGCAAAAATGGATATTTTTGCCTGTGAAATGGCCAGCTTGGTAAGAATGTGGTACAGAGTGTGTCTGGAGGGATCCAGTGTTCACTGAAGTGGCCAGGTTGTTTTTCTTACAAGCTCTACCCTGTTGTAGGCAGTAGCATGGATGTGCCAGATTCAGAGGAAGGAGTTTACCAGGAGTATGGTGAAGACGTATACTACTCAGTGGAACAAGACACTTTCCCACAGGAAATGGCTAGCAGACCTCCAGTTCCTGTTCCAAGACCAGAATCCAGCTCTCCACAGCCAGACAATGAGCTGTACATCTCCAAAAGTGAGTTGGGTACCTGGACCTAAACTGTAGACTAGTCTACTGTGGAATGGTCTTGACATGGACTCCAGTTACCAAATAAACACCAAGAAAATCTACATGTTTTTGAGACTTATTGAGCTCTGGAGCTGGATTACCTTTGGGATCCAGTTTCAGATCTGTTTTTTGTCTTCTGCCTGCTCTGAAAATGTGAGGATGTTTTATACTAAAGTCTTGGCCTCAGCTTGGTTTTAGTGAAAGCAGCAGGGCAACAGATTACAAACAAATCCAACTAGATAAGCAAGATCCTGATAGAAGGACACAAGCTAATAAGTTGAGACATTGCTGCTCTGTGATGGTATCATTGATTCAATAATATCTGTATAGGACGTGATTCTGTGCTTCAATACCTCCCTCTGAGGTGGGGTTTAATTGAAATTGAAGAAAATTATGCCTTTTAGTTCGCTAGGCGTTGTTGGAAATCTTGGTCATTATTTCACAAGCATTCTAACAAGAACTACAGTAACCTGTGGGAAGAGTAGTTTCAATGACTCCTCCTCTCTGTGACAGGACTATGGGGAAGACATGTCCAGATTTCACTTAGAGATGGATGAGCTAAGGTCTTTGACACTAGTAGAAGGGGAGTTCTACTGTACAATTCCTTACCTTGTTGTTTTAAAATGGACATAGTAAGATAACAGACACTGTAACGCAGTGCAGAATTGTGTATGCTTCTCATATTCATCCTTGCTGTTTCTGTCTTCATAAAATGCACTTCAGTGTATAAGGAGTGTTTGTTTTACAGTTTTTGCACAGAAAGCTCAAAGACCTGAGAATCTCTATGTCCCTAGAGGAAGGGTTAAGAAAGGTAAGTCAGAAGTTCACTATGAAATTTTTTTCCAGTATTCTAAAAGCAAATCTACTGAGGTCCCTTCATTTGTGTAAAATGTGACCGAATACTCTGTTTTACAGCGCTCTCAGGATATTGGTCCTATAGAAATCCCCCAACCTTGCCCACCTTATGTGCCACTGGAGACATTTTACAAGTATAGAGTATGGGGAGGGACCCTTTTATCTCTCACTGTAAATATGCCCTGTCATGGAGGTTAGTCAGGAACATAATGATCACTGAAGTCTTCTTTTATGTTGTGACCCATATTACTTCATGGAGTCAACATCCTTCTTTTAATCTTCTGGTTATAGTTGATATAATGTTGATCATTGCTTCCTGGGATTTGAGTCCTTTAGTGAACTACTTGCTGTTGACCTCTGCACTTCCAAAATTGTGCACTTACTCTTTCACTTCTTATCCTGTACACTATTGGAGTGCCAGAAAACACATCTAAGCTTTTATCTCATGTTGGGAGCTCCTCTTTATGTTGCAAGTGAGTTACAAAGAGCCAGCAGAAGTAGGATGAGTTTTCATCTTCCTATTTCTCGAGTTAGACTGCACAGTTTACCTCGGAGGAGTCCTTTGTGACTGCCAAGGTGAATGCTCTGTTCTGTGGATTGCTGAGGAAAGAGATACTTTTACAGTGAGGAAGCAGAGCACTTTAAGGAGTATGTTTGTGATGTTCACCTAAATTATGTTTTTAAGAACAGAGATTATCCCCGGTATGTATTTGTGTACAAGGCCACCTCTCAGCTGGGCTTTTAGCCCTAAAAAATAGCAGGATGGAATAAGGACAAAACATTCCTCTGGGTAGGGAAACATTAATATTGATTTATTGATCTCTGCTATATCAAGGATTCTTGACTTTCTTTGTATTCAGTGAGAAGGGAAGATGCCACACGTTCAACAATATTTTGGTGTTCTCTCTTCAGAGACAATAGTCAGGCCTGTGAGGGACCTGTCTCAATCAAGCATATATGATCCATTTGCTGGAATGAAAACCCCAGGTCAACGGCAGCTGATTACATTACAGGAGCAAGTGAAAATGGGCATACTCACCGTTGATGAAGCTGTGCTTCATTTTAAGGAGTGGCAACTGAACCAGAAAAAGAGATCAGAATCATTCCGGTTCCAACAGGTACAGCCATATTCTACTGTTTTAAGAAATACAGCTGTCTGTCTAGGTCCACATCACAAGGTGATCAGTGTGGGTGCATTTGCTTCCTGCTTGGGGCAGGAAGACTGCTAATGCAGACCTCCAGCTGGCAGAGTTCTCTCCTGACACGGAGGGGCTGTTCCCATGCAGCAGCAAGCAGGTAGCTGTTTTACAGATCTGTTTGTCTTGCAGTACTATTGTTAGATTTTGGAGATCTGTACACTAGGAACTGGGCCAAATCCAGTTGGCTAAATTAACTTTCTAGAGGTCACCTAGCACCTACCTGCTGGCGGGGGACTTCTGTGATGAACGTTTATCTTGTCAGTCCTCAATTGTGTTGGATCAGTGAAGACTCCGTGTCCCAGGTGGTGTATTGGCTTTCAAGTCCTGTCTTGTAGATGGTCAGATCCCTCCCTGGCTGTTTGGTGGCTCCAAGACTACCTGTTCTTTGCAGCTAGGTGAGGTCTAGCATCAGTCATTGGTGAAAGCACAGTGGCTTAGCCGAATGAGGGAGTCTCACATAGTGTGGCATAATGACTGGTGGAACAAGCAGTCGTAGCTGAAAATTTCCATTCTCAAGTCAGAGTGGAGCTCCCTCTTTAACATCACTGCCTTGTCTCTTTTGGAGCCCTTTGTTCATGCCGTGTGCAATGCTGTTGTGGGAGCTGTCAGAACAAAGGCAAGACTCTTCTGATTCTCAGTTGAAGAAACAGAGGAGTACCTTCTGTCAGTAAAGAATGCAGTGCTACTTCAGTTGATGTCTGTAGCAGAGATGAGGTGGTGTGCTCTGTGTCCCATACAATGAGCAGCTTTCACAGTCTGCTTTGGATCTTGCCTTGTGGTACAGCAATTTTTTTGTCTGCTTTTCCACCTATTCAGGGGTTTCTTCCTCTTACATATGTACATATTTCCCTGCTGGAAAAGCTACCTTTTTTTATTGTCCCCTCCTGGAGATACTCTGAATTCTTTCTGAATTTACCATCACGCCCTGGGTTGTGTGGCAGCCTCCTCTGTCCTTGCAGTCAGAATTATACATTCATTGGTACAGAAAGTACTGTGCAGTTACTTGATCATGGGTCTTGCTTCTGTGCCAGTGTCACAGTGGAAACAGAAAATAGAGGGAGCTCTAAACCAAGTGTGCTGCTTATCTACAACTGCTAATGAGTCTGTGAACTTGACCTTAACATACACAATGAATATCTGAAAAAAACTTGGCTTCAAAAAGGCATACGTGGATTTCTGAAAGGAATAGATGTAAAACCTGTTGACATGGCTTGGACTTCAGCCAGGTCTAGCAGGCTGCTTTTTTCAGCTGGGTTGCAAAGTTAGCTGAAATGCAGTATTGGTATTGTCAGAAAGCTGATCATCCTCCTTTATCCAAAGTCCTGAAAAGGTATCTTGTGATGTTTCTAGGAAAATCTGAAACGGCTACGAGACAGCATAACCAGGAGGCAAATGGAGAAGCAAAAAAACCACAAAAGTGCAGGTAACAGTCTCTGATTCTGACATTGTCTGGTAATGATGCAGCTAACAATATTGACTCTTCAGGCAGAAATGTCTCTGTGTGTACTGTACTTATGTGATATTTTGATGTTCACATCCACGTGCCTGTTGACTAAAACATAGCTAAGTTGCTTTACTCCTCAGTTTCCCAGACTGAGGAAAGGATGCCCACATCTGTGGAATTAATCTTGATTCATTCATGTGCAGTTATGATTGCCCTTTCGTGATTGTGTTTAACTTTGTTCTCAGGTGCAAGCTGTCTCTTGGAGACTATACTTGCATAGACCCTTCTGAGCTGTTCATTTTTCCTTCCAGATTTGGAGATTACAGTACCCATTCGACATTCTCATAATACTTTGGTGAAACCAGAATGTGGAATATATGAATACACCCCCAGGAAGAATGTTTTCCCACCAAAAAAGGAGTTAAAGCGAGGTGACTGGAAAACAGAAAGCACATCCAGCACAACAAGTAAGCAAATCCGGAATGTCAGCCTCTCTACAGGAAAGCTGGATGGAAATCACTTCCCCAGCCTGCCTCTGGGGTCAGCTTAGGGGATGGGAATTCTGTTCCTGAATCCCAGTGCTGACACATCCATGCCAAATCCTGCATGACTCAGGCTGGCTGTTCTCAAAACTGAAAAAGCAACTCCAGGTACAGCAGGTGGTTTGGGTATCTTGTGTCTGCATGTCTGCAGGAGGAGAACCTGAAAGCCGAGTAAAAGATTCCCTTGAGCCTTCTCAGGGAAGGCATATCACCCACCTTAGGTTCTTAAAAGTAGATGGCAGCTGCTCTCCTCTTGAAATAGGATGCTCCCTTGCTGTGACTCTCAGCAGGCACTGTGCTTTTCTGGTCTGAAGAGCATAGGTATATAGCAGGCTGGGAACCAATCTCTACATGTCGTTTCCTCAGTTGTTGTAGATAAAGGACATAATTTTTCATTGGTAACTGTGGGAACTCTTGAGTGACTTGGACAGTCTGCACATTGTTATTATCTTTGGGTTGTATTACATTTAATTTGTGCAAATTAAATCCCTGCATTCTCACTGTTACTAGAGACTGAGCAATTCTTGCAGAAATCATTAAAATCATTTTGGTTCTCTGAAAGGAAAACTGAGTCCCAGTGAGATTACTCCCTTTGTGCCTCTTCAGAACATAAAACTGGCATACATCCAGAGTAGGTGCCAGAGGCAGCTGACTGAGACAGTAACTTGCATATAAGGAGTTGAGAGAAATGTTAATGAGCCTGAAGAGTTCACTGTCTGCAGCTTGGCTCTCTTTCCCATGTTGTGATTGTGAGAATGACCCTAACACTCTTAAGTGCTGCTCTATGTACCAACTGCTAATGAGAGTTATCTGACCGAGGCTGAGGAGGGACTGCATCTTCTGAGAAAGCTTCTGTAGCCTTTGTTTCAACGTACAGGTTTCTGAATGTCAGTGTCCCTGTTTTACACAGCCCTACAGGACATTATGTATTTATGACAGAAACCAGCCATAGCAGTGTAGGATATGTTTGTGAGTTGCTGTCCCCTTCAGAAATGTCATGACTGATTGCAAAAACATTCCCTGCTCTGAGTCCATGCAAGTTAAATGGGTTTGCCTAAATGGTTGCTGAAAGTTGTCAGAACAAAAGTCTCATTTTTAGGTCTGAAATAGACTAAGAAACATTCCTGTGATGAGTAAGGATTGTTGTGGGAGGAAGTAGGGAGCAGCTATTGGGAACAATAACCTCTCAAACAGTCACTTATTCCAGGAATGAATATGTGACATTGCTCAGAGCCATCTACCTCCACACAGTGTGAAGGATATTATGGTAATATTTAAATATACATAAAACTTGGGTGTGTAACACTTGTTAAAATATTTACATGATTTGCCAGCTTATATTGGCACTGGATCCTTTCAGCTAGATTATGGTTGTATTTAACCAGACTTAGATTCAGGCTTGGATCTAACAGGGCAGAAATCTGCTAGAAGGAAAGTGAAACTGCATCTTTGGCCCTATGGTCGGTGGTGTATGAAATGCTGTTGTTTGATTCTGAACGTGTGAAAAATAATAGTGGGGGGAAAAAAAATATTCTAAACAAGCATAAATTATGTAAAAGGTAAGCATGAGGAGTCCTGAGTTAGTGATTTGCAGCTAAATCACCAGGATTTCATAATCAGTTTGTTTTTCTATTGCTTACTCCAGGTAGTGCAAGTAACCGTTCCAGCACTCGGAGCATACTGAGTGTCAGCAGTGGGATGGAAGGGGACAGTGAGGTAAGGTCTCACTTCTGCTATACACTGGTCCATTGTTTTAAGTATGTGGGGATGGTGTTGAATTTACGGAAATGGCAAAACAGCCACTTCTGGTTTGGAGCGAACAAGAGCCAGGTTCTGTTGGGCTGTAACACTTTCCTTTGTTTTGTAGGACAATGAAGTCCCAGAGACAACTAGAAGCCGCAGCCCAGTAGCTCACCAAGCAGAGAGGCTGCCTTTACCAGAAAGGCCCCCCAGAGTACCTCCTCGAGGTGCAAGCAGGTAGAGCTAAAATGCCTCTCAAACATGAGTGTTCAGTGAATCAATGTGGAAACCTTGGGCAGAAAGCAAGGCAGGAAGCAGATGTGTCTTTCAACAAAATCTACCAGACTATTACCTAAAAACACTTTTAGGAATTGTTAATCCTTGTTTCTCATCTGTAATATTGGTGGAATTGTCCTAGCTGGTAACATGCCTATTCCAATGCTACTGGGGTTCACACACCACAAGGGGCAGCACTGCTGAAGCACACAATGTTTGCCCTGTTAAGACTGGCCCAGGTGGAGTAGCATCCTACCCCTGGCAGAGATTTAGTGTGCCTCATCCTCCTGAGAAGATCCTCTTGGAATGTATCAAGCGTAGTGCAGAGGGAATTCCCTTTTGGCACTCCCTTGGACTATTTTAGTTTTTACAAGTTTCAGATCTCTCTAAAGCACCCTTGTTTATAAGTATGATTGGCCTCAAAGTAAGAACTGCACTGGTTTTATTAAAGGTATTGAGGTGATTTTGCCCTAATTCGATCAGACTACTACAAACATAAGTAACTTGTAAACACACTTTTAGTTCAACCAGTACAATGAAGTTGAGGCCCCAGAAGTTTATCTAAGTACAGATGGTAATAAAATTCTCAAGCTGTTAAAATAGTAATTACTAATGTATGGGTGCAGTATGTTCTGTATGTTTTTTTGGCTCTGGCAAGAATATAACTGGAATTTATCTGCAGTTAGTTTGGGGGAAAAAAACCCCAAACAATAAATCTTTTGATAGCTTCCTATTTCTCTTCATCTAATTTTCAGGAGAAAGCTACTGTACTATCAAAGTTTTACTTCAGGTATTACAGCATCTCTGCTAACAGTAGAATTGCTGCAGCTGAAGAGCAGAAGAAATAACTTGGATGGGAACAGGGCTCTGCCACCTTGGCATCTGCCCTCTTAATCACTGATAGCCTGTTTCTCTTCTTGTACGACTATTGCTTGTACAGTATTCTTAGATAGGATGTTATCTCATACAGTGTGTAGTTCCAGAACCCTGTTCTCTACTATTTTTTTTAATGCATTTGTATTCTCTGTCTTTTTATAGGCCTTTAAGCTGCGAAGGCTTTTATCCTCCACCTGTGCCCCCACGAGGTCGATGAATGGTTCAACATCCGTGGAATATGAGATTTTTCTGTTTGTATGTGTTTGTACAGATATTTTTAGGTTGTCTTAAATTATTTATAAGTGGAGCCAAATGTTTTCTTCCCTTTCCTCCTCCCTAAAGCTCTGACAACTTTTCCCATGATTTTCACTGAGACTTCTTGACTTTCTATATCTCCTCTACCTGGAAAAATTTTGGTGTTCTGGCACTTCAGGAAAAAGTACCATGGTTGGGAAGGAAACTGCCGATGTGTGTCTTGACAGCAGCCCTGCACCAACATGAAGTTTCCCTTTGACGAAGAAAGAACACACATCCTTTTAGAAACTAAATCCTGATAAGCACTGTTACCAAAAAACACAATACAACCTACAGTGGCTTGACTGGAAAACATGCTTGAACAAGTAAAGAAAATAAGTTGTTGCAGTACTTTGTTTGAAGAACATTCATTACAAAGAAGCAGATGTATGTAAAACTGTTTGCTGTAACAGTTTGGGTATGGACATACTGACCTTTCAGAAGGTGTAGAATCTTCCAGCAATCATTAAACCATGGGAGGATGAGAAGTTGTCTTTATGGAAGAATGTATTTTGCACACAGCCTTGAAAACAAGTTTCCATTACCCCGTACGTTCTTGAAGAGGACAAACATTAACAAGGTGTTGTGTGTGCTGCATTTACCATGAAAATGCTCAAGGCAGCTGCTAAGGGACCTGCTGTATCACAAAACAACTGTACTTAAACTTTTTTTGGGGGGAAATGTTGGGTGTGTTGTTACTTGAAATCACATGACTGAACTCTCAGATTAGAGCAAGGAATTGGCAGTGATGCTGTGTTCTGGATCTCTTACCTGTGCTCGGAAGGGTACAGTGAGGCTCCACTTATAAATGCACAAGTCACAGATGTGAGCTGTGTAGTTCCCCTGCTGCAGGGGAAACAGGCACCCTGCAAGCTTGACCGGGCTTGCTCTGCTCTTTCTTTCTAGCCATGTGAATCTGCCACATCTATGTCCAGCCTTACTTCTGCCTGAGGGTTTCCAAGCTTAAGGAGAGCTTCCTGGTTTGCCTCTCTGTGTTCCAAATGTAGAAAGCAGGGAAAGCAGACTGAATTTTGATTTCTCATCTTAAGGGATTCCAATGATGAAAGTGGTTTAGTTTTTTGGTGGGTTTTTGTGCTGCATTGAAGAAAGTGGTAGTGTGGATAAGTAAAGGAAACAGACAAAATAAATAAACTAAAAGATGAAATTCAACAACTTGATCCTCTTCAGCTGCCACACATGCTTTGGTTTGCACACAGCTCCCTGGTTTTGCTCTGCAGTTACCCCTCTCCTTAGTGCTGGCTGCAGCTGTGCTCCAGTGCTTGGAGATGTGATAGGAGATCTCTATCTGCTTCTGTATCTGTCAGGCACAATGTAAGGTAGAAAGGTAGGATGGGGGGAAACTGTAACAAGGCAGGAAGGGAAGAGCAAAATAGGAAAGTGTCATACAGATTTCCTTTCAAAGTTGTTATACTGAGGCAGCCCAGGTATCGATCTTCCCCAGCTCATTTTTAGTTCTGCACTCCTGCCTGGGATAGCCACCTCTCCTCTGTGGGAGGAGTTTATTTGAACTCTAGGTGAGTATTTGCTTTTGCCCAGTCCTAATAACTTGGCTGTGATCTGCATCTTTAGTGCCAGTAGTGCAGGGAAATGGTTTCTATCTGAATTGCTGAAAAAGCAGCTCAGTAGCCTTTCCATTGCTCTCCCATTTGCAGCTTAGGTACTTCCTTAGTCTGACAGGGCCTGTCATACAAAAATAAATGCTAGCGGGGTTCTGGTTTGGAGGAGAGGTGAGCTGGGACAGATGGGGCTGAGAAATAATATAAATGCAGTCTGTTCAGGCCCCTTCTGCACTTTGTAAGGAGAGGGAAGCAAAGACACCACTGTAGTCTCAGACATTCCCATCTTGCTTTCTTTCTGTAACTTCTGGATTATTTAGGGTCTCACTGACCAGCAGTCACAGCAAAACTATCACCCTATCAATGAGAAAAGGAACAGCACTAAAATGGCTTCACTGTTAAATGCAGGTAAACAATTGGAATGCAGGCATGACTTTCTGGTAGGCCAGCAAAGATGCACCTTCTTAGCCACCAAAGGTGTGTCCCACATTGGTCTGGTTTCAGTATGTTGCTTTAAGCCTTTTATGGTTCAATGTACAGAGTCCTTGTAGCTGTAGGCTCCACTTGTGCTGGGGAGCTGGTATTGCTTCCACCTAAGATGAGAAATGCACTGAAATTGAAGCTTGGAAAAGTCTGGAGAAGAAAACTGTGTCGACCAGATTGTTGGTTACTCATGTTGGTTATGCTTGGGAGGGGGAGTGTGGGAATGAAGTGCAGTTCTGTCAAACAGCTCAATGACTGAACACAAAATAAAATTGCTGGTAAAAAGTAAATGGTCAGGCCTGCTTTAAGGGCATCAAGCAATTCACCAAGCCCAGGTGGCAGCTGTCAGGCTGGGGGAGAGTGTTCGCTCTTTGTACGGCACGCCTCACAAACCCTGCTGCAGCAGATGGCTCTGGCTGGCCCTGTTGTTGACTGAGAGACTTCAGTCCTGAATAAACTGAAGATGCTGAATCCTCCTCTCTCTGTCTCCTAAGAGTAAGCTGCTCTGTTTTGGACTGAGATGCAGTGATAAGAAAGAAACATCTGGTGTTATCAAAGCTGTCTAGGTTTTTCTTTTTATTATTTTTTAAAGTATAAATATAGGTTTTGAATAGGTTTTGATAAGTATCTCTTCCCCCCAAAATAGGCAGGAGATTGCACCTCTACCACCTGGAAAAGGCTTATTTATCAATGGAGCTTGCTACAGTATGTTCAGGGAAGGTAGACTGAATGTGTAAGACCACAAGGGGAAAAGCTTTTATTGCAGGTACAGGGGGCAGTGGTAAATAGGGAAATCTCTTTTCACATCACTCCTACAAAGAGTGGTTGGAAAGTAACAGCAGGGAGCAGCTCCTGCCTTCAGCTTCTGCCCGTTCCATCTGTGACCGCTTGCATTCAGCTGTCTCTTTGTTGCCTTCTGCACTATTTGAGAAGATGCTGTAGCCCCTGTTTATTGGTTGGTTTGTTTTAAATGCCATTATCACCTCTGGGATTGTTTCTGTATTTGTGCAGCTCAGAGGTTCGATGGATGGATGCTCAGCGCTGACACTGTTTGGCTTGCGGGCGGTGGTTTGGCTTTTCGTGACTTCGGGCGCGTCCTGAGCTCAGCCGCAGGTCTGCAGGGTTTGCCTGAAAAACGACCGAACGCCGCAGAGGGTGGGTTCCGG
>VWZY01003705.1:279174-334494 GCA_013399075.1 Chloroceryle aenea | reverse complement strand
CTAAGGGGGGTGTGAGCGGGGTGCGCGGGGGAAGGGCCGCCGGAGTTTTCGGATCCGGTTTGGACATCCTTGTGTTAGCCGTTAGCCTGGCGGCCGGGCGCAGCCGCGCTGAGCTGGCTGCCGCGCGTCCCACCTTTTGCTGGAGCAGATAACGGCCTCGGCAGGTACGCGGGCTTTGTTTAGAGACAGGGCTGCCGCGATGTTTGCCTTGCGCTCTGCGGGAGTGATCTCCTCTTCCGGGAGAGTGTTTGCATTTACTTCAGGACAGAAGTGTTTAAGCCGGAGCGCCGTTGTGCGGTGCCAGCGCAGTGACAGCCCCGCGGGCGCACTCTGCGGTGTGACAGCTCGCGTCGGGGAGAGGGATGCGCAGCGAGGGGCAAGGCTGGGGAGTGGGAGCAGGACAAGCGGCTCTCGCAGTGGGAACACTGGTGTGGACCCCTAAGGGAAATGGGTGCATAAAATCGTGCTGACTTGAGCGCTCGCCTGTTGGTATGAGGATGATTTTTCTGAGCTGCTTGCAATTTTCTGGGAGGAGAAGGATTTCATAAAGCTGTCATTGAATTTATTTTTGAGCTTTTCCTTCAAAAGTGAATTCTCATGAGTTTTAGTTCTTCTGAGTGATTACCTAAACACCTACGAATGGAAATCACAAATTCCTTTTGAAGGCTTGTCATTTTCTCATCTATTACTCAACTCTTTGAGGTTATAACAGTCTCTCGGTTTAGTGTTCACGGTCACATGGTGTCCAGTTTAGTAACATCACGTGATCAGTTAGGAATAGTTGGTGTAGGAAGACAGTTACCTTTTTTTGGAAGGCTGTCTCCTTGCTAAAATATTTTGATACTTTTATACTGTACAGGAGATTGCAGTGGAAGCATTAAGTAAGAGAATGAACAAAACATGACCAGGGTTTTGTAGCAGTAGATGGATTTTGAGAGTAAGAACCTGAAGGAAATATTCTTCAAACACTGAACTTTAATGAATCTCAGTTTTAAGTATTATTGTAGTTAGAAAATTAATCTTTCTATGACCGAAGCACTTCATTACCCTTTTGGAGGCTCTTCTGGTGAAGTGTAGAGGAAATGCTAGTGTACTGATTCACTATTTGATAACTTCCAAGTGTAAATTTTCACTAACTTTGAGAGTCCTGTTGGTAGAAATACACACCGTTAATGCGCTGCTGCTTCCTTATTAATGCTGTAGTGTGCAGCTTCTTGCACCCGAGCACTTGGTTGCATCCAGCTGAAGGTGTGTCATTACATCTCGCCACAGTTTAGTTGTGACTGCTGGTGTGCAGTCTGTATCGAGCATGCTGAACATTTAGAAGGACTGACTTAAGTGTTTAATGCTTTGCATTTGCAGGTTAATTTTTTAATTCATGTATTCCTGCTGTAATACATAACATTATACAATATTTATAAAATGATACACATGCTGTAATATGTATTTTAGCATTAATATAAATCATCTGTTAATGTTTTATATGTGTCCTTTATTTTATAACTGGAAGACAACATAAGCAAATATTATAAAAGGTAATTGTGGGAGGACTCTGCACGAAGCTCTAGGACTATGAAGCACTAGTGTTTCTGGGGGTACTAGGTATGGGTAGTTTACCTGGATCAACAGCTAGATCCTTTATCTTAAATTTGAATTAGTCTTTAAAAAAGGTGTCTGCATTTCTTTGGGAGAAGAACAGTATAAATACAATTATAAGATAAAGGTGTCTCTATTTAAATCGAGAGTAAGTGAAGAGAAATTGGGATTTGACACGGTACTTCAAATCTCTGTTATCAGATGACAATCCATCAGCATAACTTCAGACCAAAACGTAACAGTTTATCAGAAAATAACTGAAAGCTTGTCTGACAGTTCTTTGACTTATTTTCATACTTCACAGTGTGTCACGTACCTGCTTTTTGCCTGTATTTTGATAATTGCAACATTTTTTGTCAGTTGTCCTTTTACTTGTGGAAGTGATAGTACAGATGAGATATTGGTGGCTCTGTCACAATATCACACGGGTTGGTGGGCTCCTGCCCGTCCTTTGCTTTCACATCTTCTGTTGCTGGCCTTGCTGGAGTTGATGATTAAATAGACAAAACATACAAATATTCTGAAATATCCTGGAGTTTTTCTTGCAGGGGAATGGTCTGGGGAATAGGTAGCATTTTAATTTTAACGTTGCTTTAGTTTAGTTATCAGTGCACCCTAAGTGTGGAAATGCATGACAAACATTGAAAAATTAAGAAAACCCAGCCTATACTGTTTAGCAAAATTCCTAATTTATAATGATTGAGAAAAGCACTTTTGTTTGACTTTGTCTGATATTAAAGTATGTTAAAACCCCAATCCTGTAAAGCTTTTCTAAAAAGAATACATAAAATGAGGTAATTTTTATAGTGCCTGTATATTGTCAGTTCGAGAAGCACTGTAGAAAACATTTCTGTGCGTGTAAAATATCTCTTTACATATGAAGTTTTCTGCAGCTGAGCAGCTTGATTCCTTTTTGAAGTTATGGTGGTTCCATTTTGAAGAGGTGAAATAAATGTCACAGAATCAGGACGTGCTGTTCCTTGAGCAACCTTTGTGCATCTGGAAGGTGTACCAGTAAAATGACTGATTGTACAATAGTTCAGACTGTGCTGTCAGTACACTTCTAGCTGTGTTTTGGTGAGGCTGCAATTCAGAGAGAAATGATGTTACTAGAAATGATCTGCTTTATCTGAAGGAGAGCATGAGGCTGAAATCCATTTTTTAATAGACTATGGATATAAGCTGCAAGCACTGAGCATTATCTCACTGGTTATACCGACTCTATAGGATACTGGGGACTAGAAGCTGGGGACATCACTCGCTGGTTGTCTTACTTGCTGCCCCTCATTTATTTCCTGACCTGCTTCTGCAGCCTTGCTCTGCCAGTTATAGATGATGTTTGGCCACTGAAAGATGTCCTGGTATTCAAGGAACTGTGTTGTGGAAAGCCTCACTCCGAACTCTGACTTGAGAAAAGGAGTAAAATAGTGTACTTTCTGAAAGAAGCTATCCTGATTTGATTTTTTTGCTGAATCATCATGTAAGATTTGGTAATTGTAATTCTCTCTTTGCCTCTATTTTTGCCAAGTATTTTCATGGTATGAAATAGCAGATCAACAACCTCAAAAAAAAAACAAAAAACAAACCACAAAACAAACCCAAAAATGGCCTATCAGCAAGCCTCATATCCTGCCTTGTATCCTGTTCTACAGCCTTTCATATAGTGACTTAATCTAACCTTAATTGTTTTATAGACTAAATGGTTTATTTCTAGGGCTACCATGTTGATTTCTACAGTTGTGCAAAGAGAACATTAAGTTACTTTCCACATCACTAGTGCCCTGTTGAGTAACAGGAAAGATGTGTGTACTGTGCTGAGGGTAGTTTCAGTATTGCTATGCTTGAATAGTTTTTAAACTATAAGGATGTATGGAAAGTTGTCTGTCTTAAGCCTTGAAGAGGAGCACACACCTAAGTTTTCAGTAGTTCTATTGTCATGGAAGATGTCCACAGTTGGCCAGGTCAAACTGTGCGAGCTTCATGCCAGTTTAATACTCTGCAGGGGACTAGAATGGTAGTGTTGCTTTGTTGCTGGTATGGGTGGGTTTCTTGTAATTTTAGCTTGCACATGCACAACAGATCCATAGCCCAGTGCTCAGAACAGGCTCTGTAACCCTATTGTGCTGCTTTAGAACAGATGTCCTCAGCTGTGGTGAGGGTTATAGCATTTGAGGTCAAGATTGGTCCTCCAGCACTTAGGTGACAATTATGGAGAAAAGTTTCTGAAGGTTTACCTCCCATTAACCAGATTGTACCAGAATACAGTCGGTCGGTTGTGTTGATGCTGAGACTTGTTCAGACTGCCCCTGGGGCTTTGCATGGTTGAAATAGATCATTTCATATTCCATATAGTTACTGAAATCACTGAGCTGCTACTAAGCTTAGTGAAGAAAAAAATGTAAAGCCAAACTTGCTGGGATTACAGAATGAGCACTACATTTTTCATAAATTATAGTAACTAAAAGGTATTTAAAATTGTGTGCCGTAGTCTTCTTTCATAATTGGAAGCAGATTATTGTGGCACCATTACCAAGTTGTTAAATGCTTGTGTCTGTGAATTTATGTCCTGAGCTATATGTAGTGTATTGTCCCTTCATATGAAGCAAACGTGGAACAACTTTCTGAGATATACCAGGGTGGGGACTGCAAAATTTTATTTGTTGACCTCTTTTGCTTTGTCCATTGCTACGTTCTTAATAGGACACTGGTGTCCATCTGCTGTCACATGTGGGACTGCCTTTCCACTATCTAATTCTGTGCAAATGAGTTGGGAAAGAGAATAAACAACAACAACAAAAAATCTGAAATACTTCAGTACAACAAAATAAGTTCTTCATGTTGGGAAGGTGTTTGATACTTGTTTTCATAAGGGATGAAGATAAAATCACGTTGGTGCTCAAGTGTAACTCTAGATATTAGATTTATATTACTCAATCTGGAGTCTACTCTGCAATTAACACTACTTCTTGCCCCAGTAATTCAGATATAACTGTAATAGGAATAAGTTTATTCCTTTCTAGATGTTCTCTAGCAGTGGTGGGTCAAATAATGACTCGGGACCCTTATCTTACATGGAATCAGAGCAAGAAATTTTTGTTTAGGTCTCTTACGATGACAGCTGGTGAATTCTTGGTGAATTTAAGTTGCTGGAGGTGTAACACAGATATTCTTGCACATCGTAGCAGATTTCATCTTGTCCCATACCTGTATTGATAGGAAGTTCTTGATACTTTTTTCATGTTTTCTGGGATATGGCAAAATTTTTAGTAAGTGAAGAGTATTTTGCTTGCTGATTATGTAGCAGAAGAAAAAGAAGTGATCACATTTAGAGTTGGTTAGTCAAGTTTTATATTGCTGTATAACAGTTCTTGAAAGAGATCATGGGACTCTTCATACACGGTTTTAGTCTGTGTTGGTTTTGACGACGAGTCTGCTTGTTAAAGTTAACAGAAGGTAATAGGATTTTGTTTTGCTCTGTTTCATTAAGAGCTCAGAGGGTACAACTGAATAGTTGCTCACCAGCCAATATAAGAGCAGTAAAAATAAAGAAGTCAGGGCTCTTCTGTTTTGTCATCTTGTTCAGCATGTCTAAGGCTGATCAGTTCCTGATGAAATGAGTATCGTTTCCTCAGTATGTCCTTTCTGCCAAGAATGAAAGGTGGTGCTCTGCAGCTGAAATTGTCTTCCAGTTTGCTGTGGCTCCAAGTTCTTCGCATATGCTGGAAGGTGTAAAAGAGCACGACAGTAGTTAAAACTGCTGCAAGGCTGACAATGAATGTGCTGACAAAAGTCTGACTGGGAGAGTGTACCGAGTGCTGCGGCTCCCATTGAACCAGGGCTTTCTTTAGTAACTTATGTTATCTCCCTCAGAGTGTGACATTTTTTTCTGGAAGGCATCTTCTGTGTTAACCTTCTCCAAACTTAGAAGTCCTCATACCCAGGTGACAGGACAGTCCTGTAAGATAATGTAGTTCTTTGTCTTGCCTAAATAAAAATCGTTTTCCTGTGTGTTGACACTGTTGTTTGTTGTAGATGCTTTGATATTGTGTAGGCAGTAATGACAAAGATTAGAAAAACCCCAACTGCCCACAGACTTGAACTCATTGATAGCACTGAGTTCTTGCCGCCGAATTACCCTGCTACTAGGGTCAGAGTTCAGGAATGAGATACGTCGTGACAGGGAAACACATTTAAACGTGAAAGCTCATCTTTCTAATTGAGCAAAATCCAACAAATGTAGGGAGAAGAAAATCTCCCTCAGTTTCTGTTAAACTCCACCCCCACCCTCAAGTTCAGACTGAAGTTGCTTACGGTGGGTTTCTTACTACAGCCCCCTGAGCTTTGAGAGGGCACTGGGAGCACCCGATGGACTGCAAATCACTGACTAGAGATCTGCTTATCCTGAGGGAGGTGTGAGGGAGGGACCATGTTCTTTTATGTAGCAGTCCTGACCAGATTTCTCTCGTGTTGTTTTGGGATGGTTGTGAGAAGGAGGAAGTGATAAATATAGACTGAATTCTTTGCTTACATTTGATTTGGTGCCTTTTCTCTCCAGAGCAGACTGATGATACTTGGAGTCATTGTGGGAAAAACTTGTAGGCCCTGAAGCAGGGCTAAGGACCATGAAGAGGAGACAAGCAAAGATCAAATTTGTCATTGTAGATGTTGTAATTGCAATGCAGTTACATTATTAGATCATAAAATGTAACAAGATTTCAAATAATCAAATAATATGTTCTTAAGACGTTGGTTTCTGTCACTTGGAGTTGATCTAGTATAATTTTAAAAATGCAGCAGTCCCAACCCAGTAGAAGCAGGCCAGAACCAAGAACCTAGGTAGAGTGGTGGTCAGTGCTTGCTTTATTCAGGCAATGTCCAAGATGAACTCACAGGCCTAAGGATGTTGACATCTTCTCTTACTGAAGATGAACAGAGACAGCTAAGTTCATACGAAAGCTATTGCATTACGAGGAGTAATGCTAAAGTGGGCTCTTGACAAGTTAAGACCATTTTGAGAAAGGGCTGAAAATACGTTCTGCAGCTGTTAGAGGAAGAAATAGAAGACGTGCTAGGCATAACAGCCTGGAGAGAGATATGGACCAGCCTGTCCCTGGCTACACTGGCAAGAGCTAGAGGCAGTATTGCAGTGCAGATGCCACTATCTGCTTCTACTGCTGAGGGGTGATTTTATTTTATTTTTTTTCTTTCTCCCTCCCTTCTTTCCCAGCTTTCTTTGGGGTTGGACAAGCTGCACTGCTATAACCTTTCTGGTTGCTGGCAGAGAGGAGCAATGTCTACTTTTCTTTTCCTGTGTTGTTTATTCTCTTTGCTCCTTCATTGACATTGTTTGCCTGTCAGAAATGTTCTGAAATGTGTGTTCTTCAAAAGGCATGTTTGTGAAAATAGGTGTTTGATCTCTACTGCAGCTCAGAATGAAGTTAGTAAGATGTTTAAAGTTTCTTTATAGAAATCACTCACATAAAAGGCTGGGATGACCTTTGTGCATCTTTGTAAACAAGAGATGAATGAGGCTTGTAAGTGATAATGTGTTAGTGTAAAGGGATTAAATTCTTTCCTGAAGCATGTTCATTTAAATTCTTGAGTTTAACTTTTAAAGACCTCACCTGAATAATCTTTTTACATTCCCTGTATAGCTAATCATTTCTGAATTAACCTGTCAGTATAACTTCGGTTATTCAGAATAAGTGGTGTTGCAGAACCTTTGTTCATTTGTTAAAAAGGGAGATGCAGAACTCTATTCAGTATTTCAGCAGTGAGCTGTGGAAGAATTATGGCTAATTAACATTTGACTTTCTTTTGGTCTTCAGTGTTTTCTGTGTTTGTGTATTGGTCTTAAAATAGTGCTTTATTCTTCTGCACTTAAAAAAATCAGGCTCTTTATGGTGACTGTGCTTGCAGATGTGTACAGTTAAAAGTAGGATTTTTTTCTGCCTTACAAGCTAGATGACTGTCCCACCTAATCTGTTGAAAATACAGGAGACAAAGAAATTGTTGTAGTAACCAGCAAACCTGATACCTTATTCAGGTACATTCAGATGTAGTGTAAATAATGATTTCAAATCACTTAATTCTCCTGAATTCATGGAGTATTTGAATTCTAATAGTTGAATGCCTTTAAGGACTTTTTTGCTGTTGAAGTTATAAGGGCGTGAAAAAAATTACTGGCTCCTAGCCAAGGAATAAGTTTTCCTGGCCTACAGTAGCTGTGGAAAGTGAAGCCTGGATATTCCCAGAAAGAATTTCATGGCAGCCACCAGGCTCCTTGCTATTCTGTTTCTTTTTTCACTGTGAGAAAAGTTGGAAATGCATTAAAATACAGTCCTTCTGTCTGACTTTTTTTCTCTCTTGGCTACTGTAGGTATGCCACAGTTTTAGTGCCTCAGTCCTGTGAGGTGCTGCACTCTTCTGGGAATCTTGAATGTAATTTATATGATTACAAAAGTGAAAAGGAGTTGCATTTAAGAAAATACAGTGAACCTGTCACTATGGGTAGATTGATTTATTTGCTAAGATCTTGTTAAAGAAAAAAAGATGTTTGTCTGATACTTCTTTTCTCTCAGTGGACATAAGTAGAGTTTTGCTTTTAATGGATGTGTATTTCCACAGAATTTGTAAAATCTATTTGGTTTTGAGCCTTTTTCTTCTACTCTCTGTATCTTTCGATTCTCTATTAAATTTGTATGAGTCCCTCTCTTCTGATATTTCAGTGGTAGGCTCTAAGGAGCTGTATGATTAACTAGGGGTTATTTGTCGGAAAGCAGGCTGAAAATCTTGCCCTAGAATCCCTGCCACATAGAAGACAAAAATACTCAACTGTTTTTAAATGTAACTGTTGCCTGTGATTGAACAATCGTCCCTTGCTAGTTAATATGCATGAGAGAGTTTCTACAGTATTTTTATTCTGCTTGGCTTCTGACCTAACTTAATAACTTTATCTTTCAGTACCAAGATAAAGAGGAAGTTGTTTTATGGATGAATACAGTAGGACCTTACCACAATCGCCAAGAAACGTACAAATACTTCTCTCTTCCTTTCTGTGTGGGATCAAAAAAAAGCATCAGCCATTACCATGAAACCCTAGGAGAAGCACTTCAAGGAGTTGAATTGGAATTCAGTGGTCTTGACATCAAATTTAAAGGTAAGCAATCAAAAGTGCATTTAGTCAAAAAAAACCAAAACCCACAGACCCTTAAAACTTGATTTTTGAACTAGAAGAACTAAAAATTTGATGCTGCTAGCAGCCGCGTGTGTTTAGTACTGTTGCTTGAAACGCCCTGCAAGGTTGTCTGCTGCTGTGGGCTTTGCAGTTTGCAGTAAATTTTTCAGCTATATGCTATTTAAGGAATGCTTGCAGCAGATACATGCTTCTGGAGTAACCACTTACATTTCTCAAAGTGAAACTGAGCTTTCTGCATGTGAGTTATTAAAAGTATATTTACTGGAATTAATATTCTGGAATTATCAGTTCTGAAGATGCAGTTATTGTTTTTCCTGTGGTGTTGAATACTTGCAGACTCTGCAGCTGGAAAGGAGTAGCAAGGGCTCAACATATCAAAGTGTGTCATTTTTATTTCCTTTAATTGTCCCATCTCTACAAAGATTGTGTTATTCCAGTGACAAGTGTACTCTATGGATGCAGTACCAAACTGCAAAGGCTGGAAGGCTTGTGAGTTCACGTTTGCTGCTATAATGTGTCCTATTCCCAGCTTTGTTTTCTGAAGTTTATCCATAGTTAATTTATTCCCCTACCATATTAAATTTTGCTAGATCAGGTATTTCATTTTGTGACTGGGAGTGCTGAGCAGATTGTGCTGTTCTGTAGCTTGCTTCTGACTTGCCCTTTTCCTTATTGACCAGGAGATAGTAATTTAGTAATCTATTTTTATAGTGGAAGTGTTGAGGCGATATCAACAGAAGAAAATGGACAGGCTCAACATCACAAACTGGTTTAAACACTTGAAACATTTTCTTCTTTACAGGTCCAAGAAAGCTAGAGCCTCTGTTATGCCAGAAGTATGTGCAGTAGTCAGGCTGGTTTAGATCTGGAAAGCATGTTCATCTCTTTTTTCCTGAAATAACAGATTAGGTAGATGAAACTTAGAATATGTCTTTTGGCTCCTCTTGTGACCACTGTACAGTCTGTAGTCAGATGGATTTATTTATATATCTGTAGTCAGATGTATTTCTTTTCTGCCATTTCTGAGGGAAAGAGGTAGAAACAGAGCATTTGACAAATCCATTGTTCTGTGAACACACTCTCAAATACTTCTGTAAAATAATACTGGAGAAATTAATGAGTTTCTGTTTCAGTAGTTCTTTAACAAAATAAAAAAAAGATACATAATGTCTCTTTTTCTCAAACAAAAATAAGTACAGATTGGGTAATAACCTCTCCAGCTCTGCAGTGCATGGAAATTGATACTGTTCCTATTTGGTTGAGAGAAATATTTTGGAATTCAGAACTACAGAGAGCCAAAATCACCCAGGACTAACATGAATTCAAAGAGGTGGAAAAGTGCTGTGGTTTTTGTATCTTGTGACTGGTTTGGTTTTGATTATGTCCTTGCCTTACCAGTTTATTTGCTGTCTTTGATAGTTCTTTACAACGGGTAAACTTGTAAGTCTTGCTTTGTTTTCAGGTTAGGATTTTCAGATTCACAGTTGCTTGTGCTGATGTTTTGACACAGAAAGCTTTAAATTTTCTCTCTAACAATTTATTCTGAAAAAAATGAGTGCAATTTCTTCAGGATTTAAGGCCTGACCTTCCACTCATACTAGTTTTTTTTCAGGCCCCTGTTGGCACTGCTGTTTGCTTTACCAGTGCATATCGTGTATGTAGTTGCTATATTGAGTTATATTCTTCCAGATAGGCTGGATATGATGCCATTCAAAACAGGCTTTCAGTGGGTATGTAAGAGCAAAGATTTCAAAAAGAATCAGCTGTTTATGTCTTGCATGGTTTAAGTGGTTGATGTGCTGGCACATTTCCCAGCTCTTATCCGTGTCCTTTGTTGCTTTTCAAAAGTTTATTGTTATTAACACATTGGTGCTCTGTTAGATTGATAATCTCTACTGGATCTTCAGTGAATTTAACCCCTAACCACAGTGGCTGCAGGTGAGGGGTTTTCTGTAAAGCAGAAACTTTGGTAGCTGGTTGATGGCCAAGCATGTGTACATGAGCTGGGAAGATGTCCATGTGCAGTTCTAGTTTTTTCCTTTACAATCTGTGTCCCCTGGATAAATGATGAAGACAACAATCTCATTGCTGTTAGCTGGTATCCAGCAGGCTCTATATCAAGAAGTGCTTTAGCATTTCTAGCAGTGGATCAATGAAATAAAATCTGTGTGGGTGTCCAACTCTATTTGACTGTCTTTAATCTGCTATTAAAAGTATTAAAATTTTTCCAAATTTCAGAATAACCAGTATAATTTAATAGTAGCAGGAGTTATTAGTATTTAATATAAAATCATGTAAAATTTGTTGAAATACAAATCCACTTCAGTTTCCCCAGCTGCTGATTGCTACTGTAAGCTACTTTCATGGGATCATTTAACACAGTGGATTTAGGCTAATCCTGTCCTGTAACTGAATGACACCTTTAGCATCCTTGGTGGCTGGAGGAAGGAGCACTTGTCTTCATTCCTCTTGCCTTGTTCCTTTTGTTTGAGGGGGAGGTGAGAGGATCACGTGTGGCTGGAATGAGACACCACACTGTGAAGTCAAGCCTCTAATTTTCAAGAATTGCATAAGGTTGTTTCCAATGATTCTGCTGGGTTTTTATGTGTGTGCCCTGGAATAACTTTTAATTTAGTTGTTCCACAGTTGATTGTAATATCTCTGTTGTGTCTTTTGATACTCTGAACACTGGTTGTAAAATCCACTGGAATGGATGAAGACAGTTGATTTGGTGACACGTTGGTGTCTGCAGCCTCGCTGTCAGTGCAGGCATTTTACTTCAAATGATTTTGCAGGTTGGGTTTTTTGGTGTTTGTTTTTTTATTTAGTTGTTTTGGTTCAGTGTTTTTTTTTGTTTGGTTTGTTTTTTAGCAGCAAAAGCCATTGTTTACTTCCCAGGGCATTAAATGCCAAATGACTAGTTTTACTTAGTAATAACAGGAAAAAAAACAACAAAACAACAGGAAAATTCCGTGAGTCTGAAAGCCATGGAGTAACTTTGCATTAGATTACAATCGAACACCAGTTGTGTCCTGGTTAATAACTGCAAACAAAGGCTTCTGTATTCAGGCTGTAAAATGGGAAAGGTCTTTAAAAAGAGCACTTGTAGTTCACATGATTTTTATTTCACTCGTAGCACTTGCTGCTATCCCTGTGTCCTCCACTTGTGCTGCTGGTATTGCTATGTGTGTGTGAACCAGCCAGGAAAGAGCCACCTAAAACCAGCCTGGCACCTGTAGCACTTTGCCAGATCAAGCTTCCATGCTCCAGTGCTGGGTGATGCTTCATTTAACAACCTCTACCATTTTTTTCTTTTATGCTTATTTTAATTCACAGTATATTTGCATTTGACCTCTGTTTATTGAACGCTCCTTTGTCAGTTAAAAATTAAACATTAGAAATGTGTTACCCTTTATTTGACTACAGTATGAAAATCCCAGAGAGTGTATAAAGTACTAAGTATTTTGGAAAGAGTTGATCCCTACTTAGCAACAAATCCAGAAGATAGGAATACTGATATTTTTTTTTTTTTGGTAATTAATGTCAAGATGACTCAAAAGAAATCTGTTGAAGTGAAAAAAGTGCCAAGTAGAGGGTTTTTTTGAGAGAACACAGTATAGGATCCAGTTCAGTAGAGGCATAAATGCAAACTAAAGCCTGAATTTGTAAGTGTTTTTCAGCTGTGGTGCTCACTTCAGTGGTTTCGTGCTCCAGAGTTTATCAGTGCAAGTCCTGAAAATGTAATCCATGGCTTAAGAGTCATCTTAGAACACTTGCTGACTTGAAGAGTTTTGGTTTTCTCTTTTTTTTTTCTCCATCAAAATTTTTATTGCCTAATAATTGCTGAAGTCAGTCTGATATTTTTTTTGGGGGGGGGGGGGGTGTGAAAAAATGAAGTTTAGAGTGCATTTGTGGTGTCTTGGAAGAAACAAAACTAGAAGAATGCTAATATTTTCATAAGAAACAGGAAAAAGAGGTGCATGTGTTCCAGAAGAGCCAGGGACGCTCTTTTCTCCAGGGCTCTGGGGAATCATTGCAGCTATGCAGGACTGCTGCTGCCTGGTTTCTTACTCTCTTCACCAGGCTTTGCTTTGGTTTTGCTTGACCAGGTCACCAAACAGAGCATATTTTAATTTTGACACAGTGTTGTTATTAGAGAATTACTATTTTGTGTTGGAAATAGTCTACCTGCTGTTGCTTTTCCTGTGCAGGTGATGTGATTTGCTTTTTAAGATTTATATTGCAGTTAGTATAGGAGAAAGCAAGTGGAAATTTGATACAGGTTAGAGATGTACTTGAGGCACAAATAACTTTTACCTGCTAGAAATCGGTCTGCAATTCCAGTAATGGCTAAAAGAGGAGAGAGGGGAAGATGGAATTATTTATGTGAAGTGGATGGCGGGTTTTTTTCTGTCTCTCAATCTGTTGCTGCCTGAATTCTTGTAAATATGAACCCTTTTGTCTTTTTTCACTTGAAAAGGTAACATAATGGAAGTATATTGGGATGTGAAAGAGTGGCTGCTAACTGCATTACTTAGGAATTGTAGATGGGGAGAAATAGCTTTCTGGTTTAAAGAGATGGATTTATTTTATTTCCTAATGCAGCCTCTTGTGCATTCTTTGAATTATTTCTATTTTTGTCTTTTTTTCCTACCTTAACCCTCACTCCTTTATGGCAGTTTCTTGAAAATTGCAGAGAACTTTAAAAAGTTTTCATTTCTATGAACAGTATTCCTAGTCAGGGAGCCTGATTATAATCAAATGGAGAGATAGTATCATACACAGTCTTAGGCATTTGTTAAACATCTTACACCCTTTGTTAAAGAGGTCTCATGGTCTGTCCGGGTAAGGCTGCCATAAGCTAATGGATCTCAATCTAGTGTGGGTGAAGTAGCAAAAGGATACTTTGGAACTTTGTCTTACCCAGTCTGTGGGAAGCTTCTGCATGTGGAAGGGTGGAATTGCAGAAACAATCATGGGGTTGCTTTAATGGCTCCTTTTTAAATGTCCTTTTTTGTTACATACTTGAAGATAGCCAAGAGGGGTTAAAGACTCCATCAGTGTCCATTCCTTCATTTGCTTCCTTTGCCTTTGCTTTGAGACAGCTCATTAATAAATCATTAACTGTGCCTTAATTTTTTGCAGATGATGTGATGCAGACCACTTACTGTGAAATTGACTTGGACAAAGGAAGAAGAGATGCATTTGTGTACGCTATCAAAAATCACTATTGGTACCAGATGTATATCGATGACTTGCCAATATGGGGTGAGTGATACTGTGCATAACCAGCTGGATTACAGCTACAAGAGTCCTGTGCTAGTGGGATTCATGGAGTCATTTAATGACTGAGCTTCATTACCAGAATCTCACAAATATGTAGAATTTACATAACCAAATAATTGAAGCATTATTGCATTGAAAGAACAGTAGGATGGCTTGTACTAGTGAATTACAAAGACAGGGAAAAGCTGTTTTGTTTCTCAAGCAGGTTTCTGATTTAGTAATACCAGGTTCTTAGGGTTAATTTGTTCATGCATAACAACTTCTGTAAAATTCTTTGCACATTTACACTTTATTTTGCTAGTTCTTTTGTTCATCACTAATCAAGAGCTGTTTGATTTATGGGAATTTAGAGGCTTTTAACACTTTTGCAAGTGCAGTCAGTGGTTATACAAAGGAGTTTTACAGTTCTTAATATTGCTCTTGCTGGGTGTTGTTATTCTGGGTTTAGGAGTACTTGTATCTTGAATAAAAATGTATGTCCTTATTGCCATTGTCTTCTAAAATCTTGTGGGTTTTTAGTTTTCTTTATTCCCTTGTAACCTGTGATCACATGCCTACTAAAGAGTGCTCTGCAGATTGCACTTTGCACTGATAGCAGTCGAGCAAACCCCCCAAACCCTGATCTCCCTATTGTAGTTATAAACTGAAGGGAAATGAAAAGTGCCTCCAAATGTCTTGCTGAAGTGAAGTCTTTGTTGCCCAAGTTCCATGGAAGAAGTAAACCCACCCAAAATAAACAAAATCCCACAGTACAGCTCCAGCTACATGAGAAAAGTCCTTTGAGAGGTAGTATGCTAAGTAATGCTACCCATTGTTCATTCATTCTGACACAGGATGGGGTTTTTAGCTCTTGTAATTTTAACTGATATCAGAAAGTAGCTGTCTGGTGAACATGAGCTCCAGACAGTAATGCTAGTGTTTAAATTTACTATTTATCTGTTGGTCAGGAAGGTTCTTGTATTTTAAAGAATCTGCTTTTTACAAGGTGCTGTTACAATGCCTGACAGGGAGAAGTACTCAGACATTGTATTGGTTCTTTTCAGCCAGTTTGCTTAGTGCGTGTCACAGCTCTGTGGCAAAGCTTGAAGTAGACCCTAATTAATCTGTGTGGCCTTTACTACTTGCACAGTTGCTGATAAGCTTTTTAAAGCATGCATGAATGGCAGTTGTTGCTACAATTTTTTTTAAATGCTTTTGGCCTTCCAGCAAAAGATCAATAAATGATTTTCCTGGACTAGTGGCAGCTATGTCATAGGCTTTACACTGCCCAAGGGTGGAGCCACCACACACATGGCACCTCCAGCTCGTTGGTGTCTTAGACTGTCTTGTATGGCCCACATAATACAGTGGTAGAGATACTAAGGAAAAAGTAATCTCTTGCTTGCTTGAGTGTCATCACATAGCTGTTCGTTTCAGCAGCTGTAATGAAAACCATTAGGACTGATGACAGTGCACAGGAGTAAGAACTTTAGTAATAATGATGGCATCTCTGAAGTACTCTGAACACTGAGAAAGGTTTTTTTAAGATACTGTCCAGAACCGGTTACACGCAGCTTGCATTTGTTCCAATGTGAAGGCTATCATGTTGATCCACTCAGTTTGGATTGCCTTTCCTGGCAACCTGCTACCCAGCATGTGCTGTATCACCCAATCCACTGGTTTTTTCATTGTTGACTTGTGTCTTGCAGCTGGATGAAACCAAAATTTTGTTCCTCCTTTGTTTTTTTGTTCGTTTGTTTTGTTTGTACTATCAAAAGAAAGTAAGCATTCTCTGAAGTTGTTTGCTGAGAATTCTAGGCAACTTCTGTTCAGATCTGTTGTTAAAGCAAACCACTCACTTCTGGGCTCATCAGGATGGATTTGTGGCACTCTTCCTGTGTCCTGGCAAACTTTAGTTAAGTTCATGTTTTATGTTCTTCATGGTTTTCCACCTTGGTAAGGCTTACTCATGTGCAAGTCATATGCACAGTCATTAATATCTGAAATTATCCTGAGGAAATCCTCAAAAAATGCCTTAAGGAATAGTCCATTTCTGTAAGGACTAAGCATAAGATAATTTTTCTTAACTGCTGATAATTAAAGTTCATGGCTTCAAACCAGTGTTTGAGGGCTTTGGAAGGCTTATACTTCATTTCCTGACCTGAAAAAGACAGATCTTTTTAATTGCATTCAGATGAAAGTATTCCATTTTCTATGCTTTCCTGTATTGTTGTCCCACAGTGGGGTGACTAGGCCTGACTGGCTTTGTTTCAGGACAACTCCCTATATATATGGAGCACTGTATTAGTTAAATCCTTCAAATCCTTCAGGTAGTGATTGATCAGAATGTCCTTTAAAACAGTTTGGAGGTCTATATTGTCATGGTTTTGGATGCTGCCATGGGAACAGATGGTATGTCAGGTGCTAGGCTGCATGGCACAGGCACAAACTGGTGTGTGGTTCACGTGGATGGTGTATGCAGGGCAATCCTGACAGATGAGCATGAGTGAAAAACATGACAGAAAAGTAGCACCTTGAAAATTGAAAAACACGGGTACTGCACAGATGCCATTTCTTCATATGCCTGCTGCTTCAGGATAACCTCTTCATATCCTTCACCTGCTTGTTCTCCCACTCCCCACCACCTTTGTGTATCTTGAGTGCTGCTTTTATTGTGGCTTTCCACCTCGTATGGTCTTGACATGACAGGGGATGCTTGTAGCCTGTGAACTTGATGAGTTCTCGACCTTTTTTTTTTTTTTTTCCAGCATAATGCATTCTCTGGAATTTTTCAGTAGTAGATTAGGAACTTGGCAGTAATTTATTGAAAGGAAGACCTTAATCATGGCTAATACTGAATTCAGTTGAGTTCTGATGCTCCAGGAACATCTAAGCAGTTTTCCATGTTGGAGGCAGTAAAAATTTTTAGGTAAATGGTAACTTTCTGAAGTAACTTTCACTTTTTTGTGAAAGTAATCTAGAGACTAATCAAAATCTATCATTCTTAGTAAACATAGGACTCGTATGCAATTGAGAAGAGAAGGTGTGTGGTAAGGAATCAACTATTGAGGAATATACAACGAAATCAAAATTCCTAAGAGGAAAAATGAGTGAAGGGGTAGTTAGGAGGTGGAAAAATACAAAGCTGTTGGCTAGGTTCTGTTCATGGAAATTAAATCTCTATTCATCTAGTTGTTTATCTGGTAGGAATTCCAAACAAAACTAGAGGAACTGTTGTTGTCTCTGCTGGAGTGTTTGTAGCTGCATGCTTTTTTCTTTTAACACCGTTACAAAATGCTTCTTGCAGATACCTGTGGATTTAAAGTGTAATCCAAGTATTGGAGTTGAAAAGAGCATAAGGTTTGCTTTGTTCTCTTTACTGTAGTTTTGTTGCTTCTTCAGTTAGCAAAACCTTTGTAATGCATGTTTTAAAAAAGTAATTACAGAGTATTTGTAAAGCATACCTGTAACAGTTACTTACACTTGTTTCCTGTGCAGGTATTGTTGGAGAAGCAGATGAAAATGGAGAAGATTATTACCTTTGGACTTACAAAAAACTTGAAATTGGTTACAATGGAAACAGAATTGTAGATGTCAATCTGACCAGTGAAGGAAAGGTGAAATTGGTACCAAACACAAAAATCCAGATGTCATACTCAGTAAGTAATTTGGTGATACATCTCTAATAAGTAGACATGCTGAAATGGCTCAAAAGTAGGTACCCATGTATCTACAACTAGGTATTGGTATGTCAGGCTGTATTAGAGGGAGATGCATCTTCACTCAGTCAAATTTTTTTTTCATTACTGATAAACCTTGATAGGTTTATTAAGAATAAATGTGAAGTGATTATTTTTGAAACACTTCAGGCAAACTGAAGCCTTCTACAGAAAAGTGTTTTGGTGGGAATGGAAGATGTCCCAACATGTATGGAGGCTAGACATGGAGAGGAATCCTCATGTTTTGTGTTTGGAGCTCTGACATTTTCATCATAGATTTGAAATGGTTTCTGAGCTAGGACCAAAAACCCACTGTAAGCCTTCATACTTTTTAAACAGTCAGTATCAAAGCTTGTTTTGTTTATGCAATTCCAGTAGAAGTTTGTCTTATTTATAACCTTATTAGAAAGGTTTTCTCTGAAGCCCTCTGCTATTAATTGACTTGCTATGATGAAAGCTAATGAATAAAGAGTGTTTGCTGATCTGAGATAATGATTGAGATTTTTCAGTTTTCCTCCGTATTTATTTGATGTTACTTAATCCATAATGGCTCACTTCTCATGATCACCACATTTGTATACTGAAATTAGTTCTTAATGCATTGCTTTTCTACAATGTGTTAACAGTTGGTGTCTGCATACAATTTGATTTCAGGTGATATTCTCACTGCTATTACATTTGTCTTGTGCTGAATAAGTTGTATAGATTAAAGTGTAGATAATTGGGTTTTATATGTGCTTTCTAGAATTACATTTACTTTAATCTCCCTATTTCTGCTGCAGAAGTAATACTTGAGTCTTGGGGGCTTTAATCTGTCTCAGGGCTGTGGTGAGTGATAGGGGTATTGAATCTACATTTATGTGCTTTCTCCTACACTGAGGGAACACCTCTTGGGTAGTTCCTTGTCATGTATTTTACAAAGATATGCAGAAGGGGGCTGCATTTCTTTCAAGATAACTTTAAATCCTGATATTTCCTAATCTTTGCATGCTTTTGAAAAAAAAATCTAATATAGATTTATGTTTAATTTCTGAAATTGCATTTAAAAAGTACAATTTAACCAGTCTTGCAAAAATTGTAAAAAAATACTCTGTGCTACCTTGTTAGCATCGTGTAGTTCATTAGTGTGATTAAATCTGCCAATCCCAAGCAGTCCTCTGTGCAGCTGGTAGAGTAGCTGATAGCAGTAACATGCTGTTAACCTGTGATGGTATAGCCATAACCACATGGTTTCCAGCTAGTTCCAGAGTTAGTTATTGGCAGTTGGAGTGTCTAGATTGCAGAATCCTGTCTTACGGATTTTACACTGCAGCTTTTAGCTTGTAGCTTTTAAAATTTTAATGTCTGACTACTGTGGTCCAGCTTGATCCCTTTTAGCCAGTTTCCTTCTGCCAGGCTGTATCTCATTTTATGCCCTTCCCTTTCCTCTTGGCATCTGGTTTAGATCTGCTCTTGTATCTGCTCATTTACCTCACTTTTGCTAGACTGCATCTTTTTTCTTGGGCACTCTACTTAGAGAATTATCTACAGTTGATTTCACTGAATACCAGTCTCATTGCATGGCAGTAAACCAGACCTCAGCTGCTGTTGGGGGACCAGGAATAGAGGGTGTTGTCATTGCTCAGTGAACCCTGATCATGTTCCATCAGCCTCTTTTCATACAAAGCAGCACATGGACATGTTCAGTAAGGGGAGTGTGCTGTCAGAACACACAGACAAAAAAATCTTTGGAAAAATTTACTGCTTTCTAGAACGAACATATTTAAACATGGTTTCTTTAACCTTTGTTCTGAAATCTTGAGCAAATCTGGGAGGATTTTTCAAAGGTATTGCCTCATTGGTTTATAAGTATCTTCTATAGGAAAGACCATCATCAAATGATTCATTTGATAAAACTGGAAAATAGAGTCGTTTGATGAACTTTGGTTTTGGCACCTTCAGTATGAGTATCTTGATAAGGTCCTTTTATAACCTTGAAAATGATTTGTTGCATTTGACAACTAGAAGTTTGCATCTTTGGTTAGCTTTGCAGATATAGTGGGAGCTGAAGCAGTGGAAACTGTTTATTCCTTCTTCTTAGACCCAAGTGTAGCCAAGATTAGCTTTGTAAGGCAAGGTGGCTGATGTTCATTCTATGTCTGACCTGTAGGTATCAATCCTTAAGAACACAAGTCTTGTTTTTTCCAAAACCTAGATTAATACTTAAGAAAATATCTGAAGTGGATGATTTTTAAAATGTGTTTTGGGTTTCTGCATGTGGGTATAGATGAATATACTATAATGTGCTCAACAAGTGTTATTTTTTCTCTCTTCAGGTGAAATGGAAGAAATCAGATGTGAAGTTTGAAGACCGGTTTGACAAGTACCTTGACCCATCTTTCTTTCAGCACAGAGTAGGTATTGTTCTAAGGCAACCTTATAAAATATCCCTTCAGAATGGTTGCATTAGATCCCATGATGTCATGAAATTTTTTAATTACTTCAATGAATCTTTGGATGTCCCAGGTGTTGTGGAACAATGGAACAGACAGGTCTAGGACTGTAGGTTTTAAGTGATAACTCTGTTGCTCGAATAGGATGGCTCCAGTTTTTCAGAGTGCTTCAGTAAATGTGCAGGCAAATTTCAAGCCTGTGGCAAATACAAGGTACTTCAAGAAAATACATTTACGTGATCAGAAGCAATGAAGTTACAGGGACACAGCTGTACAATTTGTAAGCTGAGGAACTGCAGTTGTTCATAGGTACACTTTTTACTGAAGTAAATGCAAAGCAAAATGCATTTGCCTAAACTAGTCAGTGACATCAGCTGTGATGGTCTAAACTCGTGGCTGTAATCTTAAGGGTAGTATACTGAGATAAATTACTTGCTAAAATTAGAGGCTTTGGATTCTGTTTGAAGCTTGGGGTGAAAACCAGAAGATATGTTTGTCAGAGTCAGAATACTGTGGCTGCACATTTTGGTCCCATTCCTTTGCTTTGTTGGCCGTGTGTCTCTTGCCACTTAAACCTCTTCTCTAGGAAGATCTAGTACACCGTGCTGCCTTGCCTTTACCAAGGGGGCATGCACAATCCATTTGTTTGAACATTGCTTGTGCTTAACGAAGCTGTGGGAACTTCATCATGAGCAAACGTGGCTGTTGGAAAGCTTTATGTTTGGTGTTTCACAGGCCAGTTTTCATGGGACTTTCCACAGATGTAGCAGTACTTAAAATATGGGTTTATTGTTACTTAGCTAGTGCTGACAGGATGTCCTGCTAGGCAATGATTTATCCTTACTGGAAACGTTTGAAACATGTTTACTGTTCTAAACCTTAGGGATGTGTTTTCTTTTTGTAGATTCACTGGTTTTCAATTTTCAATTCTTTTATGATGGTGATCTTTCTGGTTGGCCTAGTGTCTATGATATTAATGAGAACTTTGCGAAAAGATTATGCAAGATACAGCAAGGAGGAAGAAATGGATGATATGGTAAGATCTGCATTTGTGCTTCTTTAAATATATCTTTTTTTTTTTTTTAAGGTTTACTGTTTTCACACATTTACTGTGTTAGCAGCTCTGAATGCTTTCTTCAATTGGACAAGAATCTGCCATATGTGTGTCTTGAAAGTGGAACTTTTCTTTATAACATGCTCCCAGGTTGCAACCCAAAATTCTGTCTGTAGTCACTGTATTAATGTTCATATCCACACTTTCTGAGTGTGTAATTAGAAGCCTGTGTTTATTCTGAAGCACTTCAGAGGATTTTAGGGACAGATTTTACTGTATCATACATTCAGGTAATCATTTTTGTTGTCTTCATAAACTTTTCTCCTATATTTGATGCATTCAGGAAAGAAGACATACAGATGAAGTTGGTTTAATAAATCAGGCTGTTTGTTTGTTGTTGTTCCTAGGACAGAGATCTAGGTGATGAGTATGGGTGGAAGCAGGTCCATGGAGATGTTTTTAGACCATCCAGTCATCCTCTAATATTTTCATCGCTTATTGGTTCTGGTTGTCAGATTTTTGCCGTGTCTCTTATAGTCATTGTTGTTGCAATGATCGAAGACTTATACACAGAGTAAGTATAATTGTCCACATGTAAAAGCTCAAATGAATAAAATAATTACAAAAAACCCCATGTTCTAACTGGCCTGGAAAAAAGTTTGAGAGCTGTTGGTCTTTGTCTTTAGATCAGATGTAGTAATCAGAACGGGTCTTTTAAGAAGTAATGAAACTTTGTCTTACTCTTACCATCTGAGTTGGTCTCCTTTAGTTTTACTCTTTTAATGCTTGCTTTTTACATTACTTATTTTAAAACTAGTTTGTCGTTCTGCAGCATCATTGGCAGATTATATGAAAAATAAATGTTAAAAGGTAAATATTTTACTCCTGCTCTCATCTGGAGTGACAAGATACTACTATATTGATCTCTTTTCTCACCATGTCCTGTAAAGGCTGAAGTAGGAGTGTGCTGTGTTGTGAATAGTCCTGTTTACTGCTGACAATTCATCCAGCCAATCTTATCCACAGGTCTTCTCAGGATGGAGATTTCATTTCTTTCAGACAGATACTGCTCACCATGTGTTGCATGTAAAACCTCCAGCAATAGGTGGGCTGTAGTCCTGACTGGAGAGAATTAATTTAAAACAACAGTTAGTACTCAACTTCAGATTTCATACACTACGAGCCATTCACCTATTTCTCCTCCTTTACTTTTTATCTTTTTGAAATTTTTGGTGACCTGACTTCATCTGTTTCTGTAGTGATTGTATTTTGGATACTGGGGGGGATTTTATTTACAAGTGCTTTGTTTTAAGCAATGACTAATTTCAAATCTCCATTCTGTTTTTCCCTTCAGTATCACCTGTAACTGATTTTAACAAGTTGTAATACTTCCAATGTGCCACTAGAGAGAACTCTTGGTTTTTAATTTAGCCACCTTTTAATGGCGTGTTAAAAAGCCAATCTGGTACCAGTATCTTGGCATATTTTCATTTTTCATATGGTGTTATTCCCCCCTTGTGCCCCACAGTTGCATTTCTGGATAGGCTTACACATTTTAATTTTACAGCATGACAACCCTTTAAGGGAGGGAATGAAACCATTTCAGAATGTTTGTGCACTGTAGGGAAGCTGTAAGTTAGTAATGGCAATTGTAAAATGTGTCAGAACAGTAATATCAAAAAAACACAACAACAAAACAAACCAAAACAAAAAAGTATGTGCACTTAAGTGTTTTATCACAATAGGCCTGGATATCCCTTTCAGAGTGAATTTAATTCTGGGCATGTAATGGAACAATTGACCAAATGTGGTGCAGGCAGTTCTTACATTTGGGAAAATAGTGATGCGAGTGGAAAAGGCTGTAAACCCGAATTAGAAGAGTGGTTGCCTCTGTGTTCTTCATGCCTGTTAAAACTCTTAGGGATCATGCAGCTGATGCCACCTAAAAGTCTCTTAGAGACAATTGATTGTGTCAGCTGTTAGTTTATTGACACTGGTCTGTGTTTTGAGAAGCTTTTCCATTAGAATATTTGAAACATAAGTGAGTAAGCTTGAGAACAGGAGATTTTGAGATAAATCATTTTACAGGTAGCCTCGATTTACAGATGTCACTTCAGACTGTGCATGGCCTTCTGAGGTTTTGCATGTGTTTCTAGGTTGCCTTAAGTTAGGAGAAGTGTTAAAACTTGTTTCCTTCTAACCAGTAGCTTTCAAAATGGAACTAGTGTTTATTATTTTTAAAAAGCAAATGTTAGCGTAACACTCCTTTAGCATGTGTGACCAGGGGGTGTATTTGCCTAGTTCAATTCCTGCAGTCATGGAAGCCAGTTATACCAAAGATTCCTTCTTTGGGTAGGGCGGTCATACAGTAGTGGTTCATCAAAAGCCAAATACCAGTGGTTTGGTATCTCTCAGAACAACTATGTGAAGAAAGGACAGCAAGCTGGCTGAAAAGCTTCTGCTTTTTGCTACCTTAGAGTTGCAGAGGGACATGTGGAAACAGCTTCATTATATCTTGCTATTCTTAGACATGATTTTAAAAAATGTATTTGGAGACGGCTTTTGTGATTTTAGAATTATTAGCTTTGCCTGTAAAATTTAGAAAAATATTGCCACAATGAGTACTCTAATGAGGTGATAATTTAAAAATGACTCAGCTCTTCCGATTGGTCTACTCCATGCTGATTTGTGGCTTCATTATGGTATTTATAGTTTCTAAATCAGGTTTTCTAATTTTCTGTAAGATGAACACTTTCAAACTTAGAAGTTAATTTCTCAGGGATGGCAGAAACATCATTCACAATCTTAGCATAGTTTTGTTAATACTGGCCTTTATATTAACTAAAGAGGAGCTTTCATCTGCAGTGGTTGGACCTGACGTTTGCTATGTCCTGTAAATAGTTCGGTTCTTTATACACAAGGTACACACATCCAAATGTTGAGGGTATTCTGATCAGAGGGGAGGTTTTGTACTCCACTGAAAATAAATGCATGTGAGAAAATAATTTAGTATGTCAAAACTATTTCTCCCAGATTAAATTAGACTTGGCCAGAAGCTCTGGGTACAGTTCTCATTGTTATGAAGATTGTGTAATTTAAGCACTTCAAAACTTTTATATTACCTACAAATATTAAATAACTTCTGCTAAATGTACATGTTTTACTGTAATCTCTTGCTCTCATACTGCTTGTTTTCCTATTTCATTTATCAAAAAAATCACTTCTTGTAGGAGAGGATCGATGCTTAGTACAGCTATATTTGTTTATGCTGCAACATCACCAGTGAATGGATATTTTGGAGGAAGCCTTTATGCTAGACAAGGAGGTAAATTGTTTTCATGTTTCAGCATTTTCATTGTGTTGTTAAATGGAGAATTATTATTTTCTGATTTGCACCAGTGAAGAGTTGTCCTCATGGAGTTAGGTTACTCGCATGGAATCCATTAAATTCTAAATAAAGAGAAAATATTTTGAGTGTATTTAACTTTCATATTATTTCCTATTCAGTATTGGCTGCATATTTTAACTAAAGGTCGCTGAAGTCTTTGGTTAATTTAGAAGGATTAAGAGCTAAAGAACTGTTAGCAGTTGTATCTTACTAATTGCTGCTTTTACTCTCATATGTAATTGTTTGGCTCACGACATCCAAAGACTGTAAGAGTCTCTCCCTCTTCTGTAACATGCTGTTATACAGCTCCTGTCATCTTCACCAGATGACTCCTACGTAGCCCTCCTCTACAGAGACCAGGAGGTTCTGTTTATTAACACTGAAAGGATGAGTATCCACTATTTACTAGACCGTTAATTGTGGCTGGGAGAAAACTGTTTATAGCATCTTTTAAAGAAGGTTATTTTGCTTTCCAGTATGTGCTCTGCTTTATATGTAGCAATTTCATAATGAGTATCAGTAGTGAGCAGAAGCCCAGTAAAATTGTCAGAACAGCTTTGGACAGGCTGTCGTCAAGTGCTTCCCACTATGCCTCTGAGTTATGACCAATTACATCCTTGCAGTCCACTGGCTTCATCCATTCCCTTTGCTGCAATAAAAGAGTCATAAATATCTATTATGTTCTACAGTGCCTTAGAAAAAGTAATTCTGGTAAGTTCGCATGACGTGCTTGTTAGTAGTATTCAGTCTCATCTACTCTGACTTTGGAGGTTAGATGTTTCTTACCATGTGACTTGTGTATAAATCTAGAGATCTGTAGAAAAACAGGTCTAGGTAAATTAGAGTTGCTGTTCTAAAATGCACTGTGCTCTATAGTTGAGCAGATTTGCATTGGTTTGGGGGTGTTTTTGTTTGTTTTTTGTTTTTTGTTTTTTCCTATAGATCAAACATCTCTCAAACTATGAAATGTGGATTATGCTGGCTCATGGTGAAAATACATATGATGGTCTTGAAAAGCATATGCTAGTTTTCTGACTTTATTTAGTGCATGTTACAGATGCATCTGTGGTGTATTAAAATATAGACAGTTTAGACAGTGAAGAGCATAGAAAGTAAAGGGAATACAGACAGTGAAAATTGCTAAGTTACTGCCCAAGAGAGACTTTCTGAGCTCTTCAGGGAGCTCCAAACTTAATAGTAACTGCTAACTAGTGTTGCTGTTCCCTTTATGCCTGACTTCTAGAAATCACTTTCCTTCTGTTTTCTGCTGTTGATGATGTCCAGGCTCAGCTTTGCTGTATATTAAATGCTGTGGCATTTTGCTTTATAACAGGTATAGGCCAGTACCTTTATGCAACCTGAATGTATGGTGTGAACTTAGTTGGGTCAAGAAAACCCAAAGCAGATGCTGCCTGAAAGCAGCTGTAGTGCTGCGTTGTCCTGCAAGCAGCATTGATCTCCCAGTGCTGTCAGGGTGTGAGCAGGCTCTGCCCAGGGCCAGCTCTGCTGTGTCTCTGCTGATCTGCACTTTACATACACACTTAAGTTTCATGCCCTGGTTTCTTTGGCCAGTTTAGCATATGCTGTTCTTCAGATTAAAGTTTCTCACACTCTGTCCCTTTTCCTGTCTCTTCACCTGAGTCAAATGAAGCTATTAGTTGACTCCTGGCTGTTGCATCAGTGTGGTATTTGTTACTTACTTCTTTGACCTTTTGGGGGGATAACTCAAATACCTAAATTCTGAAGAGTTGCTGATACAGTGTGTTTAGATAAAAAAGTTATCTCACCACTCCGATTGGAATGTCCCTTCTTGCAGGAAGGCGATGGATAAAGCAGATGTTCATTGGAGCCTTCCTTATTCCAGCAATGGTGTGTGGAACTGCCTTCTTCATTAACTTCATTGCCATCTATTATCATGCTTCAAGAGCTATACCTTTTGGAACCATGGTGAGTCATTTTACTGGAGAATTTAAACGGCACTGTAGATACAGGAAATCCATGTTTTAATAGTCTAAATACAATTGAGAGTCACAGCTTTAGCTTCCTAGTTAGAAATTTATTCTGGGAGGGGTTTAAGGTGCCTCAAGTATAATTTGATTTAATCACAATAGCAACAGCTGCTAACAGCAGTCTTCTCTGCTTAAAATAACACTTCTGCTTTGTATTCAAGCTTAGTGTATTCAAGCTTAGTGTTGTAACATCATGGGAAGTTACCAGCTTGAATTTTCTTCTGCACAGCCATTGGAAACTGGTTGTAAGATGAAATGCAACACATTCCAAATCATTGCAGTCAAGCAGAAAAAAAATACAAATAAAAGATAAGGCAACAGTATGAGATGAGACATCCTGAGGAGATCTGTCTTTAAAAAATTGAATCACTGCTTTCACTTTGTAAAGTGATATTTAGTATCCAGTCATGGTCTTGTGCCTGTGTATTAACCATGTCACTTCAAAACCAATGCTGCTTGGATTACTTTCTCGTTTAATCATGATGACTTTTCTTATTTCTTGTGGCTTGTCAGGATTTTGTTTGTTTTCTGGCCCTTTTGAGCAACCTCAAATACCCCTGTGGATACAATGTAGGAAATAATTACTTGGCACTTCGGCAGAATTTCTGTTTGAGCTTTCAAGGTGTATTATTTGAGAGCAGCCTTTTTTTTTAATATGCACTGTAAAATTGCTTTTTCTGGTTTTGTGCAGTAGCACTGTTAAGTTAAAAAATATCTTAATACAAGAACACTTGTTTTCTTTTCAATATCGGTAGCAAAATTTGGGATTTAATACTGTTTTATAGCTTCCTTCTTTGCATATTGTTTTCTGTGATATGTTGAATTGTTCAGTCTATTCAGAGATGTTTGAGTAGTCTTGGATTTCTTCTTAGATTAAATCGACCACAAAATGAAGCTTAGTGTCACAAGTTGGCACTATAAATTCTATTATTTGGCTTATAATAAAATTCAGTATGTGGCTGAAAATATGTCTTAAGAACACATTGTTTATGAGTGAATGTGATAGAAATCAGAAATTACAATAGAGAGACAATTCCCAGATTCAGGCAAAGGCTTTCCATAAATTTTTACTGATGGAGGAGTCATTACGAGTACATTGCTGATTTTAGTCACCTCCTCATTAGCAGTATTTTCAATGCATGACTAAATTCCAACTTTTTACGTTGAATTTGTTGCCATAAACCCACCAAATATAATATCAAGCTAAATGTGCTTGTAAACTGTTCACTTAATTTTTCTGGTTTTCTTCTTCAAGAAATCAAACTAAAATTTTGTCTTTGGATATGTTTGTATTAGTTGGCCAGTGCCCCAAAGGAATATTGTATTGGATTTTCTTTCCTAATCTAGAAGCCACATACAGTACTGTCATAAAAGTTTATGACTTTGATCTTTGATATGTTCAAAGAGGCTCTGTTTTACTGCTGAGCAAGCATTTATGATATCACATTTCTCACTTGTATTCATTCCCATTTGGAGGTCAGGAATCCCGAAGGAATGGAGTTCCACCTGTGCTGTAGTTTGTCTTGCAAATCTGTTTGACTGATTTGTATATTAAGGTCATGAAAACATGTACATGCAAAAGCAAATGGGAATATAAATCTTCAGGGGTCACTTAATCAGGGTCTTAGAACTCTTTATACACAGTGATTTTAATGATCTCAAGGTTTTATGAAAGTGTTTGAATCATTATGACTGTGGCAATAAAACTTAAGTGGAGTTAGCAGACACTTAGCAGGAGCAGGTTATGAATCGGAAACTTCATCAGAGTAAGAAATGCTCTAATGACTTCAAATCCACTAATAGAGCTGGTTTGTAAGGAAATTAAAATTGTTTGAAATTACCATGTTATGCTTCAAGTTCAAGTCCCCAAGAAGACTGCTGGCTTTATGGTTAAGATACCTTTGTGTCTTTCCAACTTTATTTTCTATGTTGAGAAGCTTCTAGAATTCTCTAGTGCAAACTCACTGCTACTACTTTATTGGAAAAATAAAAGCTTCACCATCTAAATATGCTAGAACTAGACAGAAAATACATCCTTTACCCTGGCATGTCTTGAAACCACCTGCCTTGCATTAAATTGCTGGCAAGAATTGGCAACCTCTTCTTGACTACTGTAAGTCTCAAAAAAGCAGAAACCAAGTTATGGGGAAAAAAAAGTAGTCTTGGAGCTAAAAGGCTGCTAAGAGACTACGATAAAATACAACATCGTGTGCGTTGCCCATTTTGCACTGCCACTTCCCAGTGAACTGCTAGGTAGTCTCCCCTCTGTGACTTAATTCCTCCCTCCAGGCAGATTTTCCTAAGGAATGTAGGCAAGGGCAGCTGATAGTGTTAAAGCCAAGACACCCAAGCTAAGTTTCTGCATCTTTGGTTTACCTGTTACCTGCTCTTCTACAGTTTCTTTTGAAATGCTCAAACTGATTGGGCTCTTCAGGACCTTCATACAATGCATTGTCATTGCAGTCTGGTTTGCACTTCAAAGCTTCTTTCACCCTGTATATCTCTGTCTTGATGTCTGGATTCTTGAAGATGTGGCAGGGTCTGGGAGATCCTAAGCTTATTTCTGAAATCATTAGTCAGTCTCGGGACTCTGCTTTTAGCCCTTTTGGGGCTACCTTTACTTGTGACAAACCTTCTGTAGTGAAATACACCATGAACCTGAGCCTGAGCCTGGGTTATCTTTGAGCTGCCCTTCCCTTCAAAATGCAATAAAGAATGTGATAGGTATTGTTTATAATATCCTGCTACTGGTGAGCATAGAGGACTTCTGAAGGTGGTGTACACCTTGACTTACCTTCTGTTGATGCTTGTCAGTCTTTTTGTTGTATTTATCAATCAGATTTCTGTTTTGTTGTATTTAACTGTATGCAAAAAAAAAAAAAAAGGAAGCATGGAGCAATGAAAAGGAAATACAAATAATGGCAAGTGAAATGACCTTTCCATGTATGTTTGAGGAGTGTGGTGGCAGTTCTGTGCAGAAGTACTTACTAAGTAATGCAGAATTTCTACAGAGTACAGCATGATTGAATCTGAAGGGCCCATCTTTTAATTCTGGCATTTCATAAGTTGTGACTGCTTACATTGTTCTGTGTGTGATACATAATTTAAAGATTTCCATTAAGGCCACTATGACTAATGTCATATTCTGACTGCAGAATCCATGCAGCTTCTATTAAACTGTTTAAGATGTACCATTTTTGTTTTGTTTGAGCAGTATGTTCCTGTGTGGCTAACATTTCCAGTATGCATTTTTAATGATTTAATTAAATAAGGTTATGCACACTGAATTTCTCCTGGGATCGAGACCCTAATGTTTGCATCTTTTGTACCTTGCTTAAACTAGAATAGTGTTTCCTCTAACAGATAGCTTAATCCAGGCTGCAGACACCCCTGACACCTTTAAGTTGTTATGAGTATTGGCTGCCATTGAAAAAGGAGGACCTGGTAGTGCCAAAAATTTTTGTGCCTTGAGCCAGAAAAGGAAATGCACCTGGGGTGTACAGAAAAAAGTCTAGTTATATACGTTCAGCAGGGTGCTTCCTCAGATTGCCTGAAAGTGACTGTGGAACCCTCGGTCAAAGCTCTCATTTTTGCTGAAAATAGACACAGTTTAATGGCTTCTGTCGAAATTTTCAACAGCTTCATTTATTACCCAAAGCAGCACTCTACACAAACAGCTTAGTTATAATAAAAATTAATAACAGTATATTTTGAAGCCTTCTGTTATTTTATTGTTCTGTGTAATGTTTGGCCAGATGATGTGCAGAAGACTGTTTCACTCCACAGATTAAGCAGCCTCTGTATGGGGGGAGAGTCTGATGACTGAGAGTGCAGTTTTGGTAGCTGACAGGAAAGATCAAGCTGCTGCTTTGACAGTTAATTTTTATTGCTTTTCTCCCTTGTGCATTAAGCAGTCAAGGCACCATAGCCTGCCAGTAGCTGTTTAATATTAGATATGCTCATAAAAATTTTAATTATCACCTTTGAATGAAGTTTAATCTACAGTTGTCAGAAAATATGAAACACATGGCACCAGAACATAAATTATATCCCTCATGACAATGTTTCCTTTCAAATAAGGAAAACTGAATTCTGCATGTTCAGTCAAGGGCAGTAGAATGTTCCTTCCCCACCGAAACAAAACGTGAAGCAGTCAGAAAGCAGGCTTGGTGAGGTTGACAGTCTCTTCTACGGCAACTAAAACCTGCAAACTAAATCAGGTGCTCTTGTATAAATAAGGTATTTTGTGCCACAAAAATGCAACAGTCAAAATGAAATAGGTATGTTTTAATTTACTGATTTGGTAGGAAAACTCATGTCATTTGTCTTCAGTAATATGGATTAGGGAGAACATGTGCTTGTTTGCTTGATGGAAAACTGGATTTGTATCTGTAGTAATTTGCCTGTTTGCATAATCCCTGGTTTCTCAAGTGATAGTTAAAGCTATTCTTGAAATTTCTCGGGGCTGATGTTACATTAGTGCTTTTTTATAGGCTTAAAAAAACCCCAACTTTTTATCTTCCTGTCATGCAACAACTATTATTATTATTGGGATTTCATTGAGAGTTTGTTTAGGGGTTTTTGTTTGTTTGTTTTTAGCATTTTACCAGTGACTTCTGCAGGGAGATGCCTCTGTGTAAAGCTAGAGCATATATGTGTCGATCCTGACTTCATTTCCTCTTACCATTTGTGATGGTGAAGTGGAGGCCAGTAAGTGCCTGAGCTGCTTTCACCATTGTAATCTCATTCTCTGAAACCTTGGAGGCAGAAGTCTCTTAACTTAATCTCTTTTCCAGTTAAGGCACTTGTGTACCCTAGTGCCCTCTGCTTGCCTCAGTTCAGTTCTCTAGCTTTAGACATTGCCCAGCCTGCATCAGTACTGCCTGTCACATCTATGACAACAGGCACTACCCGTTCATTCTGGGGGAAAGGCAGTGTCTTCACCCTAGACCTGAAATTAAGAGGAACATGTCTGAAAAGGCAGAAGCTAGAAAACCCACCTATCCTCAGTCATCTCACAACCAGAATGAAAAAAGTAAGCATCAGTCTGAGCAGGTAGACTATGTTTGAGTCAGACAGCAAGTTGAAAGCAAAAAAGGAGATGCTTCTGAGGTCAGCACAGTGTGTGTTGATTCTAGCAGTATTGGTTGTGTTGGTCAAACTACTAAGACCTTTGGGTTGCTGTCACCAGGGTGAGATTATCTCAGAAGACAGAACATTCACTTTTTTAATTGCTTGGACAGTTTATCAGAGGCAGGTGGAAGTGGGAGGCATTCCTGAGCCTGCACTATGGTCCATCCTTGTTTGCTTATTTGAACCTTCTTTGCACTTTAAAATCATCTCAGTTAATATTTAGACTCCTGAATGGCTCCAGGAAAAAAGGAAAAATAGTACAGCAATTTGGCCTGTCCTATTAAGACTGGCAGTTCATTGCTTAACAAAATATTGACTTTCTGTAATGCTGCTTACTAGATTTCACTGAAGATGCTAGCTGTTTTGTCTGAAATCAGTTCATTTTTCAGCCAAATAGTTAACAGAGTGGAAGATGTTAACACAATGCTTGTTTTGACCATGGGTCATTTTACACGAGGCCAGGTTTGCTGGTGGCAGATGGGGTGCATCTCAAAGGGGGAGAAGGATTTTATCACAAGAATTGGCTGGGCTCATTGACCAAGCTTTAAACTAGATTCAAAGGGGAAAGGGGAAAACCCAGGCTCACTGGAAACAAGCCTGGGACAGTTAGTGGGCAGTGTGCCAGCTCCACTGCTATTTCAGGGGAAGCAGGAGACAATGAGCCATGTGGTGGGGAAGATGCAGAAGCTATCAGTGAGCTTGGACTTAGAGTAGAACCTGGGAATGATAAGTAGATGCGAAGGTGGAGGGGGATAATGATACCATCAGCCCTTCATGTCACAAGATGAGGGACAACACACCAGGACTGGAGGGATGGCATAAGGAACTTCAGCCCATTACCCTGCTGCACACTGGGGACACAGCAGCACAGACAGAATCTCACGGAGATGAGCCAGAGGCTCCTGTGATAGTAACAGCCAACAGGGAAACACCTCAAGGGAATTAATGGGTATTTCTCTGGAAAGGGGACACAGCCAGCTGCCCGACTGAAGTGTCTCTATGTGAACGTATGCAGCATGGGCAACAAACAGGAATAGTTGGAAGCTACTGTGCTGTTGGAAGGCTATGACATAGTGACCATTACTGAAACCTTATGGGATGAGTCCTGTGACTGGAGTGTGGCTGTCAATGGCTACAAGCTGTTCAAAAGGTACAGGAGGGGTGGAGGTGTTGCCCTCTATGTTAAAAAATGGACTGAATGTGAGGAGATTTCCCTAAAGAATAGCCATGAGCAAGTTGAAAGCCTATGGGTAGGAATTAGAGACCAAGGCAACAATGGGAACCTTGTGGCTGGAGTTTGCTATAGGCCTCCTGTTCAAGGGGGGGTTATTGATGAAGCATTCCTCCTCCAGCTACAGGAGGCATCACACTCACAGGCTCTCATCCAGCTGGGGGACTTCAGTCACCCCAACATTTTCTGGAAAAGCAACACAGCCAGCAGTAGGCAGTCAAGGAGGCTCCTGGAGTGCCTTGATGATAACTTCCTGGGAAAAGAAACGGACAGCCCTACCTGAGGGAATGCAATACTGGATCTACTGGTCACCAATGCAGGGGAGCTTGTCAAGGACCTCAAGATTGGAGGCAGCCTCGGCTGCAGTGATCGTGCACGGGTGGAATTTGCACTGCTAAGGGTCACAAATCACTAAGGGTCACTAGAATGAGATGCTACTGATTGTCTTTTTTCATCTAGGAATTTGCTAGCTAATCAGTAATTAGATGTGGATGTTCCTTCATTGGTTCCTTGTCCAAATTTATATTAATTCCATATGGATCCCTGTGATAGATGTGTTTTGCAGGATGGGCAACTACAAACTACTAAGTTTTGTTTCAGGTGAGCTTGGAATCCAAGGCTGTTCTTGGACACTTTCTTTCTGCATTGAAGTGGTGGATTCACTTTCTACCACTATCCCCAGTCAGGGATAATTTCGGAGATCAAGAAATGTTGCTATAGAAGTGTTGATAATTGCACTACAGAAGACATTTGTGGCTGGATGAGCAGTACGGATGCCCTTTGACACTGCCCGAGTCTGAACTTTCTGCCTCAGACAGGTTTGAAACCTGGAGTGCCATGGACAGGGGCCACCCCCAATGCCCAGAGGTCCTGGCCAGGCAGGAAGCAGAGCAAGTTCTTGCAAATCAAAATGGTTTCAGTACGGTCAGATTGGAAAGTCTGCGGATCGTGCCTAGGCCTTAATTATTGAACATCTCTTCTACCCACTGCACCTCAAACCAGATGGGTCTTCTTGGTCAGGATTTCAGTAAACATACCACTCAATATGGTGTTCCTTGATGTTTGTGATGCTTTTTGGCATTTTTCTGTGAAAGTTCTCATCTGCTCATTCTTGCAGACCGAGCAGTTTTCAAGGACAGAGCCTGTATCCATTAGATGAGTAAGTTGTATACTTCTGTAACTCGTTCTTAGGCAACCTCAATGTTGTAGTGAAGACACTCTGCTTGCTTACCTGTGTTCTTTGAGTAATGGAAGAAGATAAATGGGAGATACTAAATATGTATTTATTATGTAAAATTTGATTTATTATTGGCAAGTACAAATATTACTTAGCTTTTCTTTGTTTACTACTAAAGCTTCATGTTTCAGTGGTTCATGATGTAATTCATTAATAACTTCTTGTCAAAGATGTATAGAGCAGTCTGGACCATGCTTCTGCTTGTTGACCACTGGTTGGGTGAACCCCTTCTGTGAAGCATGAAAGCTGGCTCCATTCAGCCCCAGGCAACATTTTCCATTCACATCTGGCCTAGGCTAGTAATGATACACCAGTTAGTAGCAGAGGAGCAACCCCCTGACTTTTGTCAGATGTTGCCTTAAACTGGTCTTATTGGCTTAATGCTAAGCTTGTATTGAGCTTAATGCAGTGCAGCTCCTCATCTCAGGAAGCCTAGTACTTGCTTTGCAGCTACTGGCAGCAGATTTCTGTAGATATAGCCTATGTGAACAGCTCTTATTTGTCCTGGAGTAACTGCTGCTTAAACAAGTCACTGTGGCTCCTAATTAGACCTGGTCCTCTGTCCATTGTTTTGGATTAATGTGCTGCCATGGACTTTGCATCCTGGTGGAGTGAAAAAGGAATGTAGATTCTTTACTCAGGAGGCACCAGGATGTACACAGAGCCTCAGGCAACCATGCTTTTAAAAGACACTATTTTCATATGTTTGCATAGAGAAGGTCACAGGGTCAATATTCAGAACTGTGGTTACTGCATTACAGGCAACTGTGCTGTCTGTCTTTATCAGTATCAAAAACTTAACAAACTGTCTAATATTAATTCATTTTGTGCTAAGGAGTTATGAGTAGAGAATGCTTTGTTAAACACTTCAGATTTACACATTTTGGAAGGTAAAAATATGTTGTCTTCAAGGAATAGCAGTAGAGCTATATAGATACATTGAGAAAAAAGGAGGAGTCATGGTAAAATTTTAGGAACACTCTTCCTTTGAAAAGAGCTGGAACATTGCCTTGACTTTGCTGCTTTGTGCATAAACCTAATCTCTCTATGTAAGTAGCTTCTATATGTTGTGCTTCTGACTTGTGTACCTGTGTGCATCAGTGGTCACCTCTGTCTTTGGCAGTCTGTGTTCTTAGTTACCTGGTTAGTGGATAGTGGGGAAAATTGAACCCAAAATTTTGATAGGCAGCATTCTGACACAGCATTACAATTCCTGTTTCAGTTTCTTTTTCTGGATTGGATTAAGAATCTTGCACTGATCAGTTGTAGATTTGTGTGCAGCTGCCTAGCTGCTAGATGTTAACTCCCAGGGACAGCATACTCTGCAGAAGTTGGAGAAGTGGACAGAATTTTCTGTAATGAAGTGCCTTGAAGATTTCCATTTCTTTCCTCTGAAATATATTGAGTACAGTGATTACATGAAAAGAGTAAAAAAATCTGTAGTGGATCTGTTCTCTCAACTGATGTAAAAAAATGTACTTAATGATGTTTATTAGGAAGTATCTGCAGAAATAACCACCTCCATTTTATAAACTAGGTGTATGGTGACTAACGCTATGTAAGCAGGAGTATGATTCCTGGCAATAGCTACCAAGGACTACTACATATGGAGTATGTTTGTCATTTTCTTTTGTCATCTTATAGCTGATTTATTTAATCATTATTTTATTTTTTGCTTACAGGTGGCTGTGTGCTGTATTTGTTTCTTTGTCATTCTCCCCTTAAACCTCGTTGGTACGATTCTTGGCCGCAATCTGTCAGGACAGCCTAATTTTCCATGTCGTGTCAATGCAGTGCCTCGTCCCATACCAGAGAAGAAATGGTAAAGACAAGCATGAATGTTAACTAGAAGTATTCACTTTAGTACATTGAAAATTACTTTTCAGGTGTGGTCATGAAGTTCCCCAGAATAACTTTTTTGTTTAATTTAAATGGAGTTGTGCCTGAAAGAGGAGCTCTGCTGATGTTTCCTAAATATGACACTTCTGTTGAATTAAAACACCACGGTTAAGAGTTGTAGCAGGTTTTACACTTTTGGATCTCTGATTCACATTCAGCCTAAAATGCTCTTCAGTTTCTCGTGTAAAAAGGATGGTCCCAACCCAGTTCTTGTATAGGTGTCTTGAAATGAAACCTTCCCTCTTTAGTTAATGCCTCTTACAGCTTTAGGATTGAATGTGCCTCGGGGGCAGAACCCTTCTGGTTCATGGTCTCCATGTACTAGATAGGAGATATTTTTCGGGGTGATGGTGGGGAGGAGCTTGCAATGCTGTTCCCAATTCTGCACTTTTGCTGATGGCAAGGAGCCTAAAATACTTCAGGTTTACCCTTTGAATGGCAAAAAAGCCTTTTTATTTTGAAGTGAGTATAAAGGGGTAGATGTCTAGTCTCAGAAGATAGACTTGGGTTTTTTGAAAATCATGAATGCAGTTACTTTTTCCTATCAATTTAATTCTGAGATGGAAGCAGCAAGCTATGGAAATGAAAATATCCTCAGAGGATTTTTTTTTAATAGATTTTTCTTGCTTTCCCTGCTCAGAGGAATGGAACAGACAAAGTGAAGGGGGCACTGAAATGTGTGCGCCCACAATACCAGGAAGCACAGCAGCCGTAGTCTCTTGTTAGTGGCAGGTTACGCAGCTCAGATGGTAGGATTTGATTTATATTGTGACCTGTATCTTGGGAAGCTGATGGATTTTTCTGGATCAGCATGACAGATAAAAAGAAATTAAGAAATTGCACACTGTCAACTTAGACAAGTCTCCCTATAAATAATAAAAGAAGCTGCAAATTAAATCAGTGGTTACTAGCTGGATTCGGCATCATTGCAAGCACTCCACAGAGGTCACCTTTAGTAAGTGACAGTATCATCTTCAGGTAGCTGAATGTTCATTTTTGGCCATAGGCTCATGACTCAGTGTAGCATTAAAATAAACACTGATTCTGAATTATATAACCATTACTCTGCAAAATTGTCTTTGCACGTTTTGCTGTACTGGTAGCCATCAACAGCTTCGAAGGTTCAGTGCCTTCCTTCAAGGCCAGTGGATGTTATGGGGCATAACTGCTTAAGCCCTTTTTGGGCAAGAGAGATTCTTTCTGTAGCTTTTGAGGCTGGTTAGATGCCTAAACTTATGCCTGGAGGTGATAGGCATGAGATTTTTATTTTTTTTTTCTTCTTCCTTCTATCCCCAAGATGCTGATATGAGACAAATGTTCTTGGTAGCATGCCTTTTAAATAGTTCTCTGTGCTCTATCAATTATTTGGTTATATGTCTTAATATGTTTATAGAAAGATTAAAATTGTCCCTGAACTAATCTTAATATCTTTCAGGTTCATGGAGCCAGCTGTTATTGTTTGCCTAGGTGGAATCCTCCCTTTTGGATCAATTTTTATTGAAATGTAAGTATGTCAGCTATTTGCCAATTTGATTTAAAATACAGCAATTTAAGTTCAATTACAATATCATCTGCACATTTTGTTTGCTTTTTTCAGGTATTTCATTTTTACTTCATTCTGGGCTTACAAGATCTACTACGTGTATGGGTTTATGATGTTGGTGCTGGTTATCCTCTGCATTGTGACAGTTTGTGTGACTATTGTTTGTACGTATTTCCTGCTAAATGCGGAGGACTACAGGTGGTAAGTAGTGCATTACTTGCCCAGTTAACCTGACTGTGAGAGGTCCATGGAAAAGTAATGTTTTTTTAGTCTAGACAGGTCTTTTCAAGGTGTCCCATGTCCAGATTTTAGCTGTAGGGAATAGAAGCAGTTCTTGGATCCTTTCTGTACAGGAGTGTCTATGTGTATCTGTGCACGTTGTTTCTATAAGTACAAAGAAAAAAAGTCAAGGCACACAGGAATATGAAGAAGGATCAGCACTTGGTATCAGTGGCAGCTGTTGCTGTAGAAGCTTTTGTCACTTATAAAAAAACGACATACAGATTTTGTTAAAATAAGTCTGTAGAACCAGTACACTTTGAGGGTAAGTTTTTAATGCATTGTGCATCTTCTTCGGAAGCCTTTGGTTAGATATATCACAGGCATGTGTGTTTACTTGCAGGCAATGGACAAGCTTTCTTTCTGCGGCATCAACTGCGATTTATGTTTACATGTACTCCTTTTACTACTACTTTTTCAAGACAAAGTAAGTGGTAGTTTTCTTGCTTGAATATCAGATTGCTGTATTGCCATAAGTTCCTTGATAAAACTGGGAAAAAGACCTAACATAAATTCCTGTCTGTCTTTTTCAGGATGTATGGCCTGTTTCAAACATCATTTTATTTCGGTTATATGGCAGTATTTAGTACAGCTTTGGGAATAATGTGTGGTAAGTTTCAAATATATTGACAGTTTTCTGTCAGACTTTTTCAGACAGTCATGTTTCTGATTTTAACTCTTGTGGTTTTGGTGATGGAGTGCGTATGTTTGCAAGGTGTGCTCAAAACAGCTTACAATCTTTGAAAAGAATCTTAGAATGCTCTGCTTATACTTGGTTCCTACCTAATGTAGGAGGTTTCTGTGGCTTCTGTCTCCTGATAGGAAGATAACTTGCATACTGTGTAGAGAATTTCACTTTCGGTGCAAGCCTGAAGACTCAATATTTGGCAAGGAATTCACAAAATAAATTCCAAATGGAGTCCATGCTAGCATTTTGCCTCAGAATTGTTACTGTTGCTCCAGGACAAAGAACTAGGTACACTCAGTGAGGCATCGGTGGTATTGCAATACTGATGGCACTACCATCTGTGCCTTGTGGCATGCATATAACAGGGTGAGCAGAACAGAAAGGACTGGCACTTCAGGGTAGAACTGGAGAAGTATGTACTGGAATATTCCCAGGTGAGCAGAGTGCAGAATGCTCCTCTGTGCACTGGATTTCATTGCTTTTTAACTTACCATTTTGATGGAAGTTTAGAAAAAAAACATTGTTCTCAGCATGAAGGTCATCTGATAAAGTCAGATATACTTGCTCACCTCTTAATTTTACTTCTATCCTTTGCTGTATGACTTTCAGAAAGTGTTACTTGCTTCTTTTGCACTTTCCCATGAAGTTATTTGCTTTTTATGTGTGATCTTTATTTAATACTTCCCTTCTTAGCAAATTAATAATACTATAGACTCTAGTGGAAGGATTTCTTTGAATTAGATACTTAAGACACATGATGTCTTACAGCAACTTAATTTCTGTAAAGTATAGATTTCTTGATATCCCAAGAGGGTGGGTAATTTTTCAATACTTTATAAAAAGAGGAGGGAAATAAGCTCTTAACTGCTGAGTACCTGTTGCCTTTTTCTCTCATACAGTCTAATCTTGCTTCATCAGGTTCTTGGCACATTACGAGAATTCCCTGCTGTTCTGGTAGTCTTGCAGACATTTTTTTTTCTTTTTTTTTTTTTCTTTAATAGGCTTATACTTTTCAGCTCTAATCTTTTCTCTTTAAACTGCTCAGGCTGGTATTGATTAAAATGTCTACAATGCAGAAGCCCAACTTACCACCAGTTTCTGTAATTAAAATGTTTTAAAAAACATGGAAAAGGAAGATTATCAAATGCTTTTTTTGTCATGGTAGGAGACAACTTGATGGAATACTAGTGTAAAATCCAAATTTATTCTAAATCAGAAATAACACACTAAACTTTATTTCTGCAGTTCTATTTAGATTTCTTTTTTGTCTTTTTAAGTGTGTTGGAAGGGAAGCTGTGGGATTACTTTTTACTGAGAACTCCCCATTTTCAGCATGCGGAGGGAGGAAAAAAAAAATCCCCTGTCAAAAAGCATTTGTCTAGGGAACTTGCGGCCATTGAGGTCTAACAAAGACATTTGTGTTAAAGAATTGTGCAGTGTGCATGCTACTGACTGTATGTCTCCTGTGAAAAGTGTGTAGAGCTGTACTTTGGAGGTTCACTCAAATGGGCATGTTCAGTGTCACACAGTTGGATATGAGGCGAACTAGTTAGGGTCCAAAGCAGCCACGGGGAAAGTCTGTTGGCTTGTTTTTAGTGCCCCTGACAATGCCCAGTGAACTCAAATCCCACATGTAGTGGGATGCTTTGATCCACAAAGTTTGCTGCCCTCTGCAGAGCATCTCAGTTCTGGGACTGGACAGTGGGGAGCCCATGAGAACTTCCAAACCTTTTGAGCTCCTCCTGTTTCCCTCTTCATGACAGGAAAGAATAGAACTCATTCCCCAGCTCAGTGGATGGCTTAGGAGCTAGGTAGTATAGAAGGGCCTTTTGCAATACCACGCTTCAACATCAAGATAAAAACCCCTCAATAATACTTAGAATATTTTAAAAAATAAATGTGCTTACAAAGCCACAACTGTAGTACGTTAATTAGTTTGAATTAATGGATGGGATTTTTTTTCCAGTGTTGTGGTTGCTCTTCCTCACTGTTTGGATTTTTCTCTTTTATAAAGCTTGTTCTGCTGAAATATGCTTGCTCTGTATTTCTCCTAACCCTATACAGGCCACAGCCAAGTTATAAATATAATCTGATAATGTATTTAATAAATAAATAAAATCATTCCTTTTACTATGGGTTTTTTATTCAAATGAGCCAACTGTCCTGCATTTGTTTCAGGAGGACATTCTTTAGTCCTCATTGTCTAGGCTTTCCCCCTCCCCACTCCCATGTTTTATTCAATGCCTGTGAAGTAGCCTTGAGGCTTAACCCCTGCCTTGGGTATTGGCCATTAGTGGCCTTCATTGGTAAGGCTCCCGTGATTCAGAATAGGTTATGATTTGTTTATGGCATTGAGGGCTTGTGGTCTCATGTGACTGCTACTCTCTACTCCTCCCCCTCACTTCCATTTCATGCACACATTCTCTAGATCCCAAATGAAACACAATTAATGCTTTGTTCTCCCAAATCTCAGTGATATCTGGCATCACGGTACTAGGGAAACTCTCAAACAACAAGCTCTGGAATATATCTGAGTTTAGCAACTAAAATGGGCATTGGATCTATTGGCAGCATCTGCTTTAACAGGGAAAATAGGATGAAGCTTAAACCAGGAGTCCAGTGCCATCATTTTGTCAATTTACTGCATAAGACACAAGATGTGTTTTTTGACAGGCTGCAGAAAAAACTCCATGCACTTCTGAGTGACTGTAAGCTCATGTCACCTCCTCTGCTCAGCTCATGCTTGGGTCTGTCCAAATGCCATACTGATCTCCCCTTGAACTGCCAGACCTTTCCTCTGCGGCATCCTCAGCACAGTTGACACTTGCAAGCAGCAACCCGGTGTTCTGTGTGTGTTGTATTTATTTTAACTGAACTCTACTTTGTCCAAGTTAGGAATGCAGATCTCATTTGCTGGCCAGTGGAATGGCTGTCAGGATATTGATACAGCTTGAAAGGGTACGCGGCAGAGAGGGTGACTCCACAGGCTCTTTGTGGTACTGAAATGATGCATCAGGATTGCCTGTGCAAATTTCCTGATTACATAGGAATGTTGGGCTTTTTGGGGTCTAAACCCCCAAATTTTGTGAGTTTAATGGCTGGCCTCTGAAATGATCCTATCAGCCCCCAGGATTTAAATTGCTCTCTGGTCAGCAATGCTAGCTGCAGGTCTGGACGGCCCGAATTTCTCAAAGAACAGAACAACAAAACCACTTTATATTTTTATTGGGGAATGAAGCTTTGGTGGAAAACTTGCAGCATTGATTAAGCTTTTGTATTTAATACATGTTTGTGCAGGTCTGCTGCATCTTAGATCACCAAAAATGTTGTTTCATGCTTTCTTCTGGGCTTCCCTGTATTGCTTCAGAGAAGCAAAAATACCTCTTCTGTTTAGAGTGTGTTCTTTATTGAGCATCCAAACATTTGATGTTAGGAGTTGTCTTTTCTGTAGTGACTTACATGCCTCAACTTCTCTATCTTTTTCTTCCCCTATTTTATGGTTTGTTATTCTGGCAATCTGACAGCAGTTGTCTCTGATTCTTGTTTGATTTTCAACTCACTTCCCCACAAGGCTGGTTTACTTTCATTTTGCTTGGAAGAGGTGAAGATATTCCCTGTGGGTATTGTAAGCAGTATTTACTAAGCCTGGCAAACTTGAGGTTCTGGGTTTGACCAGATAGGTTGCTGAAACTCCTTCTGAGAAGAGGTCTTGGTCCAGTGCATTTCTTTCATTGTTCTAGATGTCTTTAGTCCCACAGTATTTTGGGTTTAGCATAGACTGTTGCCCCTATCAAAAACCCAGTGACCTGTTCTTTTATTACTGCTGTGACAATGCATACTCTGCTCATGACTCTTACTAATTTGAAAACCACAGGTTGCAATTTCTTTTAACTACTAACTGCTACTAGTTTAATCTCTTTGTACAGACCTCCTTGGAGTTTAAGACTCCTGGGATGGGGATCTATTATTATTTGTGCCTTGTGGGAAGGAAAATGCCATCTGCCAATAAAACACTCATCCAGAAGGCATGTAACTTATAATAAAAACCTGCCCTCCTATCCACCTTCCCTGCAGAGTGGGTGATTGTATGTTTTTTACCCTCTGTTCAGAAAAAGGGACCCAGTTATTGGCAGCAGTAGGGGGGCTGCTATATTTATCGAGGCCAAGTGAGCATGGCTTCTTGGTAAGATGGCTTAATGGATTTAGATTGCTAGACCAGGGGAGTCATTGCCAGACGTTCTTTGGGAGCATGGATAATTAGAGTCTGAGAACAAGTATTGCAGGTAAATAATTTTCCATGTGCAGAGTGCGTGCTTTATGTGAGTTGCTGTTGAAGTGTGTTCTGTGCTGCTGGCGTCCTGCGATGGTCAGCGCTCTAACGTATCCTACGTTTTTCCTTTCTTTTGCAGGAGCTATTGGTTACATGGGAACAAGTGCCTTTGTTCGTAAAATCTACACTAATGTGAAAATTGACTAAGGAAATAAGAAAATTGAACTATGGATCCGTTCCCGTTTTCATGGGGATGAACTTGCACAACAAAAAGCGCGAGAAGAGATTTGGGTTTTAACACTGGGCACTGTATGGGTCTCCATTTTGTGGATGGCTTAAAGTAACATCTATTTCATTGATCCTAGGTTCTTACTGACTGCTTTCTCCAACTGTTCACAGCAAATGCTTGGATTATATGCAGTAGGCATTACTACAGTACGTGGCTAATCTTCCCCACCCCACCCCCCAAAAAAACCAACAAAAAACAAAAAACCTAGCTCATTAAAGATGAATAGACTAGCTCTCTTCAGTGAAGAGGACAAACAGTTTATTTAAGGCATTTGTTCCATTCAGTAAAAAGAGGGAAACTTGGCTGCTAAAACTACTTGATTAGTAGTCTTCCTGGTACTTAACATTTCTAAATTATGTAAAAATGCTGTTCCAGAAAGATTACTCTTCTGATTTTTACTGCCATGGCCAGGATAGGAGGTATGTTTTATATTTTGACTCCAGGTGCTTTTTTGATTTATTTGCGATATCAACTATACCCTACACTCATTTGTTTAAAAAATAATTTAAAAATACATTAAAACCCCATATGCATGTAATATATCAGCTACTGTTCTAGTTGGACCAACTTCCCTTTATTTATCTTTAAAGTAATATCCAGCTACATCTGAAATCCATCCAAAGAAAATACAGTCTGAAGACGGGATGTGTTCTCTGCAATGCAATTTACTGTACAGTTAGAAAGCAAAATGTTAAATGAAGAGGATTGTTTGTTTTTTAATAAAACATTTTGAGGTCTAGATTAAAACAAAACCAACGTTTTAACTGAATGTCTAAAGTGATTCTCCTTTTTTCCAAGTTAGTCTTGCTTTTTTTTTTTTTTTTGGTTTGGGTTTGAATGAAGATTTTCCTTTAGACATTATACAAGGGGTAATAAGTGTATATAACATTAAATAATGTAACTTAGGTGTAGATCCCAAATGTATTTGGATGTACAGATTTACTACAGAGTACTTTTTTGATGATTCGATGTAAAAATGTGTGAATTTGGGTGGCTTTTTACATCTTGCCTGCCATTGCATGAAAAGTTGGGGTTTCTTCACAATGTGCGTATGTCATGCTTTTCTGTTCTGTTTCCTTTCTCAAGCTCTTACAGGAATTAAATTTGTAATTTAGAACATTTTATTTTTTGTTAATCCTATCTGGACACTTGTGTAACATCAAAAGCACAGTTGCTTTAGAGTGTTCAGAAAACTAAAATAAACTTTTCAGACAAAAAGTGTTCTGATTGTGAAAATAGATGAGTGTGCAGTTGAAAATGTTTGGAAAGGCAATACTGCTGAATGCCAGTTTCTGTATCCAGTATTAGTGTGGGTTTCAGATATCAAAACCTCATGCTAATTCAGAATTTGCTTACAACAGTATTGTACAGTACATCTCCAAAGTGGATGGCCAGCCCAAAAAGATTCTTTTTGGCTGAACTGTGTGTGGAGAAATCTGTTTCGTGATCCAGCTAGTGTACTGAGAAAACTGGGGGTAAGCATGGACCGATATAATGGGCAAATAAAGGTTAAGCCTTTCTAAGATGACTGTTAATTCTGCACTGTATTTAGCTAGAAATATCCTGAATGTGTCTGTGGCAGATGTGAGAGCCAGTCAGCTTGATTTTTTTTTTTTTTAAATTATTTTCTAGGCATCTGCCATATAGGGGTGTTTTCATCAGTGTGGCTGTTTGAAACGGAGAACCTGCCATGGCAAAAGCAACTTCTGAATTTAAAAAAAGAGAAAAATACTTGTATTGATTAGCACTATATTGTCTCTTTGTATAAAGTACAGGTGATGCAGTAACCACAGTGAGAAACAGCTGTGCTTTGGCATGGTCAGGTTGGAGGCTGGGGGAACTCATCTGGTGGGTCATAGTGAGTGGCAATGTGTCCTGCTGGACATGGATTTTGAAAAGTGTTTGAGTTTTCAGCTCTTGATTTCTCAGGCCAATGTTAACCAATCTGTCAGAAAATAATTAAGTTCCATTTCAAGAGAAGGTTGGTGTCTGTAGTGAACACACTGCCATATAACAAAATGTTGCTGTTGTTTTGTTTTGTTTTGTTTAAAGTACAGGCAGATTTTCAGATGAGCTTATCAACTGGGTCAACAGTTAGTTTGCCTTTGTTCCAAAACATGGAGACTTAAAGCAAAGAATGGATTTTGTACAAGTTCTTGCTAGTGCATACAGCTGTGGGATGTCCTCTTTTCATCCATGTTCTTCTAAATCTGAGGTGATAAGCCGTTATCTCCACACAATAAATACATTATAAGTACTCTGCCAAGATAGAAGTTTTTTAAAGGGAATCTTGGTAATGGGTCTGTTTCTCTGTTTAGAGCACTACTGTGTGATTAGACTATCAGAAATGTCACCAAACCATTTGGGAATTTAATCAAATGCCACAGAATGGTGGGCTGCCTGCTTGCTTTCCCTATCCTCTGGCATTACTAGCCTTTGCATATCCAGATAGGACTGTACAGCTTCTAAAGTGACATTGAAAAGATACTGCACAGGCACTGCTTTTGCTTCTGCAAGCACGTTCCTCCAGAGGGGTACGGTGTTTAAATAATTGACAATTTTATACTTCCACCCTAGCACATGAGTAAGTTGGGGGGGTTGCATTGTTTTCCCCCTCCCTTTTGGTTTCTGAAGGAGTGCAAAATGTGAGCAGTTTTCAACAGTTTGTCTTTATGGTTGCTCTTTGGGGCAGGGCTATTTATTTGACCCCAAAACACTGTAGATACAGCTTGAACCATCTTGCGAAATAGAATTCGGAAGCTCTCTGCTTAGATGATGTAGCCCTTCCTCTTTTATGGAAGAAATAAAGATCTTGCAGCCAACGCTCCTCTTTCCATGGTTGTTTCTTAGGACTTTCTGTTTCTTGAATTCAAGTTTTTGGTAACTCTTCAGTTGGCTGCTCAGTGCTTCTCTTCCCAATTCCGGTACAGGGGACAGAGAATCAGGTAAAGAGTTGTGCAGCAGTAGCCAATCTTGATCCTATGCTTTCAATAAATACAATTGTAAATCTTTTTCATTTGAGCAGAGTGCATATAGAAAGCACCTCTGGCACTTCATGTATGGAAAGTGGTGAATGCTGGATTGGAGATATTGGAGACTGCAAATAAACATTACATTATGCTCTCTTATTTTTGACGTCTGAATGTTTTGAGGGAACAGCGTCTGTTAATTCCCTCCAGAATTACAGTCCAAAGTGTGTAAAGGGCACACAGATTGTTTTCTTTATGATAGTGCAGGTGTATTTCTTTGTCAAATTTCAGGTTAAAAAACAAAACCAAAACACCCAGTACTTTTACACTTCCGGTGCTAAAACTGGGTAGAATTGCTAGCGTGTTCGTAGCGCTGTCGTCACTGCAGAAGTAACACAAAGGGAAAGTTAATGTTTTGCTCTGGCTCCAGCATCACCAGCACCTAGCCCAGTTCACCCAAGGACGGATATGTGCATAGCTTCACTGAAGGCAGCAAAATAGCATAACTGTGAGTGCATCAGCAATTTCTCCACTGAAATGTGTCTGCAAAGTATAAGCCCAGAAAAAAAACAAGTCTCATCAGTCTGGATAATTAAACAGAATAGTTGGAGCTACAGTTGAGGGGTCCTCGTATCTTGAATTCATTCTTAACTGTGCAGCTTGTTAAGAGCTGGTTGGAATTAGAGCTTAGAGAAGGATTCAAATTTTTTTAATCTTTGTAATAATAAATAACTTTTCTAGCTAAGTGTGCTATGGTGCCAGCAGCCTTGCAGTGGCTGTTGGCACTGCTGCTGTCTAAAACAAGTATCTCTTACCAGAGTTACTACTGAAGTCACAGAAGAAAAAAAATGTTGTGGGGCCATTTGTTTTCCAAAGCCTTGCAAAGGATCATGTGCTTTTTGCTAAATAGCTTCAGTGAGAAAATTCAACTGATTTTCTGAGGAGACTTCTCCGTGCAAGTTTTGCAAGTAGTTCCCTCGCATCTTGCAGTTCCATCCAAGAGGTGATTGGGGTGTGGATGTGTGTGTGTGTGAAGTCTGTTGCAGTATTTAGTATAAAAATTCTATATACTAATATATGCTACATAACTTTTATAACTTTTTTTTTTCTGTTATCTGAAATTTTTCTTCAGCTTTTGGGTTATGGCACGTGGGGGAAAACAAAACAAAAAAATGGGAAAACCCATGAATCTGGAAGGCTTTGTGCAGTTCCAGTGAATTCAGGCAGTTCAGGGAGAGAATAACTTTAAAGGACAGAAACTCAATTGGGAAAAAGAGAAGTTGTTCGATCTGGTGGACTAACCCATTTCAAAGACAGGCCTCTGGAGAGAAATGTGTTGTTAGAGGGTTGTTGCCCCCAGCCCCATACCATTTATGGTCTTTCTGTTTTCATCAGTATATTCACTGTGAGGCAAGGCGTTTGCAATAAACTAAGGATTCATCTGTCATGAGCGAGGGAGATCTTCTTGATTTCTACTGGCATTTCTGGCTGGTGGATGGGTTAATTTTCTTGCCAGCTCCTAGTAATACAGTAACAATACAGAACCATGCATTCAATATCTCTGGAGGCTCTACCATGCTGAGGCTTCACATCTGAAAACCAAACCCTTTCTTACATTCTAGACAGATGATCTCCTTCAAAAGATTGGGCTTGGAGCATCCCAAACATAACAGTACAAGTTCATACTTACCCTTTGGCTGGCATCGCATGACTACAGTAGACTGGAAAATACAGGCATCTTTAGAATTGGGAGTTCATGTGCTAAAAACAAAATACCTAATTTTACAGCACTGCTATTTTAGGGCTTCCTGATGTGAGACATGCTTACCCATATGATGCAGTAGTTGCCCTGAGAGATTCCAGTTCCCCAAAGCATAGACCTAAGCCCTATAAACCTGAAATGATATGCTGGGTCTGGGCCAAAAAGTCCAGTGTCCAGTGGTTCTCCCTGACAAGCTGACCACCCTAGAAAAACATGGTACAGGTAGGCACCATGCTGAGAATTTTTTGTTCTGAAGAAGCTCCCAAACATGTCTGAGAACATCATGTGGTAACTGAACTCAAATAAGTTTTTGTGGTTGCTCATTTTCATTTCCCAAAGGTATCTCTCAAGAATTTTGGAGTTGTGTGATGTACTGCAGTACTAGACAAGGCACAGTGGTTATCTGGGCTGCTAGGGATGTAATGCTCCCTTGTAGTTCATTTCATGCCTTTTTTCCATTCTGAATGACTAGTCTTGGTTTAGCCATGTCACTTTATCGGGATGAGAAAAATGGATTATGTTATTACCTTATCATGAGGATTTTCTTCCTCTGCTACAGAGGAATAGCTACAAGAAGGGGAGGGAAATTTTCTTATTTCCCTTCTAATGTCTGGGCAGAAGTTGGCAGGTGAATTGGTGAACGTTATCTACTGTTTGTTTTAAAAAGAGCTCTAAGAGTTTTAGAGAGACAAACACTTGTTTACCTGCAAGAATTGGAGATGTTTATAATAAAATGTTGAAGAAATACTATTGGGTTATTTAATTTCTGCATTTTGACTGCAGAATCATTTTTAGTAATTTGAATTGCTTAGCTGAAAGTTGATTTTTGTTGAGATATTTTTCTGTTCATCTCCCTACTAGAAAGTGATCAAACACCCACCTTTGTTTGAATCTGAAATGTACCACTTTTTTTTATTATTATTATACAGATAGTGAAATAAATAATCAAAAAGTAAATCACTATATTCTTATTGGCTTTTTTTTGTGGGTGTTTTTTTTTCTTGTCACTCCTAAAGAGTGACAGATAAGACTGACCTATTTTGAAGTATCATTTGCTTAACAAGAGGAAATACCTGTGTGTGCTGTGCTAGCCAGGTGTGAGGATTGGATGAAGATGTTACTACAGGTCACTATGTGCAGCAATCCCGTGCAGCACCTGCAATTGGGGAACTTCTCTAAGGCAGTTCTCCACAAAGCAGCATCTCTGCTTTTATGAGTCATTAAATATCCACTGTTGTGAAACAGCCTAAACTCAGGAAGCATATGCTACCCCCTCTGTGAAGGATGCCTGTGGATGAACAGGTAAAGACAACTCTCCCATCTCATAGCAAAGCCTTGGAGAAATGTTTTTTGCCTTCCCACATCCATCCCTTTGGGGAAAGAAAAAAAAAGTCAAGACAGTTTTTTTTTCCTATGGCAAAAAGTACTTTGGAAAGACCAGTGCGTTCACCTTTCAGAATTTTGAACCAGCAGATGCTTTTCCATCCCACGCCCTCCTGCTCAACCCTGCAACAGAGGTCACCAAAAGCACCAGCTTTGCTTAGTGCTTCCCGAGCACAACTGACTCCTGTATGAACCCTGGAAATGGATTTTAACTGAAGTAATGAAACATCACTTTGACATACCCCAGTTTGGGAACCCGTGGTCAAGTCAAAACTCATACTTCAGATAAGACAGATTTCTCTCCCTGCCTCCCACAGCTTCTCTCTGACTACAGCTCAAAAATACCCCAGCAGTAGCTTGTTTTTAACACACACAGTTCAAGGACTGAAGTAATGATGGGAAAAATGCCTGGTCCTTGTTTTAGACAGGGTGACTTAAAATCCTGTCTGCTGTTACTTGGTGAACAAAAAGGAATTTTCCAACCATGGGGCGCTTAGTCCTAGCTTCCCAAATGTCACTGCTTGTGTCTAACAGGCCTGCCTTGTTAAATGTATGCTGAGCTGTTAATGCACAGGTGAATGTGCCTGTGACTGCAGTGAGCTCTGTACAGCAGATTTTAGAACCCCTGGAACATGTTTAAGCACTCATGTGTCAGTACCTTTAAAGTCTCTTTTTGGGTAGTGAATCATTTAACCTTACAAGAGATACTTCCCGGGCGGCAATGCAATAAAACGATAAAATGAGACTGACACACCTGCAGCCTACTGCAGCAGAGACTAAAATGGGCGATGGAAGGAAGGGAGAGGAGGGGTCAATGTTCATTTTATCACCTGGATTTGCCAATGACAGTGGTCAAGCTGGTGAAGAAGTGATGACCTAAGAGGTGTCAAATGTAGAAGCGATAAGGGGAGTTGAGCGCAAGAAGGTGTTAGGTAAAACCAAATGGAGAACACAGACTGGAGGAGCTGGGAAAGGGAACAGGCTTCATCATGATGGGAAGACTGTAATGGCACTAAGAGAGTAAATGAGCCTGTGATGAAGTTTGATGGCTCTGCAGAGCGCCCAGTGGTGGCTGTAGGAAGGGATGCAGGGCATATTTGGTTACATCTGCACCAGCAGCTGTTTCCTACCAAAAAGAAAGCAATGAAGTAAGTCGAAGCAGAAATGAGGGATCCTGGAAGTGCAGAGGGAAGAGGAAAGAGAATGTTCTGGGTTCAGCTCCAGCTCTTCAGGTCTCCATCTGCCTGTGTAGTGGTGATGTACATGGAGGAAGAAATATCTTGGCACATTTGGGGAGCAAAGACCAGGAAATGAAATTTCTGCTTGTAAATCTGGAGACAGCTGAGGAATCAGCAGTGGGACAGGCTCCAAGGGCGTGGTGCCTCAGTCGCTTTGTTAGAAGATTTGATGGACCAAGTGTTAGCAAGAGGGAAGAAACAGGTCCTGTGGAAGAACTAACAAATGTGTGTGTGTTTTGGCCTTGGGACATGTGTGACATCAGTACTAAGTAGCTTTACCCATGGATGCTGTTCAGAAAGAGCTGTGTGCTCATTGAGGCTTGAAAAGTTGGTGAATTTTTTTTGCATGTGTTGAGCAGGAGGGGGTTCTGAAAGGAAAAGGCTGCCTTTGATAGCTATGGATATAGACTGTTTTGTTTTCAGATAGTTAACTGTTGGTGTCACGAGTTGCACTGCTAGTGTGAAACTTCACTGACTGTTTTACCAGCTCACATAAAAGAGATGCTTTCAGAAGGCTTCTTCTGTTCCTTATTTGCACTAATGTGGTACCCACCAGTCAAGATGACATGAACTGTTCTTCTAAACACCAGGTAGCAGTCATTGTGGCACTGCTTTGGCACTGCCAGTTGCAAAATGCCATGTTTGTTACAAAGAGCCATTTCTAGAAGGATCAAGCAGATCTCATCTTAGGGTCTTCCATAGTCTGCTGTAGTGGGGCAACCTCATTGTTTGTGTGTGCATAGCAGGTAATAGACTCCTCTGAACTCCCTCACATTCTAATTGCACAATTTTATTTTGCTCCCTTCCTCTTCCTGCTTCAAAGCTGTAGGATATCCTCTTGTATGTCCATCCATGTCCATAATAGACCTTCTGTATGCAGAAGAGGTTGGGCTCTCCAGCTTAGGCTGCCATCCTGAAAGAGGTTAACAAACAGTTTTCATGTAGTCAAAAGACTTTGTTCTTCGTGGGTGACAGCCCAGTTCTGCAGCCTGCTGACAAGGGCAGTACTTTGATAATTCATGATGCTGGTCAGGGAAGCTGTTGACCCACCCTTGTAAGCACTCAAACTTTTATTTTCTAGCTTCCCATAGCTTAAAAAAGTAAAGCTGTCATTCTTTTTCTTTTTGTCATGTTTATTGCATTGCCGCCCGGGAAGTATCTCTTGTAAGGGTAAATGATTCACTACCCAAAAAGAGACTTTAAAGGTACTGACACATAAGTGCTTAAACATGTTCCAGGGGTTCTAAAATCTGCTGTACAGAGCTCACTGCAGTCACAGGCACATCCACCTGTGCATTAACAGCTCAGCATACATTTAACAAGGCAGGCCTGTTAGACACAAGCAGTGACATTTGGGAAGCTAGGACTAAGCGCCCCATGGTTGGAAAATTCCTTTTTGTTCATCAAAAACCTTTGCTACAGAGTAAAGAGCACCTAGTGCTATTATCTCCTAAGAACTGGGAGTTCTTCTGAAGCACAGAGGGGAGATCAGACTTTCCTTTTAAAATAACCATTAGGCTCTACTCTTTGACAAAATAATAGAGAGTAGCAACCTAATGCAGAAAAAATAAAAGTTGTTAGGCTTGATGTGTATGTGAGCAGTATAAAATGCAGAAGATGGATCTAGTTACCTTACTAAGTTTGTTCTGATGGGCATTTTTCTACATGCTTCTTCAAAAAGCTATGGAAAAAAAAGATGGAAACTCCATTCATTCTTTGTGGCAATTTGCTCTAGGACTTCCCTGTTTTACTGCTAGAAAGCTTGACTTAAACCTCAATCTTCCTTTGTCCAGCTGATGCTTACTCTTCCTTCACATATTTGAAGATCTCTACTGACTTTTCCTCTGCCCTCCATGCTGGTCTCAGCTCAAGTCTTCCAGGGTTGTACCTAAAGCCCCTGGTATATCTTCTGTTAAGATGGTGAGAACAAGAGCAGCAGCAAGATGCTTCTATGCTCATGAGACCTTGAGTGCTAGCCTGGTTTCCAAAATTAATTTTGCTTTCATTGTTTCTCTTCAGGACACTCATCAATGGATGCGTCAGCTGCATATGTAATCTTCACGAGTTTGGTACTTGTTTAGGGCTCCTGTTCGAAGTGCCCATATGCCCCAGGTTTGATCTCAACAGGTGGATTTGGTGTTACAGCCCCAGTTTAGTGACCATCAGTGAGAAGTGAAGGACATTTTGGAATGCGCATCCTCAGGGAAAGCAAATGACCAGGCAGCTGTTTTGCTCTCCAGCATTAGCAGTAAGTCCCAGTCACAACTTTGACTTGTCCATTGAAATGTGTTCTTGTTATTCTTGTTTACACCTCATTTTGCCAAGACAGGTACAGCAAAAGGGTGTTTCACTCTTGCAGTGAAAATCAAAGAACTTTCCCATGCGTATTTTATCTTCCTGTGAATGATGACCCCTGGAGTAGTCTGGGGCTTTCCCTCATAGAAGACCCAGAGCCCCCCACCTGCTGATCCCTGTCCTTCAGGTTTCTCCTCCAGTCCTCTGGGACCTGCTTGGAAGCACAAAGTGGAGGAAACACAATGTGTTTTCTGCTCAGCTGCTGCCAGAACCACAGATGTTAAAATCTGAACTCAGGTCTTGGGTGTTATCATGGACCAGCTGCTGTTTGTCTGGGCCGCAGAAATAAATGTCCAGCTTGCACCATCTCACATCACAGCGCAAAAGACAATGTGAAAGATTCTGAGGCGTTGGTGGATATGTGATTGCCACCACCTTGATTACAGACTCCCGGATATGTACATTAGACAGAAACACATTAGTGTTAGATTTCCTCAGGGTGTTTCTTGTGCAGAGGGTAGGATCATGTGCACAAAACCATCTCATGCTATAGAGATTTTTAGAGTGTAATGTCTTGTACCTTGCTGGTAGTTGTTTACATAACATCTGGTTTTTATCTTTCTTGACCTCTCTCCCTGAGTAGCTATGCGGGCTGTGTGTCCTCAGTGCTGTGCATTACAGAAGACAGATAGAGAATGTGATTCTGGGGGTGGAAAGTGGGTAACTGGTGCCAGCCTCCCCATCCTGTGAGAGGGAGCCTCCCCCATGCTCCCCAGCCAGCTGTTTGTCTTTACTCAGTGCAATTTCCATGAGTTGTATAAAACTGGTGTGTTTGATCAGCAGAGCTTTTGACCATGGTCTTCATGCCAGGGTTTGATGAAGCCTTTTTGGCTTCTGTGAAGGTTTGGAGAGGATATTAATTTCCTGACTTTATCTTTTCTGGGAAGACAATATTAAATGGGGGTTGGGGGAGGGGAGGAGAAGCAGCAATGTTTTACAGTAGCCTGCATTGCTGCTGAGGAGATGTCTGAATCATGTTCTGCCTTTTTATGCTCAGGTATCATTCATTGCTCTAGACTAGATTTGTCGCTAAAAGTCACAAAGTTATGGATGCAAATTTTATGATGGCAAGCCATCATCTGTCTGAGTGAAGAGAGGGTTTGGAGCCGCTGCTGTAACAGGAAATGCTGCTCAAAGATCCTGCTGTGGGAGCTCGGAAGTGAATTATACAGCTGAAGGAGCAAAGAGTTATGGCACAGGGTGATTGTGGTATGCACATTCACCCCAAGAATCCCCCCCACTGAGCTTGTACACTTGTCAGCTCTCCTCTGCTCACCACTGTAGCATCTTTACTGTCTTTGCCTAATGCTGTGTCTGCTGAGTGGCACGAGGATAGGTGAGGGACCTGTAACTAACTATTGCTGCAGCCTCTGACTAATACCTTGTTTGAGCAGCGACTGCCATGTGCAGTGTTGAGTTCATATGGAAGCACCTGCCTGGCCCTTGTGAGACGACTCTTACGACTTCAGCATCTGGTGAGGTAGCTGGAGAGTGGGCACCTGCTGTTTCTCTACAGTGTCACAGTGTAAATAGCAGAGACATCCCTCCTGTGGGGACTACCTCCATCACAAGCCAACGGAACCTGAAGTATGATGCTTTCCCATGCATTATTCCATGCTCTGCTGTTCAAGATGTCTGAGATACCATACAACTTTGGGCAGCTGGGGTCCACCAGCTCAGATACCACCGTGTCACTTTGATGCAGCCGATTTTCCAGGCCTCACTGTATATGGATCAAACCAAACCCCAAATTTCCAGTAAAACAGCCTAGTTGCCCCTGAAAGCAGCTGTAATGCACTTAGAAAGGAGGTGAGAGAGGCAGATGAACACCCTGACATTTTGTCCCATACTTCTTAATTTCTCCCATTCTCTAGTTGGGGGGGTTGCCCCATCTTTTCCCGCAATCCGCTTACATGCAGATTTTAAGGCTGTGACGCAAAATGGGTGTTAGTCTCTTCTCCCAGATAACAACAGGACAAGAAGAAATGGTCTCGAGTTGCACCAGTGGGGTTTAGGTTGGATATTAGGAAAAATTTCTTCACCAAAAGGGTTGTCAACCATTGGAACAGGCTGCCCAGGGAAGTGGTGAAGTCCCCATCCCTGGAGATGTGGTGCTGAGGGACATGGTTTAGTGGTGACCCAGCAGTGCTGCGTTAACGGTTGGGCTTGATGCTCTTTAAAGGTCTTTTCCAACCTAAACGGTTCTGATTGTATGAAATACTGTTTCTTCGGGCACTGGATGAGCTGGGGCTGTCCTTGAAGTCACGATTTTTTCCAGGAGAAAAGAATAATAAGAGTAGTAATAAATTATAATAGTTATATATTTTTTGATTTAATAGTTATGATAATTTGAGCTTTAGCCGTCCAAGTGCGGCAACCGAGA
>VWZY01003705.1:126533-278838 GCA_013399075.1 Chloroceryle aenea | reverse complement strand
GTGTGAGTGCCCCGGGCACCAACCGAGCCTCCCCGTGTGTAAAGGTACTTTCGAGTTGCCTGTGTGCAAGTTACCGCATCCTCTCCAGGAAACCTCCAACTGCTCCCTCCATCCCTTTTCCAGAGTTTTTCGTTCCCGCGTTAGACTGTGCTCAGTCGTCTCTGAGCTCACTGGAATGCTTTCTAACCGTTTGCTTTCTCGGAGACCTTCTGTCATCCCTAATACCTTAATTCGAAGGGAATATAAAGGCAGGTTTTGTCTTCGGAAAAGTGGGTGCTACTCTTCGTGTGACTGTTAACTGCTTTTGATTTCAGCTATCAGCATACGTTGTGGTCCTGTGAATTGCTTCTCTGCTGGGAAATTGGCAATCGATACCTTGTTAGTCTTGTTCCGTTTGCAGATAACTTTGTGCAAAGTCCTGTTAATATTGTAGGATCGAAAAAAGGGAAGGCGTTTCTTTGTCTGAGGTGGTGTTGGTCTGTCTTTCCAGATAGAGCTTTGCCCTGAAAATGTTCTCTGAGCTGTTCCTCAGTGTCCCTCAGTGGTAGTTTCCCCTGTTATCAGATCTCTCCTGACTGCTTCTAGGGCACTTGTAGCCATATCTGTTCGCATTAGACAAGCTCTGCCAAGGCAAAGTCTTTAAGAGCCCCCCTTTCTTGTGTAGCAAGTTGTTAAATTGGCCTTGTACACGGCTGTGTTCTAAGTGGTGCATTCATTCCCAAATTCAGTTCAGTCCTCTTCTCTCCACAGAGTATGTTTTACACAAAATATTCCCTTGATCAATAAGTCGTTTATGATTGAATATATGGTTTGGTGTTGTTTTGTTGGTTTTGTTTTAGTTTTTTTAATTCTTTTTAATCAATATTGGACCCAGCCCACCCAAACATCTTTTACTATGTTTTTGTCGTCTTCTAAACTGTAACAAATTCCATTCTCTCTCTTTACAGAGAAACTACTTGTTAGTGATACAGCTATGGTTCAGACCTGGAGAGCTGCAGGTACAGTGGTTTGGCCTTCCTGTCTGAAAATGTGTTATCCTTGCTCTCTCCTCAAAAGTATGGCACTGTCTCCGGGGTGTCTGACTTGCACTTGGGACTGTTGGGTATTACAGTCAGCTCAAGTGCATGGAGGATGAGGAATGCTCCCCTAAGGATGACATAGAGAACATTTAACTGACAGGGAATTAACATTTATCAGACAGGGAATATGTCAGAAAAATTAATAAATGATCCAATCTGTCATTTACCTGCCTTTGCTGTAAGATCCTTTCTTTTTCCTGCAGGCCCGTCATCTTCCAGGCTCTCTACCTCTCACTTCTGTGCGTACACAGAGAGAAGCCTGGATTGCCAACAGCATTCTCCCTTCCTTGTACATCCTCACCTCCTCTCCCAGTGGGCAGCCAAATCTTATGTGTGCTATTCCTGTCAATTCAGTTCAGTCAGCACCGATTGTGGAAATGATCTTTATATTCTGACTTCTCAGTGTTTGCCTCTAATGCTTTTCTGATGTCTTCTTTCCAATAGAGAACAAGTGAACAAGACCCCTGGAGGTCACACAGTCTCCTTCTGGAACCCGGGACCGGGCTGGTGCTTCTGACAGTGCTGGCACACGGCTGTCTGTGGTGGAGGCTGCCAGGCAGCCTAGTCTAGTAGTGCTTTGACTTTCCTGTTGTCTGACCTGAGGCTCCAGTACTGCAGTTTAGGTCTGCCTTTGTCACTCAGTCTGTGTGGAGGAAAGTGCCTTCTGCCTTTTCACCGGTCAGCACTGTTACCAGCATCCTTAAGTTTCCATCTTTCTTCTGTAAAAGAAAGAGATTCTGGCTCTTTTGGTCTGTCCTGGCTGGCTGTGCTTCCTGTCTCTCTGATCCAGTTTCTCTCTGTGTGGGCTGTATCAACCTAAAGTGCAGAGCACTTAGGGAGCAAGATGCTCCTTACATGCCATGTACCTATCTATCTGTACACTGACTGGTTCCAGTTTTTTAAGTCAGCCCCAAAACAAAGCAGAGAGGACTTGTCCCACATGGACTTGTGTTAGACCCTGCCTCTCCTCCTTCCTCTACCTTTCATTCACTGCCTTCCTCCTTTTCCGCTAGTAGACCTTCAACAGATCTTAGCAGGTGGTCGATGCTGCAAACACCATCCCAGAGGCTTAGTCCAGCCAAGATTAATGAGTGAAGAGATCAGTTTCTCTAAGTGAGGTGACATGAAGCCACCTCTAATGGAGTTACTCTGAGACTGGCTGGGTCAAGGCTGTTGCCTAATACCTGTGTAGGATGTCTCTTGTGCTCTCTCCCTGATATGCTACAGCAATGACAACTTCCTTGGGCCTGAGTTTCTCCTCTGGTGGCACAGTGTCAGTATTTGTCTATGAGCAGGACTGGTGAGAGGGCAATGATTACAAACCTCCTGTGAGTAGCTTGGGTGGCCAGCATGTTTTGCAAGGGAAAGGTTTTTGATGGTCTGTGCAAACAGAGCTGGCACTGTGAGGCTTGTGGTGATGTTTCCATTGCTGCTGTGGACCGAGGCTCCTCTGCATGGTTTTGTGGCTGCAGGGTGTACGCAGGCTCTTAGCCCATTGCGAAGACAAACTGCTGCTCTACTTAACATGTTTTCCAAAACTGTTAAAACTATAGTGCTTTATTTTTAATTTTTTTTGCTGCAGGCTAATGGCTGTGACCCAGAGGCGGTGATGGATTTAGATCTGGCAGGTTATGAAGTGAAAGCTTGCTAGTTCCTCACCACCGTAGCTCATGCCCGGAGGTTGGGTGCAGACTGTCGATGGTTGATCTGCTAGACTGAGAGTGAAAAGCCTGGCACATGCTCCTCTCTGTTGCGTTATCTAGGAGAGCAATAATCTCCAGCAGCAAGGCGGGATGGACAGCACAGGGCAGTAACCTCCTAAATCACTGTGACTACTGAGCTACTGGTACAAACACATGCCCAGTTACCATGGTTCAGCTGATGGGCCACAACTCCACTGCTGCTCAACCTCTTAACTCCAGCCATCCAGGATTTCCTTTTCCTAATCTGTGGCTGCTTTCCTGCCTTTTTGAGAAGGGAGAGAGAGGAGAAAATGCCTGAAAGGCTGATAAAGGGACAGCTGAGGCAGGGCTGCACCGCTGGTTTGAGTTGCCAGGGGAGGTGCAATAATGCTGACTCTGCTGGGTGAGTTTTGCTGAGTGTTGTGGCAGGTCACTGGAGCTTTTCAAAGGGAATGGTACAAAGGTTCCTGCCCAGATCTGCTCTGTTACAGAATAAAAAATGTCATAAGCCTGACATGTGCTTTGGATAGAACTGCTGCTTAGAGGGTCCAGCTAAGGATACCCAGTCCAGGGTGCAGGTCTGAGTGAGGCTGTCTGACAGACAGCCAGGCAGCAGGAGGAACTGTGGATGCCTGGTAAACAAAACAAGTGCATCCTTCTGGGGCTTCTCAGACAAACTGGAACCAAAGGAATTAAACAGGCTGTAATTTGTTCCAGGAGTTATTTTGGTGCAAGCTTATATGAACTTTAATTTGAGGTGAAGAGCAGAATCTCTGAGGTTCAAAGTGACTTCTGGAGATGGTGTAGTCCAACTTAAGTCAGGAAGGGGAGGTGGGAGACTTAAATAGAAAGGAGATCTGGGTACTGAATAACTTGTGCCTTGGATGATTACAGGCAGAATGACCCCTTCCCTCCAGTCAGAAGCCTGTGATGAGGCTCTTTTCCACTTGCCAAATCAGCAGATGAAGAGAAAAAGCTCTGTTTCGTTCTCAGCTTCTTGGTTCCTGGGTACTTTGGCTCCTAGTGTGGTACCTCCTGCCCTTTGTGAGGTGGAGGTGCCGTGTTACTTCCCAAGGCTTGGCATTTCCCTCAGTAGCTCATCTTACAGAGGTCCACTGAGGGTGTCCTGTGTTGGAGTCCCCTGTTTCTGTCTGCTCTGGCTAGGCAGTTTATTCTTGTGTGACTTCCCCTATCTACAGGCTGGCTGAGTTCAGACATGGGCCAACCTGCAAGTTTTGATTCCCAGGCCAACCATGTGATGCAGTATTTCTCTGGGTAGGTGCTTGCATTAGGAGACAGGCAGATCTGCCTGCCTAGCCATGTGCTTCTGAGGCAGAGGCTAGAATGGCATGCATGTCTTAAATACCCTTGCAGAGGGTTTGCTTTGCTGAGTACAGCTGGACTGGGGAGGAGTTGCATATATGTACTAATCAGTCTTGAGTCCTTGAGACTCTGGGGGGAGCAATGGCTTTTGCTCTGGCCTGTTGCTCACAGTGCTCCTAAGCAGGCAGAGACTGGACTGGGGCTCTGGAAGGCTGATAGCACCTGGAAAGTGAGTTAGTCCCTATGGATTTTGTGGAGTGCTTGGGATGTGAACTCAGAAGGGGAAGAACTGAAGCAAGTGGTGTGAGGGGGCACCGTTAGGGAACTGAGCATTAGCCCCATCTCTCCTGTTTCTTTATCACTAGAAAAGTTGTTAGAGAGGCAGTTTGGCAATGATGGTGCAGCTTTTCCTGCTAAACCACTGTACCTTCAAGTGTGGAAGCTTCTTGCCCAGTCACAGGATACCACTGTGCATCCATTTCCTGCTCCCCCTGCTGACTTGATCCACTAACTTCTAAATATCCCCTAGCTGAGGTCTCACACCCTGAGTGATGTCCTGAGAGAAGCTCTCAAAGTAAATTGTGCTTTGCTGTCAATCCACTCCTCCTAGCTCTCTCTGTGTGTAGGCACAATGCTTTTTGTTCTGGGGGCAGCAGATCTTATTTGGGTTTTGGTAGGAACATCTGAAGTTGCATGCACACACATATCTTCGGGCAGCCAATGAATTTTCTGTTAGGAATCGAAAGCCTTGATGGGGTAATCAAATGAGAAAGGGGAGAGAGGATCTGTAAAGTCCAGGTTCCTTGAGTATTGCTTGGGTTTTGAGTGGGATGCAGGTGCTGTCTTCTCTGTCGACAGCACAGATCCATCATGTTAGCAGGGCAACTTGAAGGCTCTTTGAAGGCTCTGGATTGAGCCCACTGATGAGGGTCTTCCTGCAATCTCACAAGTTGTCCTGTTTGATTTGGCAGGGGTGGGAGCACTGGCAGAGCATGTGCCAACTTGCCCTCTGCTTCAGAATTCCAGATTCCTGTGGAGGAATCTCATTTGCATCTTACAGATTTTCCATAAAACTTTGAAGCCTATGAGCTGGTGTGGAAAGCATAAGTGGGCTGCAGTGCAGCTGTGGTGAAGGTACCAGTGCCTTTGGCATGGGACTCTGAGCTGTAGGAGATGGTGAATGGCTTGCCCAAGGCTAAGTATGGTGATGATGCTGCTGGGAGCTGAATCCTGGTCTCTTGACTGTAGAAGCCATGTGTGTTTCCAGTAAAGAAAATTTCTCTTCTCCTTTCTTGGGCGCCAATACTTACATGGGTTCTTTGAGGGAAGAGTCTGAGCATAACCCAGTCTGGATTCCTCAATGCTGATGCAAAATTTATAGAGGAATGAGAGAGCTCTCACCAGCAGTCATTCCCCTGATGATTTCTCTCTGGTAGGTTGCAGGAAGGGTTAAATGCTCAAGGAGGAAGTTGTCTGAGTCTTTTTGGGTGGTCTAGCAAAGAATGGGAAACAGACTATTCAGTCTTTAATTTACCTGCTTTGGGGAGGTGACAGACAGAGCGGAAAGCAGGTGGGTGAGGACACTGGAGACACTGTTGTTATATGCGTTCAGTGCTGTGGCTGTTTGTCATTGGGAAGGCTGTATTTTGCAGTGAGGCAGAGAGAGCTGCAGCACAAGCTTCCCCCTCAAAGGGAAAGTTTAAGGTGCCTTTTATTACAATCCTAGCCAAGCACAAACTAATGGCTTTGGCTTAAAGAAAAAAGAAGTGCCAACCATTTTCTTGCAGCTGGGATTCCCAGATAGAGAAGCCACTGGCCTGGGAAATTTGAGATTAAAACCTTTTGATCACTGGGAAAAGAAAGCACTTGAGATCCAGGTCTGAAGTCCTTCCTGTGTTTAGCTGTCTACTCGGGATCTGGCAAAAGCATGCTTCATCTTTGACTCTTCTTCACATGTGTTGGATCTGCTTGTTCTGCATGAGATGTAACACTCGGTGCTATACCTACACCTTGGGATTTAGCAGGGGACAGGACAAGGGATGGGCAAATTTAGGACAAGAGGCTTTTTTTTTTTCCCTCTTAAAGAAGGATGGTAGGGCAGGGAAGAGGTGCTTGGAATTCTCATGGATACTTCTCCACAAAGGCCTTGGAGAGCTTTTATTGAACTTTGTAGTCTGGGTGCAGTTCACAGGTGTATCTCCTTGACCATAGCCTGCACAGACTTGACCACTGAAAGCTGCTCATTCCTCAGCTGTTCTGGGTCATAAGATTAGTGAGTCACAGCACCCCAGACAAAGGCATTTAGAAACTGTGCTGCAAGTCTTCCAGGTTCCGAAGTTCCCCAAAGCTGAGGATTTTGGTTGGAGGCACTTTCTGCTTGTGTGATTACATTCTACCTTTGCAGATGCCCTTGGAGATTTTATTTTCTTCCTGTTCTAACCTCCTGTGTAGTGTGCCTACGCCTCGCTGGACAGCTAGTGCAAGAACCAGCTGCATTTTCCCGGTAAGCCACCTTGTTCTTGCTGCTCTGTGCCTGTGGCTGTCTCCCAGAGGAGTGAGTGGCTGCTGCCTAGGTCTGGGGACGAGCTGTGTGAGCACCAGTGCCTGCTGCAGTGTGTGCAGGCCCATGCATTCGTACTTGGGGAATGGCAGGTGCTATGTGCTTGATACACTGGATTTTCTAGACCCCTTTCTCTGGTACATCCATTTCTCTTTTGTTCACAATGCCATTGCTACAGACACCCTTGTGCTGTCTTCCTGCTTCCCTGTGCTTCCTACAGATCCAAGTTGGTTGTTCCCCTGTCTCCCTTTTCCTGAAGCTTTCTCTGGTCCCTGCCTGGATGATTGCTCAGAGACTTCTCTGCTTGCTGCCTCAGGTGTTTTGTGATGCTTTCTCCCTGGGCTGTGGGGTACCCTGTCTCCTCTCCCACTCCAGCAGTGACTTGTGCTGTTCTCACAGTGGTCAGTAGGTTCTTTGATTCTCACTCACCCTTCAGCAGCCCTGTGCTATGGTGTGCACCGACCCACTGTATCGCGCTTGATCAGCCCAGTCTGTACAACAGGCTGTTTGCTGTAAGGTGGCCTGCTGTGCCAATCTCCCCTTTCCTTTGAGAAACCAGAGCAAAATTGTGGGGCTGGCTTCTGTGATTTAGAGTCCAGAGCAGTCTGTGCCAAGGAGATGTTGCTGGGATTGGGGAGAACACTGACCTGATAGGGAGGTCTGTATGCTCCTTTTGGAGATGGGCAGCCTTGGAAGGAAGGAGGCACATCTGACACTGAATGACCTGGTTGTCCTGGATCACAAGTATTGCAGGTACAAACCTGCAACAAAGCTGCTTTCAGCTAGTGCTGAAATGTGCTTTCACTGCTCAGAAGGGATGGATGATTGAGCAGAAACTGGTTATTATTTTGATTCAGCTACAGCTACTAGGTCTTCTGGTGTTTTTTTTTTTTATTCTCCTTTGTTGTAGCTGAGCTCCCAGAAATGCTGATCTCCAAGGGTGCCTATACATTGATGTTCAGATCCACTCTAGCACTTCCTGAACAGGAAAGTTCCCTGTCAATAGAAACTGCTTAAATGTGCAAGGAAGCTCTTGATTAAAGAACTCTCAATGATTGATTGCTCTTTCTTGGCCTGTTTGTGTCAGACCAGCTTGGAATGGAGAGAAATGTTTCACTGCCGGTTGGGAAGGAAGCTTGCGTGAAACCCCAGCCACTGGTAAATCACCTTGTGGTTTGACTGATAGAAATTGTTGGAGACCCACAACTGGTGCTGCTCCGTGAATTGACTCAGCTTTAGACCCAATGGAAATTCACACGCTCTCGAGTCATTTTGTACTTGTGCAAATGTCGGCACCCAAGCAAAAAAGCATTTGTTTAACCTCCCTATCCACAAACCCCAAAGCTATTTGCAGATCAAAACATACTGCAGTGTTACAAGACAGCAATTTAAGTCTGCTGAGGATTTTATCTCCTCCCGTTGGGAGTTAGTGTTGAGAGTGCAGTTGAGCACTTTTGCCTCCTTGTTACAAGCTGGTAGATACAGTCCTGGAGGGTGCTGAGAATTCCCTTTCCCCACTTCTGATGTTGTAGTTGTGTGTGTCGCTAATCTCCCACTCTGCCATCAGCACATCCTTGAACTTGCCTAACATTGTGTGCAGATAGTGTTGCCTGATCAGCAGCGTTTTCATTGTCTCAGAACTTTGGCAAAATCAGCTGGTTTAGGTGATATTTCGCGTGTTAAATTTCATGTGAGACCTGCTGAGGGTTGCTCATTCATTTCAGAGAGCAGAGGCTGGAGGAGAGAGATTTATTTACAACCTGTGCCCTGCCTCCTGCTAGCAGTGGCTGCACTGGAGAGAAGGGCCTGTCCCTGCTCCAGGGGAAGATGTCTGTCATGGAAGTAGAGGATTGTCTGCACTCGTGTGTTGGCAGGATGCTGTGTGATGAAGGTATTAGTTTGGTAAAGCATTGGTTTTACTTTAAAATTCCCAGATAGAAAAATACTTAAAATGCACTGGACTGTCAGAGTCAAAGCTCCCTCTTGCAGAAAAGCCAGCATTAGGTTTACTTCGGAGCTTGTGATGTGGCTCTTTGGGCATGAAGGTAGACTTGAATGATATGACATCCAACTGTCTCAACAGCTGTCTAGTGCAACAAGTCTGCGCTGAGGCTGCATCAAATACAGCTAACAAAGGGGCCTTTTAGCTGCATTATCCATGTGTTGCAGAAGTTGGGTAGTGGGCAACAAACTAGGCAACTACTGGAGGAAAAGCTTGGATGGAAACACCAGCTGCATGCCAGAGGTGTTTGTGCTGTACTGGAGTCAAGAGTCTCCAGACTGAGAAACAATAGTTGGTAAACAATTCTGGCAGAGAGTGGGAGAACCTAATATAGTGACTTTCAAGTTAGGTGGTCTTGAAAATGGTGGGAATCATGCACCTGCATTTCCTGTGCTGAGTATCTTGGGCAGAAGAAGAGCTATTCCTTGAGTGGCCTGTTGTCAGTAGCTGAAGCTAGATGTGGGCAGGGGAGTGATAGAACAGCAAGGGTCTGCTTTTTTTATTTTTCTTTTTCTCTAGAAAACTCAGATTAGAGACCTGTAGACCATTTGTTTTTTCTGTGCTGGTGCTGCAGACCTGGGATGGCAGAGATGCCCTGATTCTTGAGGCTGACCCTTTGAGGTGGGGAGGGCTGTTGCACTGGTTTGCCCTGGAAGAGAAGCCTGTTACTTACTGTGCTGTTGATGTTGGAAGCATATTTTGCTCAGTGATGCTCTGAGCTGCAGCTGGCCCACGTATCAAGCTGCTGCTGTGTTGTGCAGTTGACTGCTGCCTGGATTTAATCTCTAACCTTTGATTGTTCTTGAAAGCATGTTCTAGGGATTGCATTCCCACCCACACGGCTCCTGTGACCCCTTCCATTTCCTGGGTGTCTAAGTACGGAACAGAAAAGATTCATTAACCTGGCAAGTAACCTCTTTTTATGGGGGAAGTGATTTTGTGTCACGCTCTGTTAAATCCTATTGATTTCTGGTTTTCCCCTCTTTGGCCTCTTCTGCCATATATTCTCTTCTTTGTCATGCTTCAGTAAGAAGGTGATATGTGATATACTGGTGGTTTCTGTTTTTTGCTGTTTCCTGGGCAGAGAGCTGGGATCTCCTAGGGCCGTTGCTTGAGTGCCCAAGTCTCTGTATTTTCTTGGAAAGCTTTGTTGTCAAGGTAAACTGCTGGTTAATAATGGGATGTTGACATGAGGAATAAAACCTCCCGTCTGCCTTGTTTTTTCTTGACATTAAGAGCATTTTCTCTCCTTTTGCCCTCTTTGCCCACTGTAAAATCCCTCATCTCTTGGCAGAGATGTGACATGTTTGCCATGGGGTGTGTGAAATGGAGGCTCTGAAACTGTCAAGTGTCCCTGCTCTTTTTGTCCTCCTGGGTGGTGTCAGTGTCCGTGTATTTCACCTCTGCTTGGTGTGAAATAGAAGGAGATGCCACGTTTGGGCTGTCTCACTGGCTCATCATTATGGAGGTCGATTGTGGCAAATGTGGGGGGAAGACACATATCCTTGCAGCTGGGTGGGAGAGCATAGGGATGTCCCCTGTCCTGAACAGGACATTCAATGCAAAATTCCATACAGGGAATGGGGAAAGTGCATTCTTCCCACCAAGTTCCCTTCCTCCTGTGCACATTTGTGTATTCCTCCCTTCAGACAGTGATTTTTATGCTAATGTGGCTATTGCAAAGATAAAATATAACAAAGCTAAGTACTTGAACTCTGAGCAGAATACCTCAGTTTTGAGAAGGCTATTGCTGTTTACTACTGTATTTGAGTTTTAGACAGAGCCTTTCTTTGATTCAAGGCAGGTATTTTGCTACTTGGAGAAATAGTTTTCCTTGAAAAAGTACAGTTTCACCTTTTGTATTAATAGCTCAACTTTCATGGTTCTTACTATGTCATCTTTGTGTATGGACATAATATTTTATGCTAGTCCTGTGTAAAAGCATTGCCACTGAAGTGTCAAAGACTTAAAATCTAAGGGAGCATTGTAGTTTCTTCTAGAGTTTTGTATTGTTACAGGAAGCTGCATTTTGAAGAAGCTGTTGGCCTTTGCACTGCCTGTCCTGTTGCTGCTTGGGTTCAGCTGATCAGAATGAGATCTGCCCAAAAGGAGAAATAAAGCTCACTGTGCAAAGTTTTTCTAGGTTGTCCTAAAGGAAGATATGTGAAGAACAGATCCTATCAATTTCCAAATCTTAGGCTGCATTTTCCCTAAAAGAAGCAATTAAACCCTGAGGGGTCAGTGAAGGGGTACAAGCTCTGTTTGCAGACCAAGCAGACTCATCCGCAGTGAGGCAGAGTGGAGAGCTGTGCTCCTGGCTCCCAGCAAAAGAGTCCCTGGCTGTTTGGTGCCAGGCTGTTTGAAGGCTTGCTTTCATGGGTCACTACATTATGTGGGAGAAAGGGGAAAAGCTAATGGCACACTTTTGTAGGGAAAGAGGGTAGATACTTTGAGTGGACTACACCAGGAAACTCCTGAAGACCTTACTGGATCAGTCTTCACTTTGGTTGTGAGCAGATGTGGGGAAACAAACCAAGAAGGCCAAGAGTCTTAAAATACACTTGATTCAGCATTTAAAGTAGTTTTCTTCATTTTGCTTTCAAGGCTTTGAACTTCCAGTTTCTATGATATTGTTTGTTTTGTTTTCAAAAAACTTTCCTCATGTCCTTCATTAACCTCAGAGACTCTTACCATACCTTGAAAGGGGGAACAGTAATCTGTATGTGTTAATACACATTGGAGTAGAGCCTTTGGAAGGTCTTGCAGCAAAACTGGGAAGGATGGCAATGTTACTATTGGTAGAAGGCGGCACTGTTGAAGGAGTATTGGTCGTGGGGCTGGCTAGAAAGGCTTGGAAGTCTTAAAATATGCTTTGGAAGGGTGTTTGCCATCCGGTGTGAATGCAGGGCTGGAACTTAGGGATTGCTCCCTGCAGGACTTTTTTCAGAGGGCCAAAGTGCCCTTTCAGTCAATATGAAGGCTAAAGGGATTGTGTTTAAGGGTGTGTGGGTCTTCCTTCCTGTGTAAGTAGTGGACTTCTGTGCTGTTCCACGGTGCTGCTCTGTGGTGCCGGCAGCTGCTGCTTCCTCGAGAGCTGGCCTGAGGATGCCCTCCCGCTCAGGTCTGAGGGATGATTTTGAACACACCTGTTAATTCACTTGCAGTGGGGATGGGCTGACTAGAGGAGGTGCATGCCATTGCTCCCTCATCACCTGTCCTCTCCAGGGAACTGTCTAGCAGATTGTGGTGGGAGGTGATGAAAGGAAGGAGTGTAGGAAGGGGATGTTGTCTGGAGACAGAAACTCTGGGCTGAGTCATATCCTGGAGGGGCTGGAGGTGAAGGATGGGGGTTTGTTGCAGGTGATGCCTCTTCTCTTTTTCTTCTGTTGTGTCCCTCTCTGCCTCACCATCAGTATCCTGGGGCTCTTGTTACTCATTACCAAAAACCTGACAGCAACCTCTGTTAACACTGTCACAAGCCAAGGTCCTAGCATTGTCTCCATCCCCTTGCCTTGCTCTGAATTTTGCTAACATGCATGAATTCAGAGTCCTGAAATTCAGGTTCATGGTTCCAAAGTTCATGGTCTTGAGAATAAACAAAAAACTATTGTGGTGTCTGAGAGCTGGGTACCCCATTAACCCAGAAACATGAATATTTATCATGCTGGATTACAAAGGAACATAGAGACTATATTGTATTTCCTATAACTTTATTTCCATGGCATCTTTTCTTGTCGGGACACTTTAATGTAAGCTTTGCTTATTTAGTTGCACACTTTAAGCCGATTAACTTTTTACTAATAAAATGTGTGTTGATTCCCTTTGTCCCAGCTCCTGTTTGTTTGTACCTACACTCCTGTGACAAAGAGTCACAGAGAACTGCTTTAAGCTCCGCTAAATCCCCCTGCTGGAAGCTTTGAATGAGCTGAATGTGTCTGGGGATGATTTCAGCCTTGCATTTTCTCGCTCACCCTCTCACTGCCTGGAAGTTGGGCCCTCCAAAGCAAGCTCTTCTGAACGCCCCTTCATTTCTCAAACCATTTGTGGGGCTTTGGGGCTTGGCAGGAATGATCCAGCCTGTTATTGTCGCTCTCTTGGCTGGGTCAGAATAAAACTAGAAGTGGTGGGAATTGGAGGAGCTTTCCAACCATGAAGACTGATCTGTGGCTCTGCATGGGCAGTAGTTTCCCAGCTGGTAACCATGTTATTGATTCCTTGCTTACATACCTTGCCCTGTCATTCAGCCCCCAACATACTGTATGTTTTACTGTGACTTCTCTCTAGGAACGTCCCAGAGAGTTGATTACATTCTGCTGTTTTACTAAAGGCCCTCTATAAAAATTATCCTCTTCAATCGAAGGCAGTTCAGGCCAGAATTTTAAAGTTAGTTGGGAGCCTAAAGGTGTGGATAAGCACTTGGAAAACACTTTCTAAAGGCCTTTCATAATCTAGTGCTTTGTGTTTGGAGCTTTGCAAAAAGCTAAAATGACCCCATAAAAATGTATCATAGAATCACAGGGGCTGGAAGGGACCTCTAGAGATCATCAAGTCCCCCCCCTCATCCTGCCAAAGCTGGATCACACAGGAACAGACCCATGTGGGTTTTGAAAGTTTGCAGAGCAGGAGACTCCACAACCTCTCTGGGCAGCCTGTTCCAGGCTCTGTCACCCTCACAGTAAAGAAGTTTCTCCTCATGTTGAGGTGGAACCTTCTATGCTCAAGTTTATACCCATTATTCCTTGTCATATTACTGAGCACTACAGAAAAGAGATTGGCCCCTTCTGTTTGACACCCACCCCTCAGATATTTATAAACATTAAGAATGGCTGATTTGCCTCAAAACAAACTCAGTAGACTGTTTCCATCTGGCCAGCAGCAAGTTCCAAGGGAGATGTAGAAAAGCAGTGTAAAAGAGTAGTATGTCCAGAAAGTCTCTGACTGTAGTAGACTTCATGATCCCTGAGCCAGAGGTGGTTCATTGTCTTTAATGTTCTGGGATAACTTTGTCTTCTGTCTGCTTTGTTTTTGAACTTGCACAAGCTTAAAGCAGCCATAGCCTTCTGGGATGACAAGTGCCAGAGCTTAACTGCAGCATCTGTTTACTCTTTTCTTACACACTTGTGTAAGTCAGTGAACCAGGTTTAGTGCAGAGGTTTAGTTAGCGTTGCCTACTAGTTTACATTCTTGTCTCCTTTTAGACCAAAGCTTCCCATCTATTGTCTCTTGTCCTGGGGAGATTTTGAGGAACAGAGCTCTATTTAATAGCAGAAAATACTCATCCTTTGCTATTTAAAGAAAATCCTTTCTTTAAGAACTCTGAGATCACACTGGCTGGGGAATAGGAAGGGAAGTGGTGTGGCCAGTAGCAGCTGTGCTCCACACCTCATGGCAATTGCTTAGTGCTTCTCTGCAGGATGTTTTGCAGGTGAATATTGGACCACTCAGGTTTAAGGGATAATTTTGAATGTGCCCATTAATTTACTTGCAGAGGGGATGGGATGACAAGAGGAGGTGCATTTCACTGCACCTGTCCTCTCCAGGGAAATGTCTAATGGATTGCTGTGGGAAGTGATGGAAGGAAGGAGAGTGTAGGAAGGGGATGTAATCACCACTGTAGTATCTGGGTGTCTTCTAGTACTGTAAGTTTGAAATTCCCGTTATTTGGTTAGCGTTGTGGTGAGGTTTTGTGGCTGAAGGCATGTTTTCACAAAGTCCCTTGTGTCTGTGACAGCCCTGATTTCAGGGAAGGACATTGTGCCTTTACTACTGGACCTCTGAGAAAGATGGTAAAAAACATTTGGCTGCTGTAATAGTTCTCTGGTGGACATAGATGGATAGCAAATTGTGGCATCTACAGATGGCTGCTGGTGGTGTTCATCACATGGACAGTCAGAGGGTGAACCGGTGAGGTTGAGAAGAATAAAAAAGAGAATCTTCATAGAGTCAGTATCAGATCTATAGGAGTGCTCAGTCAGCTGTGTTGGATGGGGCAGAGAAGTTGAGATGTGTGAGAATAAATGCACATCTTCTATCACTGTCAACAGAAGGAAATACGGAGGCAGTGCTGTGGGTGAGTTGGTTCTGCAGCTTGCCCTGAACCCAGAGTACGAGTCCAGAGCAAAGCTTTGATCATATGAGCTTATAACTGTCTTGTAGCTAGTTTGGGATTCTGTTTAGGAGTCAGGGATGACTGGGCAAGAGTGGTTTTAAAGAGTGATTGATAGGAACACTTCCTAGCTTGTGAAAATTCACATCCTGTCCTCATTCTTGTGGCACCTGGAAAGCATGCAATGACAGCTTCAAGTAGTTTATACACAGTATTCTCTAATGGCAGAAGCATGTGTATTTAGTGCAGCACATTGGGGTTTTTTGGTGTGTGTTTTTGTCTGTTTGTTTGTTTTTTCTCTTGTGGGAATATTTGGATTTTTATTTATTGCTTCTAGATCTGTGAAGTTCCTTCGGTTGGCTTCTTCAAAATTCCCTGTGGCTGTTTGTCCTCAATCTAGGACTAGTGGGGCAGATGAGGTTTCACATGAGTAACAATTCATTTTCAGCATTGCGTGTGCATGCAAAAGGCTCTACCACCAGTAAGCCCAGAGAAATACATTGATGTGTTCCCTCTTTTCCTTGCTCTCTGACCTGTCGCACCATCTTCTACACTGGTCTTGTAACTTTTCCTGTGCAACAAGACCTGGTGAGGAGACAAAATCAGCCTTAACATGTGACTAGTCATCATCAGCCATGGAAACACTGGTTCCCCATCTGACAGTCCTGTGTTCCTGTGTGACAGCTGTGCCATGCCCTGAAGTATGGACACATGCTGCCTAACCAGCATTAAATACAAAGTATAAATCTTTGTGCTAGATGCAAGCCTTTTCTTTGTGGTGTTGACAGTATCTTTTTGTTGCAGCAGTTTCTGCTAGGAACACAAAAAATTTAAGGATCTTGGTGCTCTCAATTTCTTCCTGGATGAGTAGAATAAAAAAATGGGTTGGCATGTTTACATTTTCCCACCGGCGGCATTGTAGTTCAACAGTCTCCATCATATGGACTTATCTCAGAATAGTGTTTATGCTTCACGACTTTTGAGTGTGGAGTGTTTGAATGTGTCTGATGAAGACTAATGCAGGGTAGTAATGTCCAGATAAATGAATGAAACATGGACATGATGCTACTTGTATAGCTGAGTGTGGAGAAGCAATTGTCATACACTGATTGCTTTTTTTGAGGACTGGTGTGTTGGGAACTGAGTTATGTTTTCTGGACTACCTTAAATACTACATTTCTAAACTTCCTCAGACTTCTGGGTCCTGGTAATACCCCTTTTTACCAGTGGCTTTGCCTGCTTGCAGCTCTTCAGTGTCTGATCTGAGGGAGTTCTGTCCTCTCTTGTAGGTGTATAAGGAGTGGATGAAGGTTTGCTCCCCACTATACTGCAGGTCTGTGCAAAATCTGGAGGGGTATCAGAAGAATACAGCTTGAAGACCTCCATGTTCAGCAATGCTGCTTTATGGTGGTTTTAATCTTGTGCAAGGTTAATATTGAAGTACAGGTGTGTACCGTGCAGGGAAGCACAAGCATTTGATGGGTTAAAAGCTATGAAGTTGGTGTGGCTGCAGAGCAGTAACTGACCAGATGAGGAGCAGATCATCTGCTGGTGGGTTGTTGCAATAGTTCAGTAGCTGGAAATTCTTTTCGATGGGGTGGCCCCTTCTAGAAAGTGCTTGAACTTTGCTTTCCACTGATCCAGACCTGGCACAAGCATCCTGCTCCCTGAGAGAGTGAACCAGGGGCAGAGCTCCCTGCTCATCCTTTCTGCTAATGGAGGGAGAGAAAGGGGTTTGCTACAGCTCCTTCAGGCTGTCCTGCTTCTCCTGGTTTAGGTGTAAGCAGAGCTGGTTCTGTTCAGTGATTTTACTTTTCAATGCAGTTCTTCTAACTGACTGCACTGTCTGGAGTCAGCAGCCTGTTTTCCCAGGCACTGTCTGCTGCTGGCAGTGATAACACCCCATGGTCAGAGTTACTACCAAGGGTTGGGGTGCAGACCAAGGCCACTGCTGGATCGTGTGAACCACATTGGGGGTGCAGGAAAGTGAAAGGCCACACCTGCAGGGAGGAGTGGACAGGGCAAGTGACCCCAAACTGACCAACTAGGTGTTCCATCCCATATACATCACATTCAGTATAAAGCTGGTGGATCTGGAAGGTCTATAGCTCATTCGCTTGCTTGCTCTCTTTCTGGGGGCTCCCGAGTTCTTCTCCCCTCTTGGCCTGCTTTTCTCGGCTTGGCTCAGGTCCTCTTTTGGTTCCTTCCTTGGACCAGCCCAGGAGGACTCTGCCTGTTCTGCCTTTAACCCCAATCGGTGTGTTCCTGAATCCGGTACCAGAATCCAGCTCCTGAACACAGCTCCCATCTGCTGTGGGGCCCAGTCTGGGACTCCCCCGGTGCCTGCTCCACAGCGTCAGTGGTGATGGTGATGGAATTACCATCAGGGGGGTTGGGTTCGATACTGGTTCTGTAGACATTTGTACAAATTCTATTTTATTATTATTTTCTTTTTCATTAAAGCTGTTCCAGTTTCCTTTTCTAATCACTAAGTCTCTCTCCCTTATTCCTTTTCTCTTCTCCTTTGGAGGAGGGAGGGGGGTTAACAGAGAGCAGCTGTTATAGGTCTGAGGGGCCACCCTAACCCTAAACCGTGACACTGCTTGAGCTAATCCCTTGCCTGTGGCATCTTCTGGGGGAGTAGGAGGTGTTGAAAACCAGTATTCATGGGAGCAAATGCCTGAGAGCAGAGTCCTCTTTCTGACCTAGCACAAGTGTCCTTCTGCAATTTCTTCCCATTTTTGGTACCTTTCTTTTTCCAGCTGATGCCCAGAGATGCTCATGGCAAGGCTTGACTTAAGGCTGTGGGAAACTGGAACTAGTTTCTACTTCAGTTCTTGGGGCTGGAGTTTTTCCTGACATTGGTCTGCCTGAGGCTGGGAAGTGCCTTCAGAGCCTGAGCCAAAAAAGAGCTTCACTGCCTCAGAGCAAAGCTAATGCAGGGAGACCTTACTGGCACTGTTAAATCCTGGCAACTGCCTTAAAGCAGCTCTGTTCCCTCTCCCTTTTGCTTCCTGCTTTTGTCAAACCACAACCTCCCACTTCAAAGACAGGCACACTCCTGACACAAGACTGTTTGCTATCCAGAGGTCAAAACCAGCTTGTCAGGGGAAGAAGTTGTCTTCATTCCCTGTGTAAAGACATGTTATTAAGGCTGGGTAGTGTCAAAAGTGAAGTTTTCTTTTGCACCTTCAATCCAACCCTGCTTAAGTGTTGCAGTAGTCACTGATTATATGATTACATGATGCTGCTCCTGGAATAGATCCAGATGTGGAGTGAAGGGGACTGATGATGGCAGGGATCCTTTCTCTTCCCTTCTCTTGCAGAGCCAGGGAGGTGCACACTGAACAAGGCTGGAAAAAACCCTGTCTTTTAGACAGCTGAGTGGCGCTGTGGCAGAGTGTGTGCCGATGCTCTGCATCGAAGTTCCTGCATGGTCTTCAGTGAGCTGTGGTGCCAGTCTTTCCAAGGCTCCTTGCTACCTTTGTGCTTGTTTGACACAGTAACATATAAGTCACTTGCAAAAGTGCCAGGTGCTTGCTGCAATGGAGGAAGTGGACCTCTGACAGCGACAGGACTAGGCTAACACACGGGATACATCTGGGTTGTTTCAGAGCGGGGTGGTGAGCAGGAGTGGTTATGGTGAATATTTAATGTAGCGTTCTGAATGTTTGTGAAGGCCTGGGTGATACTGTGCTTTCAGGACAAAGCTGGAAAGGGAGGGGGTGGGCATGCTGAAGTAGACCACTACCCATTGCCTAAGAAGGACTGAGCTATGATGAGGAGACAGACCGTGATGGAAAGCCTGGGTATGTCCCTCGCACTCTTTGAGGGCAGCCTTCCATTACTGTAGCCTTGTACTTGCATGTGCTCCAGGATTCCTGCAAAGCTCAGAGCATAAAAAAACTGCTGTAATTTGGACCCATGGGAAGAGGCTGAACTGGAGAGGACCCTGCACTAACAGTGGAGGAAGCAGAGGTGGCTGCCACTAGCATGCTGAATCACACAGCATTTTCATTCATTACAGCTGTTCAATGGGATTACATGAGGAGTGGCTTCTGCCTGCAGGCCCTTAGTGCCTATGGAAATCCGCAGCTGTCTGGATCAGTTACATGCAAATCCAATGCCTCCCCTTTATGTATAGGAATTTACAAACGATGGAAACCATGTGGATCAATTGCATGAGTAATTTTTCATGTGTTTCAGCATACATCAGATTGGAGGGGGACTTTCAGGTAACTGTCCATTATCCCTGACAGCTTCCTCAAAGAGGGAGGAGATGCCACTAGACGTAGGAGTAGGATAGCTTTGGTGGATGTGAATCCCCTTGCCTTGGGCAATGGGAGACAGCCCAGTGTGCATCTCAGTGTGGAGCTGAGTGCTCTCTCTGCTTTCTGCAGCATGGCTGCCTTGTGAAGTGGCAAGAACCTGAAACCATTTGGCCTCAAGGGAAGGAAGGTAACTCCAGCCCCTTGGTGCTGGTCAGCAGGTGCTGTTCTGTCTGGGATGGGAAGCTGGGACACCCAGCTCTACCTTGGTTTCTGTGACTGGAAAAAAAATCTTGCTTCACTTCTTCAGGACAAGCTGAGAATCATATCTCTGGGTGGCTCTTTGCAACATCTGTTTGGTGCCTGCTTCAGCAAGCTTTGGCTAAAGAAATGAGGTCAGGTTTACTGTGCAAGGCCTGTTCCAGTAGGCACAGATCCCGCACTGTGTTTTCTTGGACAGGTGTAACTTGCCAAGTAAAATAGTGGCACCTGTGCACTTTCCCCTTTGAATTTTTAAATCCTTCTAATAGCCTCCTGTGCATTTCCAAATAGAGATATTTACTGTCTGCCTCCCTGACCAGAGTTACCTTTTGGAGAGCAGTACCCCTGGGTGAAGGCCTTACCATCTACCCAGCTACAGCCTGTTAGTTTGGATGTGGTCTAGCTGTAATACGGCAAATAAACTGTTGCCAGGCTGGAACTCAGCAAGAAGCCACAATGGCCACATTAACAGTGAAATGCTAATTTCAGATGGCATAACAAAATGTGGAAACCTGAAATTATAGCTTACATGGAGTCCCAGAGTTTCATTTATGCTCTGAGGAGTCCCAACAGTTCCAGCCTGGTGCCTGATTGCAGTATCTGTGTGAGGGTTGAGCAAAAAAGAACACCTGTCCTATGAATAAGTAAATTCTCTGGAACCAGGGGCTGGGGTGGTTGCACTGCCTGACCTGATAGATCATCTTCACATGTCGATGTGTTCATTACAGGTCTTTTCCAAAGTCTGCTCACTGCAGCCCATGAAGTGTCGCTGCAGTGGCACAATCCCAGGAGGAGGCAGTGTTTGCACCCCTCAGCAGCCTCTGACTGCAGGAGGGGCTGGAGAAACCCAGGCAGACCTAGGAACAAAGGAGCTGTTGCTCTGAGCTGCGTGATGAAACTTCTCTGGAAGCCAGACAATCTCCCCATTTATCTGCAAGTGGCATTTGGTCACAGTTTTTGGCAACATATGGAAACTGTTTAAATTAGCCCTATGAGCCGTACGTGAAACAGATGCATATTCTTGAGCAGGCTTTTGTCACTGACGTTTGAGCGAGTGAAGGGTGCAGCTGCCTTGCTTGGGAAATGGGGAGCATGTCCTCACCCAGATGTAACTAAGTGCTTGAAGTGAAACAGAGAACCAGAACGTTACAGGATGTGTGTCAAAAAAAACCAAATTCCACAGGCACCTACTGCATAAAGAAGATGAATGGATGTAATGACACTTAACCTTCCACTGCTTTCCTGATTGCTCGCTGCTGGTGCTGGATCAGTTGTGTCAACAGAACACTGTAGTCCATGACTCTGTTGCTAGTGTCTTTCACTTGTATGCTGGTATAGCAATGCACTAGTTTAAAGCTCTGAGGCCTGATCTAAATTTAAGGCACAATTCTAAACGTTTCTGAGCAATGGTAGTAAAGAGAGAGTAATGAGAATTGTTGAAGAAAGTAGAACATTGTGACTGCTGTGGCTTTTGGGTGTGAATCTTTAGAGCAGTTTTGTGCATGGAGAACTGCATCTGAAACTGATGACTAACTGGAGATGTGACAGCCTCTGAACTTTAAATTTTTGTGGAGCTCTGAATACTGGTGGGTTGTATTGCTACACAGTCCTAGGTGTTCACTGTGCTGTGTTTAGCTGGGACAACAGAAAATGGACATAGATACTGAGAACGCTGACTTTGTACATGCCAACTGCAAGGGGATAAACTAAGGTGAGAGTTACTGAGATTGCAGCGATTGTTGCTGAGGATGTTTGGGTGGCTGAGCTTAGCTGGTGTGGACAGTAACACTGCAAGACAAGATTGGAGAGCTTATGGCTGTGGGGTTCAGAAGAGGATGAAGAAGCAGTGAAAGCAGAGCACTGGGAGCACTGCAGATAAGGCTGACTGGAAGGAAGAGGTTTTGGGAAATCGGACAAAACCACTGGAAGGAAGGCCATGGCAGGATGCAAATCTCCCCAGCGAGGGCAACGCTGTGATTTTGTGTGTTTTGATGTCTGCACAGTGCACTGTTCATATACAGGTGGGCCACGGGTGGTCTTGTAACGCTTGCTGTCACAAATGAGACTTGAAGAGTGTCTGCTGGGACAGGCTGGCGGGCTGGATCCTCTGACATGTGTCTCTAAAGGTACAAATTCAAAGGGGTATTTGAATAGGCTGCTGACAAGGCTTATGATCTGCAGAAGGGGAAGCAGGAGATCCTGTTTACTCAGTACAGATGATGAGAAAAGGCAAGCACTGGTTTTCTCCAGGCTTTCTTGCAGGACTTTAAAACAGGCAGGGAATGACTAGAGTCAATGGGGTGGTTTAGGGCGTCTCTAGTTGTCTCCCTAAACCATGTGTCCTTGCAGCAGCCTGCCTGTTCTCTGGGCTGTGTCATGCAGAGCTAGCAGTACAGTTCCCTTCTGGGAAAGCCACCTCTTTGGATTACAGGGCACTAGAGGTGAGATTTCTGTGACCAAGGTGAATTACTGGGCAAATGTCTATTTCTGGGCAGGTCGGTGGTACGGGGAGTTTCCCTGAGGTGCACAGTGCAGGAGAGAGTGCTCCTTCTCAGTCACCATTCCTCAGGCTTGTGGGCAACCCCTGTGCAGAGGACATTCCCTTTGCTGTGGCATAAAGTTGTAAACCCAATGTGTTTTCATGCTTAACAAGTGAACCAAACAGCTGTTTGTGGCGACAAATGCTGATATTTGGGCATATGGATGAACCTGGGTGTAGCATCTCTTTGGATGTGTTTTAACCTCTTTTTTTTTTTTCTTTTGTTCATATGTTTCTTTGAACCTTTTTTGCCTGTGGTGAGAGTTAGCTGGAAGCAGCCTTGTCACAGGCATTACTCTATCAATGTTTTGTGTACTGCAGGGGGTGGAGCGCTTCATTTTGCAAGGTTATTTTTAACTCCTAAATACTTGTGGTGAGGCCAGTCCAAGATGGTGACTGGATTCTTCACAAGGAAGGGCTGCGTTCCACTGCCAGGGTGAGAGATTTCTACTCCTCCTGCCTGATGTGCTGCTGTAATTTTCTGTGCATAGCATCTCCCTCTGGGGAGTGTTTGTAAACTTTGATTTTTAGAGGGAAGAGGGAGGAAAGGAGGTAAAATCTACTGGTCTCTTTTTGTTGTATTGGGGGTTTCTGTTGTGGTTGGTTGGTTTTGTGTTGGTTGTTTGTTTGCTTGTTGAGAGGGGAATAGTACTTTTTTGCATTTTTCCCCTTATTAACAGAACATGAATGCCATGTTTTCGACTGCATCACAGCTCAGGATGTGCCTGGCACAGTGCCAGTGCCAACCTTCTTCCTCCTTGGTTTCTCTACTAAACTTGGGTTGCCTATTGCTTTACTGTGTTGTGCCATGAGACACACACACTTGTTTCCACTGCTATGACCTGTTGCTTTTCCTTGATGTCATAGTTTTACAGCTTGCAAGGGTCCCAATCCTCTGGGATGCTGAGCCTTGAGCTCAGTGGTCTGTGAAGGTCCTTGCTGGTTTGCAGAGCAAGAATGTGGCATTTGCCCAGTTCCTGAGATCTCCTGCAAGGACAGAATTTCCTTTTTGTCTGTTCTGCTGGGATACCCATGCCTGGCTTAGGACTTGAACCTCACTATAGTCTGGGGGTGCCTTTGGTTACACCCCATGCCCCCACCACACCATTCAGTGTTGCAGCCACTCTGGCTGCTAATCTCATTCTGATCTCTTCATTGTTGTGTTTTTGGCAACCCAAATTCCCCACCCAGGCCTGAGAATTTAACATCAGCACATTTGCATGACTGATCAGATTTGTCTCGCTTCTATGACAACATTGTTTCTATGGAAAATTAATGGATTCTCACGTTGTATTTTTAATGGCTGAAACCACCCCCCTGCCACCCTCCCATCCCCGAGCTCTCCAAAGGGAAGTCTGTAAACAACTCAAATTAGCTATCCTCCATAAATAGCTCCCATTTCTTTCCTGCCTGCTGTCCATTTCTTTTTTCTCTTCCAACAGTGCTGCAACACTCCTCTCCTGGTGTTGGTGGATAAAGAACAATGAGTAAAATGAGCCTATGTTTGCTTTCCTTGTCTGGCCCTTGAATAGATGTGATCTATCATGAACTACCCCCTTTCATCCAGGACCATGTGGTTTTAAATTGTCAGCCTGCCTTTAAGTTTGCTCCAAGCAGGCCTGGGTTGCTACCTTCCTTTTCTGAGGATGCAGCTCAGTTAATGGCTCTGTTTCTGTTCATTTTTGCCTTTAGCCAGTTTCTTCTGCAGCTGAGCAAGTGGCAGTGAATTTCCCGCCTGTCTCTTTGGGGTCACCATTCCCCTGCTGCTGTGCTTGGGGTCAGAATGGGGAGATTTTGATACCTAGAGTGTCACCTGGAGGAAGAACATCCCTCCCCAAATGATGCAATTCAATAACCTGTAAAGGTTCACTTTGCTTTGTGGGCATGGCTGGTGTAAAGTCCGCAGAGGGGGAGGACAGTGCTTAGCCACTGAACCATACCAAATGAAGTTTAGGGTTAGAGCAGTTTTAGTCTTAAATTTTCTTCTGTCATCTCTAAGGTTATTATTCCTCAACTTAATTTTGAGGAATAAATCCAGGGCAAGTCCCGTGGTATGGGAATTACCCGAGGAGGAGTTCTGACCTGGATTGTCTCCTCCCTGGAGACTGAAGTTGGTGGCCAGAAGGCTCAGAAAGTCTCGCTAGTGGGACAGCTGCTGAGGGCGGTGCAATGTTTTAGGTCAAGGTCTCCTAATCCATGGTACCAAGAAAATGGTGTTGAACAAGGACTTGGATGCCTGAGACAGAAACTGCTGTCAGCCAGTCCTTGTGCCTTTCCTTAAGGTGATGCTGGGGTGAGCGGGTGATTCGTAACTGCCCTTAGTCTTAAATGGTTGACTGCTGAAAATCAGGCCTGTGACCCTCACAAGGAGAAAGGGACAGTCCTTTGAAAAGCCCTTTCCTACCTTCTGGTTTTAGGTCCAGATACCTGGAGTACAAGGCCAGCCTGGTTCCTCAGCCAGGTCATGTTTGTGAGCAGAACAGACTTTGTCTAAGTGCTTTGGTAATTAAGATTTGCTACTACAAAGGGCAGGCATGAAAACTATAGGGACCTGATTGCTTAGTTGCTTAGAACAAAAACATTGTCAATTTTTTAGTCAAAACCACTGAAGATATGGCAATAAGGTGGTTGCTTTGAATTGTTGTAGTGGGGGGAGAAAAGGGGGCAGGAGGCAATCCCCTCTGTGCTGGCAGAGGCTGGGCTGAAGCAATCAGCTGTGCAAAATGTTACTTTACTGGACACCATTGTTGCTTGGGGCTTTGGATTATATTAGCGTGGAAAAAATACCTCCAATTGAAGGGCCACAAATCATAGCTGGGGCCAATAGGGAGGGAAAGAGGACTATAAACCAGGAAATCAATTTAATACTCAGTAGGTGTTTGCAGCGTGCTCACCCTTCCTTCAAATTGCCAAAGGGAAGATTAATTAAAGTTATATTGAGCAGCAAAAATGATGGAGGATGTGAGATGGGGCTTGTGTGGTTCAGCTTTCTCCATAATTAATTGACAAAGGATTCCTGGATTTCATTATCCAGAACCTTGCCATCTCCTTTTCTTAAAGGGCAGCTGAAGCACTGCTGTATTTCCAGGACAGCTTTGCTAACTGGCAGGTTGAGCCAGTGAGAATCACTTCAGTGGCAGTGGGGAAGGTGCTGCCCCTGTCAGTAGTGCCACTGTGCTATTTATGGGTCCTATCATTTAGGACCAGACCACAAAAAGTTTTTACCTGCTTGTGGTTTTGTTTCCTGGTTCCCACTTCTGCTAAGGTTGTGAGCTGTATGCTCCAAGGTGGAGGTGTTGACAGGGGATGGAGATAGCTGGTGGTTAGGTTACTGGTCTCTGCTGCCTTTATTTAGTCAGAATAACTTTTGATAACTTACTTGGTTAGATGCCAGAGCTTCCCTTAAGTCTGTCTGATCATGAAGATTTCTGCTCTTGTCCTTCTGAGAAGGAACTGTGGCAGTCCTCTCTAAAGGTGTTTAAATACTGTGGTGCAAGAAGGAGTTTCTACTTGCTGTGCTGTTCTAAGGGAAAAGCTCTGCTGTCTGCCCAGCAGTCTAAGCTCTTGCCAGTCTTGGAAGTTTGCTTACTCTGTTAATTTTCATAATAAATTACTGAATATGCTCACTAATGCAGGGCTGAGACATGTAAAGCAGGTTGAAGCTTTGGATTGGATGCAGTACTGGATGTACTATTGCATCTTCTGGATGCAGTAGCTCCAGTCTTTATTGGCAGTAGGAGCACCATGGCCATGCTTGACTTCTGTTTGTTGTGCATTATTGCTGTGATGGCTGATAGCACCTGGCTGGGGGATACTGCAGAAAAGAACTTTTCTGTTTAGAAGATATGCGTGTGTGTAAGTGTCTTGATGCAAGGCCAACACTAGATGTTCCCAAAATCAGTTGTAATTGATTGGGCCAAGAAGAGGAGAAAGTGATTGCAGCTTAATGCAAATGGTTTGGCACTCCTCAAACCAGCTAGGACAGAGTAAACAATGGTTGAGCTGGTTAAATTACATGAAGTTGGCAAATCGAGGATTTGGGTTTTGTCTTGGTTTTGGCAGGGGCATCTTGCTTAAAGAGAATATACCAGGTCTGTTGAGTCACTGTTGGCTTTTCCTCTGTGTGGCTCTCAACTTTGTGTAACTTGGAGAACAAAAAGGTTTGTGAAGCCTGTTTAAAAGCAGTTTCCCTGCACTCCCTTTTACAAGCTAGGAAGGTGTCTGCTGCTCAGCTTATGCATGTAGGTAGTTAAAGACACAAAAGCTCAGTTTTCTTACCATCTGTGTATGCTCTAAAGAGAGTGTGTTGCATTATAGTCCACTAGCTCAGGGCAGTAAAACATGTGGATTTTTCTAGCTTACCTTACGTTCAGACTGCTTCCTCAAACACTAAGCAAGTGGAGAGATGTTGAGGTAAGGAATGGGATAGGATGGTATCCAGCTGAGAGTTAGACACTAGGGTGGTGGGGAGAAATCCTGAGCTAGTAGAACTTGCACAGGCAGAATCTCACTTTGAAGCAGTGGCACAGGGTGGGTGCATGCTGCTTGCACTGGGGAGCAAGCTGGATCTGAAAGCACTTAACTGGCTTGTGAGAAAAGAGGATGCTAAAATCAAGACTTCTCCTCAGCCAGAGTGCAGCATCTGTGGCCCTGGTGGAGTTGGGATCTGGAAAGGGTACCTGTGTCCTTCAGGCAGCAGAAGGGGGCCAAGGCTGCCTAGGCAGGACAGCCAAGTGAGTTGCAGAACTTGGTTTCACTTGCAGACCTTGGTCCTGTGCAAGCGAATTTAACTGTCTGTGGGGTGACTCTGTGCATATCTGTCTGTGCTGGGGGGGCAGGGATTGAACCGTGTATGTTTGTGCGTCCATGATAGTGTCTGCCTAAAGTCTGTTGTCTGCCTGCGTGTAAACGAGGCCAAGAGACACTGCAAACTGTGTACAGCTTTCATGGAGAACAATTCACAGATGCACAGCCAAAGCCCCTTCTCGTAACAGCATTGCCATGGGATGTGCACTGCCACCTAGAGCAGAAAGCAGAGAGCCCCAAAATGTTAGGAAGCTGATATAGCTCAGTTTACTTTGCATGAAAACAGGAGTTAAGCCAGTCCCTTGGGTTTTGCAGACCGTATTACTGAGGAGTAGCATCCTTAACCCTATAAGGTGGTCTGAAGTCCTGGGCAGTGGACATCCCCCTGCAGTTTTCTCATGAAGAGGCAGGTGTTTAATCATTTAAGAGCCCGTAGAGGGAGCTGCTTTGCTGCCTGTGGCATGGATTTTCAGTACTGTGTGTTCATGTATACCCTTCTGTATTGGTCATTGTACCAGGAATGGGACCAGTGACCTGGAGTAACTACCCTGTCATTGTGGAAAAGATGAAGACCTTGAGTGAGGAAGCAACCTGCAGGAGAGTTATGAATATTGAAATGAAAAGATCTTTCTTCTAACTGGACTGTGGCAGGCTCTATAATCCATGCCACTGAATTGTTCAGTTCTTGGTTAAAATAACATGGCATTCAGCCAAGGGAGAGCATGTTTTGTTCCTTAAAGCTGGTCACCGTGTAAGCTCACATGTATGTTAGCAGTTTTGCACAAACTCAAGACCAAAGTATTTCTTTGTTCCTTCATTGTTACCTTCCAGGGAAGGAAATTATTGAATGTCAATTGAAATTTCTGGCCTAATTTGGTCTCCTGCAGATAACTTCCCAAGAGAGGGTGCTGTGGGAGCGCTATACGTGATAATTTAGACAATTCAGATTTCTGCAGTGGTCTGAACAGGCTCCAATTCTCTGAAGGTTTTGATGTTTTTGCTGTATTTGTTGCTGTTTAGAAGTGGACTGTCTTCTTAGATGTTTCTTCACAAACTGAGACTCATTTCTGAAATGAAACATGCTCCCTAGGCAGGGGACCTACTGCCCACTGAAAACTGAATTGCTGAGACCCTGTTACCAGGAAACCCTGCTGATGCCAGACACCAGCTCTGGCTCCACACACACTTGCTGTGTTTGCCACCAGAGCCTTCAAGCCAGCTTATCTCCAGAGCTGGCCAGTGAGAAACTTCTGACCTTTCTTACTAAGGAGAAACAGACACATCCACATGAAAATATAATGGCTTGAATGTTCAATGCTCAGGATCTGGCCCTATTTCCAAAGTGTTGGTTTGGAATGTTTTGTTTCTTCTTTCACTGTTTTCTGCTTTATTTTGAGACTTTGCTTTTCCCTCTCATACAGTTGTTACTTTGCCCAAAGGAATGTGTTGACTTTTCTCTTGAAGTTATAAATCTTTCTTAGCATACTTTACAATACTGTTCTGCTGGTTCCTTTGTCAGCAGGCAGTTCAGCAAGAGCAGCAGACCTGTTCCTGCAAAGAAAGAAATATGGAGGTACGGGGAACGCACCTTGATCTGTTGATTGATTGATTGATTTACTGTTAGACTGCAGAGTGTTAGCCCTAATGAAACTGTGGCCGGCTCTGAAAATTAAATCTCCCAGGACTCAGAACTGTCAGGTTGAGAAGCATCATCAAATGCTCAAAAATAAGGCATGTTTTTGCCAGTGCATGAATAGTCATATTGCTGTCTGCCAGGAGGTGGCACTCATAATGACTGCCTACTTGTGTCTGCGTGTGCCCAGCACTCCTTGCTGGTGGCTCATGTTGCTAAGTCAGGACATTGGTTTTCTCTTCTACTGTTTGGATAAGGTACAAGCAACTCTAGAGCAAAAAGAGCCGGTGCCCTAGCATCTTTTAATAATACAGATGGTGAAGAGCAGAGATCTGTGTGGAGATAGGCATTGTCCCTTACAAATACATGCGTGATTGGTTTCATGAGTGGGTTCAGAGCACATCCTTTGATTGCATCGAGACACAAACAGCTGATGTGGCTCATCACTTGGGTGACACAGTCGAATCTGCATCAGGCAGGTGCAGGCAGGCTACCTGAGTTACTTGAGAATGGCACCTGTTGATGCTCACAACACTGGAGATGCCAGGGTCAACCGTGGAAACACTTCTTCCTTGGATATTTCAACCTGCCATGAGTAGTCATGAGACGTCCCTGCAATCCCATCTATCTACACACAAAGATTGTGAAAACTAGTAAAATCTGAGTTTCGGTCGTGAGTATTGATGAAACAAGTCTGAGGCATCTACTTGGGTTCATACTGCTATTTGTTTTCCATGCCCATTGCTGTACTGCACTGTGGGAAACCTGCTGAGCAAGGATAAAGTCCTTCCAGCAAAACTGTGTTAAAACTATGCTGGAAAAACTGAAATGAAGCCTCTCAGCATGAGCTGTGACAAACAGCTGGCTGCAAGTTCAGACAAGACCCTCAATCTGATGACATGAACTAACTTATCGTGGCTGTGGCCCCACAGAAAGAGGGCTCCTTTGGCTCAAGTTAGAGGTCATAGTCCTCAATCTATCTTGTTCATCAACTAAACCCTGCCATGTCTTAATAAAAGCTTCAGCTGCTGGAAGAGTCTCTATTTGAGGTGGAGTAGGGTGGAGGGAGCTTTCCTGGCAGGCAGGGGGTTTCCTAGGCCTTTATTTCTGTGCATTTCTGTCACAGACGGTCCCGATGGGTGCTACAAAGAAAATTGTCATGGTCTCCCATGGCATCCAGAGGGTGGCTGCTTTGCTGATCCCTGTCAACAGGGTAAATCTGGGGCTTATGCTGACCCCCTGCTGCAGGAATGGGGGCTTCGTGGCAAGGGGTCCTGGCAGGAAAATGGGTGAGAATTTTGCTCCAGCGTGGTGGAGAGAGACCAGTTCAAACACAGACCTCAGGTGATGTTTCTCAGTCGTGGAGTTACATTCTTCTGCCCGTTCAAGTGGCTGTCATATACTTGCCATACTTAGAGCTGATTGAGGGGAGGGTGAGGGATACCCCTCTCTGGGTATTTCTCTTGAAGTATTAGAGATCAGCCTATTTTTAACAAATCACAATGTTGCTTTTTGTTTTGATATGCACTTTTAGGAGCAATGTTATTCAGTTTTCTGTCTGAATACCATATGCTTCTTGGTGATTTTTTTTCTCCTACTTGTCTTTGTGGGGAAAAAGTATAGGAAGGGCTAGAATTCAGTTAAAAGACCTGGATGAAACACACTTTTCATAGAAAAGTTGTTGTGTACATTTTAGTTTTCATAAGAAACAGAACAAAATATTTTTCTCCCTTGAAATCAGATTATGCTACTCAGAACTAGGGGAAGGAGAAATGCAATGAGGGAATGGGAGAAGAGAATTGATTGGAGGTACAGAGGGGAAGAATGGGTTGGAGACAATTTGCGGAGAAGAGCAGTGAAGATTTTAGAAAGATGACCCTTTTGGCTGTCACACTGCTTTGGGGTGGGAGCCTGCCAGAACCTCCCCAAAAGGTTACTGTGGAAAATAAGAATTGTGAAGGCATTGGTGGGTTTGGATTCTGTGGTTGTGCGTGAAGCACTTGGGGAAACTATTCAGCTCGTCCTCCACCTAGAAGGAGGTGTTCTCCTTCCTAGCACCGTCTGCCATACCTTCCAGGTGTCACAGCACCTCTGTGCTCAGCATACATTGCAGACAACAGCATGTGGACTGTTTTCCTGTGGGAGAAATGTGCTGAAAACAAAAGACAGCTTGCCAAGCTGCCTTTTTTCATTTGCCTGCCAGATTTCTTTGTTAAACACAGTTGCCCTTCCCCTTTGCACCCACAGACAAATGCTGTCCGGTTGCATATACTGGGAGGTGGTGTGGTTAAACATTTGGGGTGGTTGGTGCAGGTTACTAGTCCAGCATAGAAACAAACTCACAGTGGCTTCATCAACCTCAGTGAGAGCTGCTCTGTTCAGAGAGCAATTATGCATCTTTGCAAAGAAAAACTGGCACGCTGTTGCACCGAGTGTTAAGAGTTTGCACCTGGCTGTCCACTGCAGAGCTCTCTGCCAAGAGAAACACTGGTTTCCAAGTTTATTAGTCTGCTGTTTGGAGATTTTAACTTTTTGTCATTTGTTTTGGGGTTGGTGTTTTTTTTGGTTTGTGTGTTTTGTTGTTTTGTTGTTTTTTTTTTTTAATCCTCCCACAATAAATTAAAAAGGAGAACTTGGTAAAGAAAATCAGAAGGGATGCTTTGAGATGCAGCAGTCTCTGAACTTGTGACCCTTTAAAGTAAAGTACTTGAGCTTTTCTGTGGCCCTGCTCCTTTGGGGTGGAAGCAAGCATCTTTCAGGCTTTCGTGCCTTTAGGAAGGAGCCTTTGACAGCACCGGATGAGTTGCAGCACAGCATTCTCAGACGGGACTTCCAGTGAGGAAAGTTGTTCAGCTGGTTTCGGGACCGTGATAAATCACGGTTCCCCTGGAGCACACTGGGACTGCAGAGAGCTGGAAATAAATGCTAGGGAAATTCAGCTTTTGTAGTGGGCCATCTTTCAGGATGATGTATGGCTTTGTAACAGAAAGAGATTCCTTTGCTAGGGCTGAGAGAAAACCACTGCGTTCCATTGGGAAGGAAAATGTAACAATCCTGTTGATTTAAATCCATGCGTCAGGCTTGCTCTGAAAGCTGTGCTTTGGCATGGGCTACCTCAGCCTGAGAAACAAACTGTGTGGTACTGATGGAAGAGAGCCCCTGAGAACCCAAGGTGGTGGCAATTAGTTTGAGGCTGAAATAGGATGATAGGTTTGGCAGGAGGGTAAGGAATGAATATCTAGTTGACCAGTATAATAGTGACTTACTGACTGTTGCTGGGGTGGGAATCAGATGGCCATGGGATGGGATGCCATTTGCATCTCTGGCTACATTAACCTGAGCAAATAATTTCTCTAGATGGATAAAATGTCTTTTCTTCAAAGTGCAGTCACAGGAGACCATGTCTCTGCTTTCTTCTGCTGCGCATTCCCAATCAGCTTGGGATGTTTGGCCGTTCTGGTGGGTGTGTTAGCTGGCGGGTATTTTAGGTTCTGCTCTGTTCATTGTGAGTGCTTGGATTGCCAAGAAGTTGAGAAGAGCCTATGTTCTATATTTGTGTAGCAAACAGAGTCTCTGTCCTAGCTACAGTTGATGTTAGTCTGTGTGTAGGTATGTCTGCACTAACTATGTTTTCTTTTGGAGCTGTTGCTATCTTTCTGTACTCTGGGCTTTGATAGCTCTGTTACAGAGACCCAACCAAAGAGCCTTCTTTGAGGCTGTCTCCAGCTCCTCTGCTGCGGCCAGGTGACCAGGGAGAGACAGCTTTGTTCAAGGGAAAGAGGGAAGCATCTGAGTGCCCTTCTGCTCATGCCAGGGCTTTGCTGCTCATAGCAGCTCTTGGCTGGGGCAGTTTGTGGCAGCTGGGATGTGCTCAGTAGCAGGCAAAGGCTTCTTGATGTTCCCATGTGCCAGAACAGCATCACTGGCAGATGCTATTGTACTGACTGAGGTGCTGAGATGCAGAATAGAGGAGGCAAAAGCTGCATCAGAACCAGTGCCATGTTGTATCAGAAAACACACTCTTGAGTTAATCTTTCATAATTCAGTTGCCGCAGATCTGACTGAGGGTTTCTGATATTCAGGTAAAGGTCCGTATTTCATTTGGTCCTGTCAGTAAAAGTGAGATACCAGTAAACCCCATGGGTTTCTCAGGCCTAACATTATTTTCATCAGTGATGTTGCTAGTGTAGCAATGGGATGTTTTCCCCCAGCAAGTAATGTAAAAGTTGCTGACTTAACAAGGGAAGAAAAAAAAAATGTCATCAAATCTGGTTGCCATTGCAGACAGCAAATCAACAATTGTTCCTTGTCTGACTTACTGAGTTCTCTTGAACTGTACCACTGGTTAATTTGCCTTGTTGCTGTTGGTTGGTTTTGTTGTTGGGTTTGTATTTGTTTTGGTTTTTAAATTTTTCATCAACTTACACAAGCCTCTCATGAGTTTTAACAGCTCTGTTTATAACCGGTTTTTATCTCTGAAAGATCTGTTCTGCTTGGTCAATTGCTTTCATTGCCTGTATTTATTTTTTTTCAAATATCCAAAATGTTAACTATACCTTGTGCAGTATCAACTTGGTCAGGATACTCCTGGGGTTTGTTTTTTTCCAGTCTGTTTCTCTAAGTTGTGACGGTCAAGGTATCAGTTTGTTTACCTTATTTTCAAGGCTTCTGGCTGAAACTCAAGGATTTTTACAAAATTAAAAACTCTGCAAACTTAAATCTGGGTACCTGATCCACAAGGGGATGAATAGCTGGTGTTTCTCTGTGGAAGTGGAATCAACAGGCTGGCGCCCAGCTTGGATTTAGAGCAATGCAGTGTGCCTGAGTGCTCACCGTGTCTATGAGGTCCTGCAGGCTGACAACTGCAGCCTTTAGATGTATGCTGCTGAGGTTGAGTCCTTCAGCACTGTCCTCCTGTCTTATGCAAATTATTGGCCTGGGGATGGTGTAGATGCATCATGTCAGGATCTGAGCTGCAGCTTAGCAAACTCCTTCATGCTAAGTAGGGAAATGCCAGGGATTGTCCTCCTTGTAGACTTTAATGAAGAGTGAACCCTACCACCGTATTGCCTGCTTGAGAGGCAGATCTGTAAAAATGAGCAACGTGAGGAATCCCAGCTTATCAGCTCCTTTTGGTGGCTTTGCACAGAGGGTTAATTTAAATGCTGTCACCTGGTGTCCACTGGTGTCCACACCATCTGTACTTTAAATAAACTATTGCTGTGTTTTACCTTTTTCTGGTCCATGGAGTAATCGCCTTTTAGGAGAGAGATGGGCCACACAGGAAATGTACTTTCCATCCAAAATAAAAACTGAACTAATTGCAGTTTGTTTCTCTCCAGCTGCCTTTTGGGGAGATATCGCTTTAGATGAAGATGATCTGAAGCTATTTCAAATAGACAGAACTGTTGACTTAACAAAGCACTCAGATGGAAACGCAAGACACACTTCAGGTAAGGGCAGCCCTGCAGTGGTGATGCCTTCTTTTCTCTGTTTTTATCCTTAGGGAGGAAGGAGTTCCCTCTCACTTGTGAGGCCTGTTCCCACAGGGAGGGAAGTGCATGCAGAGCTTAGCTGGGTGACTGAGGCTGGGATCCCACTCTGAATGTTGGTTGGAAAAAAAAAAAAGTAGCCAATCCTGTCCTGTCTGAGGGACAATATATTCAGCACTGGTCTCTTTCTGCAAGGAATTGCCTTTCTTCAAATTTAGAGTGAAATACCTGTGATGGGACACTCGGTTTGCCAATAGTTTTGACTCTTATTGTCCTCCCCTCCTTTTCATGCAAATTATTATCTTAATAGAATAATGCATTTTTTCAGCTGTTTTACTTAGGTAAATCCCACTGCAGTCTTGCATACAGATTACCCTTGAAGTAATGTTGTAGAATCATAGAATGTTAGGGGTTAGAAGGGACCTCTAGAGATCATTGAGTCCAACCTCCCTGCCAAAGTAGGATCTCCTAAGGGCATGTCGCACAGGAACGCATCCAGGCGTTATAATTGAAATAACATAACAATTATTTTCAATTTCTGTAAAGCAAATAAATGGGATAACATATGGTGATGTTGCCCCCTTACTCGGCTCTTACATATGCTCAGTCTTGTGCCAGACCAGAGTTGTTTCTTGATTCAGGAGGTCTGACTGGACTCCATATCTAATAGTCTCTGAAACACTCTGTAACTGGTCTAGGGGGTTTGGAGGACTCACTGCATTATGTTGCCTTGACTCCACTTTCTGCTGCAAGAGAGAAGTTGTTGAAAGTCTGAACTCTGAGAGGGTCTGGAGATGGATCAGGCCAGGACAAATTTATTTTCTGTCTCTGCTGTTGCACTCTTTAAGTTAGCGAGTAGGGTGAGAGGTTGAGACAGAAATTGAAATCATATGTTCACCTGACCCCTGTGCATCTCAGCTCATAGTGTATCATTTGTAAGGACTGGTTCTGTATCCTTTTGACTGCCTAGCTCTGGTTTCAGAGCAACAGATCTAACATGGAGGCGTGCTTTTGATGCCAATGGAGCTGACTGAACTCATGCAGATGATGATATTCTGGATAGAGGAGGGCTGCCCAGTTCTTCAGATTATGAACTGCTCCCTGGAAGTGCAGTTGTCCTGTGTTGTCGTGTCACTTAGCCCACTCATATCATGTTCTGGGCTGTGACACATTCTGAGGTGATAGGTGATTAGGGGTAGGTTGCCTTCAGAGCAGAAGCTAAATCAAAAAATGAGGACTAAGTGGGACAGGCATCATTCATCTCTTTCACATCCCGTTGTCAGTTCCTGAACTCAAATGAAGAGAATAGTGGAGAAGCAAAGCCAGACAATGTTTTACTGTATTAGTTTGCTCTTGTGGTTTTTACAGTTGACATATCTAGTGCATTTTGTTCACTTGACACTGGTGCCAGACCATGACACCTGCAAATGAATTGAATTTTATAACCCACAGCTGTGTCATGTAATGCAGGCACTGGTCTTACCACTATGGCTCATGTTGTATGGTTGGACTGGTCTCTTTCTGGAACCTTTTATTGACTGAGGTAAAGCTGGTGCGTCATACAATGCTTTACATTAAGAGAACGGTGATGTCACATTACTCTTGGCCTTGTCCTCATCTTCAGCAAGCTCCATTTGTCCCACAGGCCTTCAGCCCCTTGGGACGTGCAAGCTGACACATGGGCAGCCCCCATGGCTGTCATGCTTTCTGAGGAGCATGCACAGAGGGATCTCTGTGTTCACCTGCACTGTGAGGGGGCTCTCTGCAGGGGTGGGAAGGGCTGATTCTTCTGTTGAGGGGCTTGCTTGACACTCATGTGAATTGTAAGAGGGTGGTCTGCTTCAGCATGGTGGGGATTGGGACCCATTCTTCCCTGGGAGAAGATCCCGCTCTCTGTTTTTTTATTTCCAGTGGGAAGAATGCAACCTCTGTACAGAAACAGCCTAAAACCTTTTATGAATAGGACCCCTTGAATTATAACATTTCAGAGTTTCCTAAAGCTGTTAATCGGATTAGTTGTATAGTGGAGGAAGTACTTAATACGTATATGCAGACACACAGGCTCTCCGTATCTGGGAGCTGCAGTTCTGATTGTGCTGTTAGGCCAGGCATTTTTCCCCTGTGTTTTTCCCTTGTCCCCAGAGAATGCTGTTTGACTGTGAGGAGGGTTAAAATTGTGCCATTTGACACTGTTTGACTGCTTCGAGGTGTGCACCCTATTAGCTTGTGTGGAGCATCAGCAGCTGTCAGGCTCCAGAGAAAGAATGAGATTCCCATGTTCTTATGGGAGATGGGGAACATGGTTCTTCAGTGGATCCAGCTGAAGATGACCTGCTTTAGTAAAAGTTCTGCCTTTGCTGGTGAGAGCTGAGACTGTCAGGTTATTTCAAGCTTTCCCCTTTTTTACTTTATTGTAGTTTGTCTACAAGTATAGCTATGCACTTCTCTAGGCCCAAGAGAGAGAGGTAAGGAATCTGATCTGAGGACTGCCTGGTTTCTGCCACAGATCTTTGTGCTGAGCTTAATTTCACAGCATGAATGTACTCCAGGATTGTTTTAGCCCTTCTAAGAGGGCAAAGGACCACCAACTAGTTCATTTTCTTGTCTGAACCCTCTCATGATTTTCCTGAAGGTTTATTCCAAAGTGCTTTCCTCCAGCCCAATTTTACATCATTCCAGTTATGTGACTTCTGCATTCTTTTCCACAGTGCTCTCAACTGCACCTCTGCTTTACCTGAAACTTAGTTTTACTCTCATCAGTGGTCTGGTGAAAGAACTGTTTAAAGTTGCACATTTGACCTTTCTTTGAGTTGAACTGTGATAAGATTTTGCTAATTTTCTAAACCGGGAAAACAAACAAACATTTGGGGTTTCGCTTCCCTTGGCTGTTCTCCTTTGCACCTAGGTCCTAAACTCAGAAAATTGCTGCTGATCTTTTTATTTGCTGCTTTTTATATTATAAGAGATTCTGCAGGCCAAACTGTGCCCTCCACATCATCTATTCATCCTGCCATTACCATCTGTAATGCCATATAAAAGTCTGCCAAACATGAAATTTCCTCCTCTCCCTTAAAAATGTTTTGCAGCTAGGGAGGGGTCAGACAGCAAGTGATGTTGAAAGTGTTACTTTGCGACTGGAATGTTTAAGTCAGCTACCTCCTTGTCTCTGGTTCTGTGGGATTGAATTTAGATGTTGTGTTCGCTATGAAGCTCTGTTGTTCTCATGTAGTGGTGTTGAAGTGGATACCCTTAGGATTTGTCCCCATACAGATCCAGTAATTGTTCAAAACATAAGGACATCAGTCTGGTACCTGGAGATCTGTCAGTGAGTGCTGTTCAGCAAGCCCATGCTTTGCCAGCTCCTAATCATTTTGATAAAAGATTTTTCAAAGAGCTTTTTGCAAAGTTTCTCACAGACTATTGTTTGTTTTTTTTACTTTAGTGAAAATATTTGCTTTTACAATATAATTTTAGTTTAAAAGAAACTTGAGTCAAAGCTTTGAGGATTCCTCTGTTGCCTAGAACCCCTGGATGGCTCTGAAATGGGAAACAGGAAGATCCACAGGCAGACTGTGAAGCTGCACAGTGTCACCTCTCTTTTGGACCCTCATGAGTCAGCTGGTGCAACGTGACTGTCTTTGCTTTAGTGCTTTATCTGCTGACACATTAGCCACAGAGGAATAAGACTTTTTCTTGCCATGTCTATGGGAAGGATGTACCTATTTAATCCTAACGGGTTTCATTTAAATCTTTTCAGGCAGTTTAGGGATTAAGAGAACTTTTTTGATGTAAACCCTTTTTTCACGATTTTTGTATCACAGAGGTAGTGTCTAGTCCTGAGAGGCACCTCTGTGAACAAGAAAAGCAAGTTTGTCCCTTCTAGGTTTGGCATGAGCAATCAGAAGACAATGGGAGTCTGGCTGCCCTCGCTGATGCCATGCTGTGCTGGACTAGCTGCTGAGGCACTGACTGCATCCCACCACCGCCAAGAATGCTTTTCAAGAACAGGCAAAACAGGTTTTCTTTGCCTTCTATCCCCCAGAGGGTTTTAGGGTCATGGCTTGAAGGCCTGGGTGAGGCTTTTACACAAATGAGCAGCAGGAAGGATTTACTGAGCATCTTTGCTAGCTGGAGTGAGTAGTGCTTCAGATAGCAGTGCAGCTGGGACAGGGATATGTTTGATCCCAGGATTTCTACTGAAATCAGAGGGGAGACAGAATTTGCCATGAATGGCTGAAGACTGACAGAAAAATTCATACAAGTTGTTCTCTGCAAGTGAGACGGACAGGACTTCTGCATTAAACTCGCTCTGAATAAGAGCAGGGAGTTTGCCTGTCAGCACATACTAGCTCTGCTGTTCTTCAGTGTGCAGTGAAGATGCAGGCAGCTACTCTTGCTTCACCAGGTCTGCACAAAGTCCACATCTGCAGCACGCTGCTATGCTTTTTTCTTGCTTTGGGATGCCTGTGGTCAACTTGTTTTATGGGACTCTTCCTATTTCAGGACTGGCTCATAGCTTTTTTAGTAGCATGACAACCCAGGAGGCACAGGTTTTAATGTTATGTACATGAACTAATTTGTGGCATGGAGGCAAACCTTGAAGAGATCTGGAAGGCAGCAGAATGTGCAGTCTTGTGAGTGCTCACCTGGCAGTCTGTATGGTGCAAGGGGGATCACTGCAGTGCTTTTCAAGTTACATAACAGCTTTTCATTCACCTGTGGTGAGCTGTCAGCCCCTGAAACGCGTTTCACTGCTCTCTGGTTATATGCTTGAGGCAAGGCATTGATTCCTGCATGAGCTGGGTTTGGTTGCTCAGCTCAGAGTGTAGCTCTCCTGCTAAGAGTTGTGCTGTTCAACCTCAGGGTGGAGAATAAGACTTCTCCAGTGGAATGCTTAAGGTGCATTAAACAGTCACAAGCAGGGCTTCTGCTGCTTCCCTCAGTCTTCACTCATTTCTGCTGCTCAGTCTAGGGGCTGTGGCCAGTAGCAATGCTGCACATTATTTCCAAGTCCTCTTTGTTATTACTGATGTGTTTCTAGTGAAATTTAAGTTAGTGCAAAATGTACTCCTGAAAGTATGCAAAATCCAGTGATTTTAGACCGTGACTGAGAGAGATTCCAAAGGACACCTGATTTGTTTATGGATTTGAAAGAGAGGCTTAAATTCAGCTGACTTGGCACATGTGTGCCAGGCTCAGAGCTGCTTTTTCCCTTGTAAATCGTGTTTGGTGCTCTGCTGTAGTGGCACTTGGTTCAGGGTAGAAAGGGTGGACTTCAGCATTGATGGATTCAAGGCTGCCTGGGGTCCAACCTTTAATTCACATAGGCTTAGAGCAAAATCTGTAGGTTGTGCTAATTTAATCTGAGCTGTATTGGTCATAACTGGCCAGGAGCAATGCAAATAACTACATACATGCTGTAACATAACCCACATCTGTGAACTCTCTACAGGGGTCTGCTCTCCCACTGGGAAATCTTTAGTGAAGGTTACTTCCTCTTACATGTGTAGAGGGACATCATTGTCCCAAGAGACCTGTCTGAGGGCTCTGTCCATCTGTTTGCATACCTCCTTTCAGTTTTCTACAACACGTGATGCGCAGTCTAGGGATTTCTCTTTGCAATCCATGCAGCCTCTTAACAGGAAGAGGAGCCTCAGCCTGCTCTGTGGAAAGGTAGGTGCCAAATGCCTGATGCTTGGCCTGATGCTGAGGTTTGTTTAGCTGTGCCAAATGAATTTCCTATGACTAACCCAATGTTTACTTTTCTAAGTCCATTCAGTCAGGGGTTACTGAGCAGACAAGCATGAAATGAATTTCCCATAGTTCTACAGTTTGCTCAGGAAAGGCAGGAGCTCCCCTTTGGAAGAATTGGGTAAGTCCTCTAGAGCTGAGAGTGCTCTTGTTCACACTGCTTTTTCTCAGTTACCCCCTTTCCAAAATCCATATTTCTGCACAATAAGCCAGCAATTACTGCAGAAAAGCAGATACAGTGGTTTTTACCTTCCAGCCCAGACTATTGCAATCCTATTGCAACCTTCTCAGTCCTACCTGATTTTCTCCGCATAAAGATAATTCCCTAGAAAAGCCATGACCCGTGGCTGTTGCTGATGAACCTTCTAATTCCCCTTGTAGTTAGGGCTCTTCTGATAGAAAATGCTAATCTTTAGGTTTGATAGTTTCATTCCAAATGCTTTTCTTTTTTGATTCTTGAGAGCCAACTTGAAGTCTTCTTTGGAAAATGTTGAGAGGGATTTTTCTCTCTAGTTGCTGATCTTAGGTATGCCCTTTTGCTAGTCACAGGAGCAGTTTGCCAGTCTGGTGTCTGATGGTAAGAGAGGAGGGAAAATGATCAAGATGCCAAAAAGTGGGAGATGTATAATTTACAAAGAAGACCGATGTCCCTTTCAGGGTTGGAGATGCAGCCCTGACTCAGGATGGCATGGCTGCAAGGAGTGCAAAAGTTGGTTTGTTGGGCATGTCTGCCTGTTCTCATCCTGCCACTGCTACTGGATTGATCTGTCAGTCAGACAGTGCCTGTGGGGTGATTGCACAGGCATTGTGTGTAGAGCCCTGGGGATATGCTGCATGGCACATGTGCTGGCCCATCCAGTGAGCTGCAGCTTAGTTCAGAGGCACAGATTCTGATCTGGAGGGCTTTGCATCTTACACTTCCAAAAGCACAGCACAGGTCAGCTTTGTGCTTTAGGCTGGGCTATTTGCCCTTTCCACATGGTTTGCTCCCAGTAAGGAAGAATTCCCCTATCTCTTCATTCTGGAGGCACAAGAGAGGAGCAGGGGAGCAGCTCATTTCTTCTGCCCTTGTACGTGCAAAGGATTCTTCTGATCTCCTCACTACACAATCTCCTGTGTGCTGAGAACATTCAGCAATCCTGCTGATCAGATTCCTGCTCATCTTTGGGCTGGTCATAGTCCCTTCCTGCTTGCCCAGAGGGCTGTATTCTCCTCCCTCACCTTGCCCCTGCCCAGAGAGGGTTCAGTGAGTTAAGACATTTTTTACCAAAAAGGATCTTGTTCTTTTACTTACTTGCCTCCTCAGTCCTCTCCCTTAGGTGACACCCACGGAGAGCTGTCTCACATACTGACAAATGCTGTCTTACTGTTATCCTTGCTTCCCAATCTGGTGGGAACACTTTTGCTGTGTTTTGTACAGTCTCTATGTGACCTTGAAGTGTGATGTGAGAGAAGGGTGGTCCTTGAGTAGTGCTAGATAGCGTTTGAGTCAACATCAGATGTAAATGGAGGGCTGTTCACTGCTTTCCTAGGCAGTGAGATGCTGCTTGTGATGTGCCAACAAGAGGTGCTAGAGTCTTTATTCCACCCATCTCACCGAAAGGTATGCAAGCTTCAATTTTCAATGGACTAGGGTCTTTCTGATGTGACATGTTGCTCCAAAACCAGTTGTGACCAGTGGGGCTTGCAGCCTTCCTTCACACAGTGGGCTGTGGTGTTCCAAACTTGGCTTATGACAAGCAGAGAAATGCTTCACTCACCGCAAGAAATAAAGCCTATCTTCTCTTTTTTGCTTCTGATAAAGGTCTTACAGGGCAGGATAGAGTCACAAGCAATAGGTAAAGATACCATCTGGCCTTGCCAGTGCACAACCTGAATGACACAGCCCTGCTACTTGCTCCAGTGTTCTCCATGGCGTAAGAGGTATTTTTTCCTCTTGTCTAGGTTCCCAGTGTCCATTGGTCGCAAACACCAGTTTGTTTTATAAATGCACTGTTCCCTGAAATCAAGTTTTCTGGATAGCAGCTTCCTGCCTGTCAAAATAAGTGGGTTTATTTCTGCTGTGAAGCAAATGTTCAGCCTTCCATAGTTTTTCTTCTAGTGATTTTAAGAGCTCTGCAGTATTGCGCAAATTAATCCACACAAGCAATAAAACTTTCTCCATTGTAACGAAAATCCCCAGCTATTTCAAACTCTGCCACTTACTCATTCTTAGTGGAAACTTTGTTGTGTTTATCTTGAGAGTCCAATTCCTATGCTTTCAGAAATCAGCCAGGAAGGCAGTAACTCAGTATCAGTCTTGTCAGATGCTGCACATCAGAAATCAATCAGCTTGGATTTTGTTAATGAGCAATTTACTTCCTTTAAGCACCCAAAGACATCTGCAGAAACTATATATGTTGATGCCATGGTTGAAACTACTTCCAAATAGCCTGTGTCAATAGTTCCTTCCCATTCAATGTGGTGCCACCGTATCAGCTTTGGGCATTGCTGCATGGATGGTGCTAAATCCCTCTCCATTTGGCTTTGCCTGGCTTTGGCTCCCAGCCCCACTCCTTTCCCCACCCCTGAAGTTCTCTTTTGGGTACAACTCAAGCACCTGGAGGTTGGTGCTCGATGCCATTATTAACCCTTTAAGGAGTGGGGGTAGTTACTGTGTAGAGCATTTATAATATCTGGTTTCTTTTTGCAACTGTCTTGCTCTTAATTAAATTTTCTGTCGGTCTTGTCTACGGCTGGTTTAACACACTGGGAAGCTGTTCCTTTTACTGATGCCAGAAGAGTCTGAATAGTCTTTTGTGTTTAAGTGAGGTTATTAAATAGCTTTTTATTAATTAACTGTGATGCAGGGAACACATGGACAGATAGACTCGAGGAAATCAGTTTATCCATATGGAAATGATAGTGAGAGTTAAATCCATTACAGTAATTGTAAAGTTCGACAATAAAATTCCAGTAACTGCAGAATTACCTAAATCATGCATTTGTTTCAGAGCTGGGCAAGTGCCTAATTTCCTTGAATACCTGCTCAAATGAAAAATTGAATTTGCCTCAACTGTGTAGGCTGCCTTGTCATTTCTGAGAGCGCTCTAGCACATGAATTTGGAGGCAGAAACGGTTGCTGAAAGAGTAGGGTCTAATAAGCACTGAGAGCAGTCATTGCAGGATGGTTATTTCACGAGGCTGGCTTCAATGCCTGGTCCCTTAGGCTCTCTCCATTCAAGCAAGGATGTTGCTGTGCCCACAAGATAAAAGTTGCTTACCACGTTCAGCAAAATAGCTGTCAGGTCCAAGAAACAATAGTTAGCCAAAATGGCTTGATGGATAATAGCAAACAACAAATAAATTAGAAGTTGTAAACTGCTCGTGGTTGATTGTGAACAGAAAGGGGTTACATTTGTGGAATAAACGTGTTCACTTTGAGCCGCTTGTTCAAGCCTAATTTAGAAAGAAGGCTTGTGCTTGTAGCTGCAGTGTACAAAAAAAACCCTTCGCTGCGGCTCCCCTTTTCAAATGGCAAGGACAAAGTATTTATTCAGCTGTCAAGTGGGGAAAGAAAGCAAATTAGTTTTAGTCTGAAATGCTGGACTGTGTTTGCTGCTGTATTTCTGAGGCCAGATGGTGACTTGGACAACCCTAGTGAACGGGTAACAAGTTTCTCCGGGACAAAGAGCAGAGGCAAAAGGAAATATTCAGATTATCTTGCTGTTCCACTTCCTAGAGCAGAGAAGTTAGTGTGAGATGAGTAAGGCTGAGTTAGGGAGGGAATTAGCCACTCTTCTTTTTGCAACTGATAGTGTTGTTGAATCCTGGAGTTGGTTTGTATCAGAGAGTGGGTTTAAGACCTGACTCCCCCACCAAATGGCAGCTCTCTGGGACAGACATAGCAGCTTCTCTGCCAACAGGTCTCAGTTGGTAGCTTACTACAAAGAGGAATGCTCCTCTGCCATTTACCCACTCGCCCGTTTCCCCCACTGCTTCTTTAATGGCTGCAAATGACTTGGGCATCTGTTTCACCAGGAAGATGGGACCTTGGATCTGAACACGGCCTTAAGGCTACCCAACAGTGGCCACCTCTGGATTATGCTCCCAAAGCTTTTCAAGCTCCACGTGTCCTTCTGCCTCAGTGCTGGTTCATGCCTTTTTCCCTGCTGTTGGCAGTCTGTTTGGGGTGTCCTTTGAATGAACTGTGGTGAAGCTGGTAGGTAACCAAGCAGTCAGGGTGTCTCAACTCTATGTCCTTAGAGTGCTCAACTGCCTGTTAAACATGATGCAGACTCCTGGAGGGTAAGAAGGCACCAGAAACTCTCCAAGAAGCTCCAAGGCAGAAAATAAGAGGGAGGAAGGGTCTCTGTGCTGGTGCCACACACTCTCCCTGGAAGGAGTTTTAATTGCATTGAAACAATTTAGCTCCCAGTGTAGCATTTTTATTTTGAGTTAATTTTTATCCAGTATAAACAAGGCAGGGAGGGGAGAGGAACAAAAGGATTAGGAAGGCTGAGTGGGAGGAGTGGCCTGGCCAGTCTGCAGAGAGCCCCACACGCTGACTGGGAGTCCACAACTGGAAATGGGCAGGGGGAAGCTGCAAGGCAGCACAGGGAGCTGTGCCTGGCTATGCCCAAAGGGGACCAGGGCAGACTGAGGCTGAAGCAATTAGACTGTGCAGGTCAGAGGGAAAGGGCTGTTAGCAAAGGGGGGCTGGGAGGGTTTGTACTGCCTGCTAGAAGAGGAATGGGTGAACCCAAGCCAGCTCTTAACATTTCCTTTTCACCTTCAAGTTCACTTACGATTTTCTTTCCCTTCAAAGAAGAGACAAGGAAGGAGGAGGATGATTGTGAAGTGAGAGAAATGTGGTGTAAAGGTAGACACCTCCTAGAAACAGACCTTGATCCATCAGATTGATGAGAGAAATCAAGTGCAGGAGGTGGTGGGGGTAGGTGTGCTATACATTACTGCTTTGATGTGCTGGGAGGACCTGGCCACGCAGCAGAGACACGCACGTGGCCGAAGTACATGCGCTCATTTCGGCTTTTAAATTTCATTTGCCTCAGTAAAAGCACTGTAGGCCAGGGGCTTGCATGACTCTTTCTCAGTGGAAGAAACTGGTGGCAGGACACAGATTGTAGTACCTTCTTTTTCTTTCTTTTTTTATCTGTCTCATCTGTCTGTCCTTTTAGCCCAGAAAAGAGAGGTGGTTGTTACAGCCTGCAGGAAAAGGCCCCTTCCAGTCTTCTCAGTCCTTGTCTCCAGAGAGCATTGCTCCCCATAAGTGCTGACTTTCAGTTGAAAGGCTGATGGAGAGGTTGGGTCAGGCTGTCCCATTTCTTGCAATGCCTGCCTTAAAATGATGCATCACAGTATAGAAGTGATGTTGCCTCTTCCAGAGCAGCAGGGAGTGCGCAGGGAAGACACAGGGTGTTGTGGAATGGTGCAGCCTACACTTCTGCTCTGCCTGCTGTTCCACTCCAAGCACAGATGGCCATGCGTGGGGCTTGGTGCATTAGGTGTTCTGCAGCTTGTGTTTGTGGCAGCCCTGTGTGTGCTTAGCTGTGTTCACCTTCCTCTTCTCGTGAGCATCCCTGGGAGCCCAGTGTCCTCACCCTGCACAAGCATTTGCAGAGCTGATGTGGAGATGACACATCTGCTTGTCAAGCTTCTGGACCCTGGGACTCTCCTGAGTTATTGCAGCTAGTCAGCTTACTCTGAATATGAAAAACAGATTCCTGCAGGGAATTTGGGGTTCTGAATTCTTCTCCTCTTTAATTTATTTTTCTTTAAGTAAATTGAGGGAAGTTTAGCTATTTCACTGACAGGAAATGCTGAAGGATCTATCTCAAATAATTTTTTCAGATCTCCAGGGCCCAGGGGTTTATGAAAGGTTTTTGCTATAGATTCTCCACCAGCTTGGGGAAACATCTGTTCCACATTTTGAATGTGTTTTCCCAGCAGAGTGTTTTTTTAATAAAATCATCACTTTCTCTGTGGTTAGAAAATCCAGAGCAATAGAAGTGTTTTTTTCCTATGCTAAAAAGTTATTGACCACAGGTTAATGAGGAAGTTAAAAAGCAGCATGTAACATCAAGTTTGACTTGCCTTGTTCTTCCACAAGCTTCTCTGGTGGTCATAATGTGACAGAATTCATGAGAACTGAAGCTCTGCACAGTGATAAGTATTTAACGTTACCTGCATTTCTTGGTTTTGTTGATGCTTCATTGTAGCCTCCATTTGAAATCCAGTCTCTAAGCTGTGATACATGACTATTGTATATATTAAATACAACTATGGAATTAAGATGCTTTAAGGCAGAGGCAGAGGAGGTGAAATTGTTAATAATTTTTAAAATGTAATTTGTGACACTGTTTTTTTCCTTTTGGTTGTGTCACAGCCCTGAAATGGACTTTCCTCCACAGTAAACACACTAGAAATCAGTTTGCTATGGTTTGATCCACCTCAGGCCAGATAATTATGTGTCCAGTCAAGTTATTCTCTGCTAAATCATAAAAATAGGAAAACTTAGCAAAGTCCTCAGTCCTCACTGGGAACTCCTTTGTCCTCAGTGGAGATGATGAACATAGTGGTGATAGCTCCCAAGTTCAGCTATGGAGCCCTCCTGCTGTATGGACAGCAACCAGAGAAGAAAGAGGAGATCCAGTGAACACAGACATAAGCTTCATCAGTCTGGAGAGGAAAAAATAGCCCGGCTTGGAACTGCTCTGGAAGTGGAAGGTTTCATTATTAATGGAGAATTTTCCACTTTGGAAAAAAGGGAGAAGTTGCAAGCTTCATCCCATCCACCTTCCCTTGTAGGAACATTTTGTGTTCGCAAACAGCAGTTTTACAGACACCTACAATTCCTATTAGCATTAGTTACATTTTAGACTAGAATTTTGGATAGGCATTGTCCGCAAATGAAGCATGACATATTTTGGGATAGACTGATGTTTCTTCTTTGCTTTCAGCTAGGTAACTCATCGTGTCCCAGAGTAATGTTTTCAGATAAAAGAAGACAGGTGGTGGTAAAATATTTTAGAAGTCAGCTGCTCTCAAGCAGCTTTGAGATCTTAGAGGGACTCAGTAGGAGGGTGGTGGGTGTTTCTAGGCCCATTATGTGCATCCCAATTCACCTACGAGCTGCTTTGCCTAGTTTTCCTCTCCATTTTCAGGCAAGAAGCCTCTTGTGGTTTGTAATCAAGTGGAAACAAGCACAGGAGTCATATTTAGTAAGGGGTCTGATAGCCCCCTCTTTGGTGGTTCAGACTACTTGGGCTTAAAGAAATAAAAAGCAGAACATCCCCAGCAATAAGTACCTTCAACCCTAAGCTGCATTTTGTAGAAGACACATTTTCAGGTCTGATACATCATTACTTCTTCAAGTTCTACCCTCTCCTGTGGGGAGTGTGGGTACTGAATGGAATCTCCTTCCTGCTCTTTCCTCAACTTACACATTTTTTATCCTGTGCTGGTGGTTCAGGGGAACTGCAAACAGTAGTTTTGATCTCATGCTTTGTGCGCTGTCTCTCACTTAATATGTTGTCTTTTATTTTGGTTCCAGCAGAACAACCTGGACTTTTTTTAACAAAATTCAATTTTATTTTTTGTCCTCTGGAAGAGCAGGAGAATCTGCTTTCTTCCCAACAGCACTGCAGGGCGCTGCTTTCTGCTTCACTGGACCCTTACCTACCACCTCAGGCTGCCTCTCTAGTTCCTGCAAACAATTTAGGCACATGTTCTTCAGCGAGAATTACAAGCATGGTGGATTTATCTCAGATTTATAGTGCATTTAAGCCACAGGACATTTCTTTCAGTCAGCCAAGCTCCCTTGACAGTGCTGGTCTGTGGGAAACAGAAAAACGAATTGTGCAAGTGTGCTGTAAGTAGAAGATGAAATATTCCCAGCCTAAGCAGAGAACCTCTTGTGTATTCTCTGTCGGACTGTGCACAGAAACCAAGCTATCTAGTTAGAGAGCCCGGCAGGGTCCTATGGGGGTTGTAGCCATTAAGCAGGACAAATTGTTAGGAAGGATTGAATCACAAAAATGTGGGAGTTAAAAGAGCTTAGGAGTTGTAGTACAGCTTCCCGCATGAAGGCAAGATCTAACAAAATCTGTATCATCCCTTGTTGTGGGAGAAGCAGATAAAACTTCAGCAGGCTGGTGAAAGGTGGTGGCTGGTCTGGCACAGCAGCAGGTGGAAAGTACTGAGAATGAAAGTGATCTTGGAGGGCCTGTTAACTGCTGGATATGCATTAAAAACAGAAAAGTCACTCCTCTTTTGCTCATCTCATTATGTGTTGCTGTAGGCGGTAGACCAAGCTTGGTAGACCAAGCCTGCCTCTTTATTACTGTATTGGCTTTCTGCAGAGCATTGAGCAACCTACTGTAGTTGAGAGGTGTCCCTGCCCATGGTGGGGAGGTTGGATTAGATGGTCTCAAAGGAGGATGGCTTAGGCTGGAAGGGACCTTATTCTATGATTGTGTCAGACTGAAAATCTCCTCATCAGTGTTTCTAGTGATAATAGGCTTCAGTACATACAGGGTCATTTCATGCTCTGGAGCAACAACGCTGGAATCTGCTCTGCTCTCAGATGTGACAGAATAGTCCAACAGATAGGTATAACTTCAGGAGTGTGTTGAGGAGGCAACAGGACATGCACATTGCCTGCAGCTTATGTGCAGCTGCTTCCAGATGCAAGGTGCATTTCTTGGCTTCCTTATTTATTGCTTATGGCACATCAGTCACTTATCTTTATTTTGCTAGGATCCTGCATTAGCATTCGGTTGGGAAGAATCAGAAGAGAGGACTAAATGTCAGTCAAGTGACTTTACATTTGGGGATGTGTTTTTACATATTGTAAGGATAGGAAACGTCTAAAAGCTCAAGTGAATTAACAGGATCTTCCGGAATTCTCACGTATGATTCAAAAACACCCATGTGAGAGAGAAGGGTATGGGTGCTCCCTGTCTGTACTGGTGAGATTAGTAGTGTTCAAAAATATCCGGTATATCTGCACACCCATATCTGGCCTTTGTGTAGTGCTCTCCCTTTTCATCGGCTACAATGAGGCAAAATATGCAAAGATGTTGTAGATTTCATTAGTCACACTAGTTTATTCAAACATCTCCTTTGCATAAGAAACCAAGGCTTGCACTGATCTCTGGGAAAGAATGTGCTAACATCTTGGAAAAGCAGTCTGGGCGAGTGACACTGCAGCACGGCAGAGGTCAGCAACTCGGGTGCAGGAGAGGGGGCCCGGCTATAGGGTTTGGTGCCATCATTTGCAATTCAATCCCATTACAGCTCCCTCTTAAGGGAACAATTCACTAAATACGGAGTTGTTCTTTTTTCCTAATTCACCATATAATTCACCTCCCAAGTTCAATTAAGAAGCAATCTGTTTGTGACTGGAAGCAAGCTGCATTTATTTAGAAATACAAAATTATCCTTTGCTTCAGCAAAGACCACATGCCTTAATAATTCTGGTGGTGAATGGCTGGTTGGGGTTTCCTTTAAATGCAGTGGGATATTGTGTGAAGAATAGCATACTTTGGGGGGGGTGAGAAGTCTTGGGGATGCAAAATTTAACTGAGAAGAGGAACTTTTGTTGAGCTAGGGCTTAAGGAAGTGACGAGGACTGGGCATGAAAGAAAACAAAGGGAAATCTTAGGATAGGACATTGAGACTGGAAAAGAGTGATAGAGTTCAGAGCAATCCATCTTGTTGAATCAGGCTTGTTCCTGTTCACACATCTAGTGGCTTTTGTCCAGTCAAGCTCTGTTAAACTATGGCATTTCCTTTGGGAGACAATCCTCTGATTTAGTGTGTCTCTTGGACCAAGAAACTTTAACCTATAGTCAGCTGAGAGTCTGGGTATTTTGCTTTCCTCTGGTTCATTTTGTTGCTGTCTTTCATCATGTCTTTCCTGATATTATAATTATTCATAGTAGTATAATATCAGAGAGGTGGAATTTGATACAATCCTCTAAGCCCTTTTCCAAGGTGTCAGGGATGTACCTTTTCCCCTGTACTTATCCCCTTGGAGACACTGGAGGAGGTTTTGCGAGAAGCCGGCTCCAGAGTAAAAAGAGTTTTCTATCTGGCAAAGCAACACTGGTTTAGGGGCTGGAAGGTGTCCAGGGACATTCCTCTTGGAAGTACCCACACAGTTACCAGCACTGCTGTATGACTAACAGCATCTCTCCCTTTCTGCATATGGTGGTTGACCGTGTTCTTCACGCTTTACCTTGCCACCAAGACTGCAGAAATTTGCTCTTGCTAATACCTCTGCAGAGATAGGCTCATTCAGCCTCCCATCTGCTTACAGGAGACCCATGATACCAAGATGGGGATAGGAGGGGGACAAAGATGGTGGTATCAGTACCACCTTCTTATGGCTGTGAATGTAGTCCACACCATTTGTATTTATCTGTTACACATGTTGCTGTTTCATGTGTTGTACTCCCTCATCCTAAGCACCATTTTTGAGTTCTCTCTCCAACTACAGTCACCATGGAGAGCTTTCCTGATGAAGAGATGCTCTTTGACTTTCCATGTTGGGTCTGTGACTGTTAAGTCTTGTGCTGCCCAGGTTTATGGGCAGCTCTATAGTTGCTCTCTGGCTTTTGTGGTGTTCCCAAGTTGGACCTTGAAGAATGGAAAGCCCAGGAAATATGCAGCTGTAGAAAGAAAAACCTTATTCTTCTCTCTTCCCCTCCTCCACCATATCATTGTCTTGCACATCACAGAAGTATCATGAGTCCTTTTTCCCTGTGGAAATAGGAAGGCCAGGCAGGCATGCACTCAGAGTGGGACTGAGCAGTTTTCTTTTGGTGACTGAGCTGAAAGGAGCCACCTCCATAGACAAGCTGGGGACCTCCCTGTGCCTGGCAGTGGTGTTCCCAGAGGGAGTGGGAGCTGGCACTGGATGAAGCACAAGAAACACCCAGGAGCTAACATCACAGTTCTTCATGTTTTGGTAGCCAGTGGGTGTTAGCATCACAGAGAAGGACTTTTATTTTCAACTTAAGCTGAATTCAGGCCAGATGTGTAAGAGTTGATAAGACTGTGGGTTTTTTTTTGAATGTAAATAATTATTGGCCTTGACAAGGTACCATTTTAATTTGATATTTAATAGCAGTGCTTACTATTGCTACTACCCCTCTTGTACAGCTCCTGTTCTCAGCAAATCTCCATGGAATTAGCCTTCACTGGAAGAGACTTTGTGCTTGTTCAGTATAAGGGGAAAGTAAGGCACAGGATGGTAATGAGTTGCAAGGTGTCATTGTAGGGTAAAAGCAAATCCAGGAAAAGAGCCTGGCTTAGGCCCTGCTCCCTGTACAGGGAAAGCAGACGGTTTTGTGGCCAGCAGATCCCCAGATAGCATCACTGATAGCTGCTGTCCTTCCCATGTCAGAGCTCTGCCAACCATTCACCAGCAGATGTGTCTCTGCTCTTTTTTCCTTTGCAGGAGGCCTGGGAGAACAGTTTCTTGTGTCAAGTGAGAATGCCACTTCAACCACCAACTTCAAAGCAGTTAAAAAGGGTAATGTGGTACCCCACCCAGACCTTTGGGTATCTTTTATTTACTTTTTTATCCCATGTAAAACCACTTTTTGTCCTGTGTACATGTGTGTGGTGCTGAGCATAGGAGACCAGACTTGCTGAGGCAAATCTATCTGTTGCTGTTGGTGGACTTGCTGCAAGGGTGGGTTTACCTTGTAGGTGTGGTGGTGTTTTACCTTGTGTGTGGTAGGGTGACCCCAGCCAGCAGCCAAGCACCCACACAGCTGCTTGGTCACTATGCTGCTGCTTCTCCTCCAGCAGGATACATGAGAGACCAGGAAAAGCAAAAGTGAGAAAACTCATTGGTGAGATAAACACAGTTTAGTAAGTGAAGGAAGGAGGGGGGGACACACAATATAAAACCAAGTGATACAAGCAGACTGATGCCCAGGCAGTTTCTGAGCAATGGCTACCTTGGGAGACAAAACCCCATAGATTTTATCTATGAAGACATATGGTATGGGATATCCATCTGGCCAGTTTGGGTCAGCTATCCCAGCTGTATCCTCTCTCAACTTCTTTCCTATTCCACGTCTACTCACTTGGGGAGTAGATAGGGCTCAGCAGATTGAGAAAATAAAGTCTTGATGCTATGCAAGCACTTTGCAGCAGTAGCCTGGACATTGGTGTGTTATCAACACCATCTTAGCCACAAATCCAAAACATAGTACCTTACAGGCTGCTATGAGGAGTATTAAATCCATCCCAGCCAGACCCAATATATACAGGTAGCCATGACTGTCACCAGGACAGCAAAAACATTTTACTCCAAGGCAGAGTGTAACGCTAGCTGGCTACTCCTGGCTTGTAGGGATGTTTCAGATAAACTAATTTAAGCTTCTGTTCCCCTGGAGCAGAACTATTACCCAGGCTAAGTTTTGCAGTTGGCTTCCACTCATGCAGGTGAGGTATTGCCTACAGGGTTTGTGACCTTACAAGCATTCCCACAGAGTCTCCCTACTATGTACAAGATGTTTTCAATCCCCTGTGTGTAGGAGGGACTGTTGATTCCAATGTGGCAGAGAGATCATGCAGCGGGTCTGTCCACAAGAGAGACATTCGCAGTCATGGCTGCTGTGTTCATAGCCTAGTGCTGTATTACCTCACTGGAGCCTCTTATGTCACCTGAGCTGGTGGCAGGCCTGAGGCAGTGGGCAAGAGCGTCTGAGGAAGGTGATTCTGCTTGTAAAGCAGTGTTGGTGCTTCTGGCAGCCTGTTTCCACTTAGAGCTGGACTGGTGCTGGGCTGTCTCCACTGTCTGGATGAGCCTAGGAGACTCCCGAGTGGGTTTCACAGAGCACCAGGGACTGCTGCAGATGCAGAGTGCTGCCTGAACTGTGGACAGTGTTTCCCACCCGTGGCTGGTGAGGACAGTCCTCTGAGTGTTGCTCATCATGGAGGGAGGATGGGATTTCAGAAAGGATCTCAGTTGTTCAAGACTTAGAGTAGTAGAAATCAGTAACAGAGGTTATGTCCAGGTAGACTAAGCATTAGAAAGGCTGCATGGCTTTATCTTTCATGGAAGAAATCCTCTCCATACATGCAACTTGGCAGCAGCTGTAAGAAGTGCTTCTTCAAGCATGCTGTCCAGGTTTCTTTTGTCCCCTGATGATATGATATCTGCCGCCTGCTTTCTGCAAGTCCCTGCTATGAGGGTGTGTCCAGCCTCTCTAGGGACCCACCGCATGAATCCTCAGGCAGGTTTTATGACCAGCACTGAGAACCAAACAGACAGGGCTCATCTTTTAGCAAGAAATGAGATGTGTTCTGCTTTCCCTTCTGTATTTTTGCTCCTTTTCATTAAAGTGAAGAGATTCAGTATGGATGGAGTTTTGTGCTAAGTGCAGAATGTCTCAGCCTTCCCATCCTGAGCATCCCTTCTCCAGCAGAGACTATCTGTTGCATATATATTTCCAAACCACCGAAGAACTAGTATGTGAAAGCAAACACTTTTATGTAATACTTTTCAGCCTTGAGTATAGGTTTCAGTCTAAGGAGCCTATCCTCTTTTTCTGAGGCCAACTGGAATGAGTAGTTGCTGCTGTTATGAAGCTAGCCCTGAAGGAACAAACTTTTGTCTGCAGATCTGGATTGCGTAGGGCAGGTTGAGAATATACAGAGTCACCTGGGCTTGTTTGACCCCTCTCCTCCTGTTCCCCTTAAATACTGAGCCCCCATTTATGAAGTTGCTGTTGGAGAGAGTGGGTTGGGTAGAGACTGGAGGAGAGTGTGTGTCCCTTTACACCTTTCTGGGAGAACAGGCTTGGTGTACTGCATGTGGAGATTCCAAAACTAGAAGGGCCAGGTTACTGCAGATTAGCTGTATCTAAATCCCAAACAAAGCACTGGCAAATCTGGCTGTGGCTTCTAGTTTGGATTAACATCTTGCTTTTTCTGTTTTTCTTTTTCCGAAGCTCCAGGGTATTACCTGAGGGCTGCACGTGGAACTAAAGAGGATTTAAACAGTGTTGCCACTCTGTCTTGCAGACGGCAGGCAGAACACAACGCTTACGAGGAGACTGAAGAGGAAGGAATATAAAGATGAGTCTGGGATGGATACACACTCCTCTCCCAGAGTGCGCAGGGCCACCACATCCAGGGCTGAGAGGATCTGGCCAGGGGGGGTCATCCCCTATGTGATCGGAGGAAATTTCACTGGTCAGTAGTGAAAACATTGCTCCCTGTTTGCTCAGGGGTGAGTGTCTCAAAATGTGTGGGAGATCTTGGGAACAGTGTTTCCCATGAATGACTCGGGTCCTTGGGAGCCTCTTTCCTGAGGCAGGGTGGGCATGTGTTTGCACTAGGAATAGTGCTCCGTGGAAGTCTGAGACTGAAGTGTGCAATGAAATGGTTCTTCTCTTGGAGTCCAAGAAATAATTGGATGACTTGATCACTTTTCTTGATTGCTTCAACTGTGCTCCCTCCCATGACTTCAGAAAGGGATTGTCTGCTCCTGTTCTTCCGACAGCAGAGAAGTACCCTGGGTTGCTTTTTGAATTCTCACTCAGAGAAGTTTCCCTGAGCACTCTGTTTCCTGACCTGATGTTTTCTGGGCACCAAACTTCAGGTTTTACTCTAGGTGTGTGAGGGAGAGGAACAGTGAGCTGTGTCCCGTGGTGGATTAGGAGCTCTCCAAAGTATCCCTTTTAGAATCTTTATAGCATCTCCTGGGCACTGTCCAAACTAAAATGTCTCTTGGAGTGCAGCAGATCAAGAGATCTCAGGCAAAGCAGACAGCTAGCTTGCTTTAATGTCACTTGTCTGTAACTCAGTGGTTCCCCACAGGATTATTTTCCTTGACTTCTGGATGACAAATGCTCTGTGCCTCACTGGAGCCGGCACCTTCCTGTCTCGCCCAGGCTGCCTCGACTATCTCCCACTTAGATCCAGCAGACATTGTTTCCTTGGGCTCCCATGATGTACTTTGTCCCAGTACCCACACTGCTGTCAGGAGTTTGTGAAGCCCCAGTAGAAGGGTCTGTTCACTTCCTGCAAAGGGAGGGACTTCATGCAACCTGTCAGGCTATTGAGTGGTCTGCTAGCCACAGCTGTCCCCCTACAGCTGACAGAGAACAGCCATCCCATCCCTCAGGGTCTGGGGGAGAGTTTTTACTGTGTGTCCCACTGGCCTAAACAGTCCAGAGTAGGTAACACCATCCTTCCATTCGGGTGACTGTAAGAAGCAGCTCTTGCCATAGCACAATCCTCTCTTGCATTCAGTTTGGTATTTTGCCTTGGCTTAACCACACCCTGGAGCTCCTCTCTGTGTTCCTTGTGCCTTTCTGATGTACTCCTGGCCTTTCTTCACTCTCTGGTCCCTCTTGAGTAGCAGTTTACTCTGCAACTCTGTCTGTACCAGAGGCTATGCTGGAAAGGCTATACTGTAAAGAATCCTTCTGAGGCTGTGTACTGCTCTGGGGCATCTCTTTCCAGCTGTCTGTATGACTGTTCCAGATGCTGCTGAGTGGCTGCTGGAGGTACCCCTGTTCCTTGGGGAAGGGACGTTCTGTGACCTGTTTTCTTGGTGGTGTGAGACAGGCATAATACTGTACTTGTCAGGTGTCTCCGTTCAAGTCCTGAGCTGTCTCTCAGTTTGAGCACAGAGCAGCAATGTACCTCTACACCTTCTTACACTGCCCTGAGGGTGCTCCTAGCTTGTATAGAGTTTTTGCTTCTGATTTTAAATGTAAACTACTTGATGACAGCTTTGCCTTAGTTTTGAGGAGCATCTGTAGCACTCATGAGATTGAAAGGGATGTGCGGTCATGTTGCATTGTGGCATGAGTGCAAATTTGGCACACCCCTGAGTAGCCAGGGTGCAGATCAGAGCATCCAGCAGCTCTGCCAGAATGACCTTTTACCTAGTGAGGTGACATTTTCTCATATGCAGAAATACTGATGTGCTTAACCAAGTTTGCTGGCTGTTTAATTAGAGCATTTAATTGATCAAGGGAAAAGAGAGCGAAGGATGTTGCAGTAAGCTGGTGCTATAGTTGGAAGTGGGTTCCAGACTTTGAGAGGTGTCTGTAGGTATAAGATTGACTGTTGGAAAGATAGACTGTTCCCTTATCCAGATGAGATCCATGTGAGATTTTCCTGAAAGTCGGGCCTTCACTGTTTGCTCTTGGATTTATTTTTAGGAACTCAAAGGGCTATCTTTAAGCAAGCGATGAGGCACTGGGAGAAGCACACTTGTGTGACATTTGTGGAGAGAACTGATGAAGAGAGTTTCATTGTGTTCACTTACAGAACATGTGGGTAAGTGACACAGGGGTTCCCTGCAGCTCTCTATGTTGCAAACATCCCTTTCATTGACATGTGGCTTTATTAAGTCTACCTCTGGTCAGAACAGACCAATGGTTACATGGGAGAATCTGTCATAGAGATGTGTCTGGTCACTTCCAGTAAGGATTGCCAGGATAATTTAGTATTTCTCAGGAGAAGGTGCTAAGCCCTTCTGAATTCTTTTCCCTTTTTTTTTTTTTTTTCAGTGTATATATGCATTTTTATAGATATGCACTTACGTGTTTTCTTTATGTATATACACACATGTGTGTTTTCATGTAGCGTATGCAACTCTGTCCTGTCCTGGACCCTACCAGATGCCATCCTCTGTTCCTATGTCTCAGACTTCCTCAATTCACTGATGTGCTGCCTGGGTTTGTGGGTTTTCTTTTCCAGATGTTGCTCATATGTGGGGCGACGAGGAGGGGGCCCTCAAGCTATATCCATTGGAAAGAACTGTGACAAGTTTGGTATTGTGGCTCACGAGCTGGGTCATGTGGTGGGTTTCTGGCATGAGCACACACGGCCTGACAGGGACCAGCATGTCACAATCATCAGAGAGAACATACAGCAAGGTAAAAATAGCACTTCAGGTTATTCCACCTGGCTTTTGGGTGAGTGGAAACCTTTCTTGCCAGACTTGTGGAAAGCCCAAGTGGCCTTTGGGCTGGGATGGAAGAGAGGAAATATTGCTAGTCCTGTCCTTGCCTAGAATAAGGGTCAAAATAGGAGTATAGCCCTTCCCTTCTAGGCTCCCAGAGGTGGAAAGCTTTTCTTTTAAGTGATTGGTTTTTTTCCTCTTTGTGTTTGGCATCACAGGTCAGGAGTACAACTTTTTAAAGATGGAAGCTGGGGAAGTGAACTCACTGGGGGAGACCTACGACTTCGACAGCATCATGCACTATGCTAGGAACACATTCTCCAGGTGATAATTGAACGTTACATGTCCCTAGGATTATTTTCAGTAGCTGTGATTGACCCTGTGTGATATGTGGAGCACAGAAGACGACCTGTGATGTATTGCAGAGATGTGGCATTTGCAGTGAGCTCTGCTGCACTGCAAAGCTTGAAAAATATTTGAGAAAGCAAGGCGAGCGAAGAGAGATATGGGGGACTCCTGGTTTCCCCTTTACACACTATTCACCCAGTCCTGATAATCTGAGGGGCTATGTTAACATGATCTGCAACCTTCCCAGGCTTCAGGCATGTGCAAAGAGGGTAATACTTAAACCAGCTCTGAAGCTCTTGGTTGTACAGCTCTTGCTTTGGAGTCACAGTATTGCCTTCAGAATCCCCAGCAACTTTGCTAAGGGAGAATTTAAACTCTAGAATGTGATTTTTAATTACTTGGAATTTTTTTTAACCATTTATGCATGTGCTTTAGGTTGTGGCCTCTGCAGCTCCATGATTCTGTGTGACTGGGTTCTTCATGGAGAATTTTTCAGTCCTATTCCTGTCCTATTCCAGCTAACTGGCTAATTTTTATGTAGGCTATTTGCCCTTGACTTCCATCTTATACCTCCACGTGGAGCCTATTTTCTGATCAGACAGCTTTACCAGATAGAGGTGAAATTAATGTAGTTAGTTATGTCCTGGAATGAGGGCTACTGGATTACCAACTTCATTTTGCTGCATTATTTGAAGTTTTTTCCATAAATTCCACTCTTGCTCCTTCCCAGGAGCTTTGCATCACTGCGTACCATGAGTAAAGGGGATGGGAAGTAGAGTGCAAATATTCACATGCTTGAGAACTTTTTACTGCAAAAGTTAAAGGTGTCTCTGGGGCTTTCTTAATTTTCTTACTCCTCATTTGTATGAAAGTGCCAAGTTATTCATTTTGTGCTTTTGTTTCTGAAGCTTCACATCAACCAGAGGAAAATTATCAACCTTTATGAAATGCTGCTTGTTCTCGCAGGAGGAGATGATGGCTGGATGAGGGTGCTTTACAGCCTTCAGAGATTTCTTTGGATCAGATATCCAAAGCAAACATTTTTTCTTCCCTTGAGGCATCTGCTAGACCCTTCCAGCATTTGCTAGACTCTAAATGGTTAGAATTGTATTGCACAAAAGCAGGATTAAGTTATTACTGCCATTTATATTGCAGATGCCTCTGAGTCTGTGTCTCTTGAAAACCGGGGTCCTTCAGAACACTGCTGGGCCAAAAGGGGTAAAAATGGCAAGAGTCCTTCTAAATTTAAATTGGTGCTTAATAGGATTTTTAAGTCTGTTTTCTTTAAGCCCTTTGTCTTTGTGACCCACCCTCACCCCAGCAGCAGTCTTTGTTCAGTAATTGAACTGAGCACTAAGTGCCTCTGTGGGCTGATTGTGCTCTCACTGTAAATAGGCAGTGCTGGGAACAGGCTTCTACTTTACCAAGCCCTGTCTTGACATCTGGTCCCCTAAGGAAACGATGCTTACTTTAACCAATCAGTAGATTTGTGTGTCTGCATCTCTCCTTCCTACCTTACTGAATTCTGTGAGTGCTGGCCAATTGCAACCCAAACTGACAAAAGCATAGAGCCCATGAAGATATTAACTTCCAGCAAGTTTTGTTAAGATCAGTGGCTAGGAATGGGATTGAGCCTGTGCTTGACTCTACAAGGGAAGGGCTTTACTGGCTGGGTTAATACATTAGCAGACACCAGAAAGTCCACATAGGAAAAAGATGGTATGAGCACCCCACCAGTGAAAATGGGGCGTGTGAGTGAGGAGGAGGTGAAGGACACTGTCTTGAAGCAACTTTCACATGGCACTTTGCACAACCTTGTTGTTTATAATGCCCATTTTATTTATATATATATATGACAGCAAATCATACAGTGTTTACTGTGGTCAAGCACTGCTGAAAGTCCTGGGCCCTTTCCATTCTAAACTTTGTACCTAGAACAGAAAGGGACAATTTTCCTGTGGCAAGAAGAGTCCTAGCAGTGAATATTTTTTCCAGTAGTGCTTTTGAGAATTACCGTAGGAGTCACTCACTATTTTCAGTTCACAATGAACCACATTTCTCATTTGCACCTGTGGCTAATAGGAATATGGCACAAGAGACTGTAATGACAAGAGTGACAAGTTTTTGCATGGGAATTTCTGTTCCTGTCTATGTCAGAAAGTTGCCTGCTTTGCAGAGTGTGGCTGCAGGCTTTTGTTTTCTGGTACATTCCTTACAGACATGACAGCAAATTGAGTTGAATATTGCTGTCTCATTAAACAATTTCTTTTACAGCTGTCAAGACCCATAAATGGCAGCTTAGCAATAAGGAAGTTTAAACCTCCACAAATCCCTGAGCCAATAGTGGGTTACCTTTATTCACTAAGCCTCTTGCCAGTAGACATGGCAGCACAGACCAGAGTTACAAAGTACGACCTCTGCAAAGCTCATGTTCAAGTCAAGGTGCAGGTAGCACTGCCTGCATGTCAAGGGGTATCTTCTTGATGTATTTGCAACACAACATCTTAATCCTGCACAAGATATATACATATCCCCTACAGGTTTTAGTGTGTGAAGAAGAGTTATGTTGTGCCTCTTCTGCATATGGGGATGTAAAACACAGAACTGCAGCAAAATGTAGATGGCTGCAGCTGAGTGTTTAACCTGCCTTGACTATCTACTTCCTTGGGTGGTGTTTAAGCACCTGTATCTATTGCCCTCAGATGGGGTGGAGGTTGCTCAGGATTTCTCAAGATCAGTGGATAATTTCATGATGTTTGCACTACACTTTATGCATTCAGGGCACTATGTGGACGTTACTGACTCTTGAGAGTATCTCTTCTCAAACTCCGTTGTTCTAGCAATTCTCTGTTGGTAGCAATGGTGGGCTGTTGTAACTGATTTAGGCAGCTAATCTATGTTCTGTCCATGCCTGGACAGAGGGAGAACGGGCCATCCATGGTTCCTGGGCTCTTTTTCTACCTCTGGGAAGAGAGGTTAGGTATCTTATTCAAGAATGGTTCTGATGTTAGAGTTCCTGAGCTGCAATGTTTAATGATTTCTGCTTGGTGCTTACTAGCTTATGAGCCAAAGTATTAGTGATTTTAGAGACGCTCACAAAACGTGCAATTTAAAATTGCACAATTTCACTGCTGTTAAGCAGATGGGCTTTTGGTGGGCAACGTAGGTCTGCTGGGACCTGTGTGGTTTAGGCCAGAAAGACTCTCCTCTGTTCTCAGTTCCTTTGATTGTAAAATGGGAGGAACTATACTTACTGCATCCTAATCTGGAGTCAATGTTCAGCAGTGCCTGTGAAAGGAGTACAAAATTCTGATGGTGAAGAAAGCAAAACGAGAAGTCTTATTGCCCCAACCTAGGGTATAGCCTTCTGTAAGAAAATGTGTTTGGTAATAACTTCAGGCTGTGGTTGTTTGCATTGTGTGAGCAATACCCTCGGTGTATGCTCGAAGGCTGTGAGTACATAGTTGCGAGGGCTGGAATGGGAAAAAGAATCCTAAGCCTGTGTGTGCAAGTGGTGTTTTCTCTATTACACCTTGTCATTCTTCCCTGGTGGAGCCTGGGGGTCTGCAGAAAGCATTTCACTGGCTACAGAAATACATCCCTGCCAAATGCCAAATTCTTCTCTGAACTCCTAGGAGGCTTGAAAACTTACTGTGAGCAAACAGACCTGCTTCTCTGTTCATGGTGTTTCTGGAATTGGAGGATTTATTTTTGATACGTGTAAACTTAAATAATTTCAGCCCGAGGCATGCAGCTGGCATGTAGAACGCCAGCCTGAATTTGTCAATCAAAGCTTTATGGGCTTGCTTGAGAGATTTTAAGCACTGATTTTGATGCTGATTGGGGGTTTTCCTACCACTGAAAAAGGAAAAGAAAAAAAAACAAAAAACAAACCACAAAACCAAACAAAAACCAACAACTCAAACTCCAGCATGCAAAAGTTGATTCTAGTTTTTAAAACAGATTAAATTCCTTCCACTCAATTATTTCTTTCTTCAGCTTGAATATTTACAAAATAATCTTCCCCCACAAAATATGTTTAATAGAATATTTTCTGTTCAAACACACTGACTGCAGCTCTGGACTGCTGTGATCCAAATAATCTGCTTGCAGTATTTATTTAAAACTAAATCAATGCAAAAACATTCCTCTCAGATTCCTTCCCAAGGCTCTTAAACAGGTGAGCAGTCCAATGCACAGATTTTCTTAACCCATACTTGAAAATCCTTGTATCAGGCAGGTCTAGGCAACACTAAAATTATTGCTTCTGCCCCAGTTTCCCATTGGACTCTACTGGCAGTTGTATCCTGTCCTTCAGAAGGATAACTCTGCCTCACTGAGCTGATGCTGAAGTTTCAAGCTCCCTGTTAGCATTGGCACCTTCAATCCTGTTAGGTATTTAGGGGTGTGGTGAAATGGTTCCTGTGGAACTGGACAGTCCAAGCTGGGAGAGCTTGGACTGTATTGACCTGCAGTCCCCACTCCCACTTCATCCCTGCAGTCCTAATGCTGCCTTGGGGTCTCTCTTGCATGCAAGCTCCCGCTTGGATGCACAGACTTTGCGTTTTGATGGAAGTGAGGCCCCAGCTAAAGTCCTTTACTGAGATTGGAAGTGCAGCAAAGAGCTCATGAGTATGAAGTGCCACATGGAAGAAGTAGCAGTGAGGAAAAGAAGTCCAAAAAGGTGGTGTTAGCTTGCAAACTTGTGCAGGAGATAGGCAGAGTACTTAATCTTTTTCTCTTGTCTGTAGCAACTGCGGTCACTGACAGCTCAGTCCCCATCTGCTACTGAACAAACTTCCCTTTCCTCTGCTTCTTTGGCTTAGGTGGCCGATCTGTGCTCCTGCAGAGCCAGATGTCTCATGAACTTTATGCAAAAATATTTCATGGCCTTCCCTCATTTCTGGCAAGGAATATGTCTACACTCAGAGACAGTAGCAACCTTGATGTGTCAAAAGAGGAATTTACTGTCTTGGCAGATTCGCCTGTACATTTTGAAGTGATCCACTGTTGTGGGGCAGCCACCTCAAGACATGCGGTTATCACGATCTGCATTACTCTTGCTTACTAGCATGGGATATATGGTCAAGGGGATGATATGGGAGGCCTGCCAGGATTACTTTCTGTGTATTGTGTCACTTTCCCTACTTCACTGCTCTTTGTCTCTCTGTTCTTCCCTTTAGAGGGGTTTTCCTCGACACCATCCTTCCCCGTCGTGATGATAACGGGGTCCGGCCAACTATTGGTCAGCGTATTCGTCTGAGTCAGGGAGACATCGCTCAGGCGAGGAAATTGTACAAGTGCCCAGGTAAATATGGCTTGTGGAGATGGCTCCAGCTTTACTGTAGACACATGCTTTATCTGGAAGGCACTGGAGTTCAAGAACACCTTAACAATCCCTTTGATGAAAGAGACTCAGGAGAAGTAGGCTACCAAATGCTGCAGGCTGGAGCTGTGGGAGAACTGAACTTGCTTATTGTGTGTCTTCTGTTAGTACTTGTGTTCCTCTTTGGTTTAAGGCTTCAGGTTAGTGCAATGTAGGCTCTGTTCGTAGAAAATGAAGTTGGTGTACAAGATCCCATAAAGAGTGGAGAATAGGAGATAGTAAAGTGGCAGAGGGATATCTGGTAGACGGGGATCTCTACACATCAACCATCAAACTTCTGTTGAATTATTTATATAGTTGTTGTCCCAGAGATGAGCCTTAAGGAAACTGTATCTCTGTGATTATGGTGTGTCGTGCTAAGTCTTGGGATTTAACATGGAAAAAACCTTGAAGATGCTGATTTGTGAAACAACTGGGTGCTGGAAGCTGGTGCTTTGGGCTGTTCAGGGAGGGCTGTATCCCAGTAGCTGTTGCCAAAGGGTCAATAGACTGGGAAACAGCTTTGATAGAGAACCCATCTGCATATGTGTACCATACCAAAGCACATACTAAAACAAATAATCTGGGTCCTGTTTTATATGGGGTCTGAAAAGATGGGCAAAAAGAGCACTGGGGTCACAAGTATGATTGGGAGACTAAATTTACTCATCAGAACAAAATAATCCTTTTTATGCAGGTTTTAGCTGAATAGTTTAATAGAGAAAACAAGACTTCAGAGAAGCAATCTGCCAGACTTAAGGACAGGTTGAATGTGAGGATGTAAAGAGAGGCTTCAAGCAAAGATAGCACCCAGTCTGGTGCCTATGGCATGGACTGCAGCAACTGAATAGAGAGATAGCATGGGAGGTGTGATGCTTGGAGTTAGAAAACTTTAATTTCTGCAGGTAATGAAATGTCAATGAGAAGATATTGGAGAACTAGAGCTACCCTAATTTTGCAGAATGACTCTGAAAAAATTTGTAATAATTCAGGGTCAAAAAAAAAAAACCCAAACAGGTATTTTGCAAGTATGGCCTAGGAGCTTATCTAAATGGGTTGATCTGGCCAGCATATTGATTCTGTTGGAGTAGCTTTGACTGATCATAAACCTAATATGTTTATGAATTATTAACCCTCTTGGAAAAAACAGATCACAAAGTGTGGGGAGAAGGGGAGGAGTAGGGATAATTTTTGCCAGTATGCAGTCACATGTTAAGCAAGTGGCTGGCTATCACTGAGGCCATGGAAGATGGCAGATAGCTGGTGAGCAAATCTTCTTCTCTGTATCCAGTTACAGGTCAGAGAGTATGGGTTCATAAGGGTCTAGAATAAATTTTGAGGACTTGAGGGTCTGTAATGTTTGGGGATCATTGCTTAGCTTATAGTGAGTGGTATAACTTTCATAGGTGTGCACTTCTAATTAACTTTTCTTTTTACCACTTGCAGTATTCCCCAATTTGCTTTTGTTTGAACAAGATGTAGTTCTTGGAAAATTGTCCCATGGATTATTTTAGGGATTGGTTAATTTGAATACTAATAGAAAAAAAAATTTAAAAAAAAAATTAAGGATATCTTGTACCATGTTTTTTGATTGAATCAGACTTAATCCAAGCAGGTTTGTTATTCCAAAAGCTGGAAGCGTTGACTAGAAATTCAGATTTCTCAAGGCAAGCTGAAAAGCCCCATTGGCCTGAGGTTAAAATCAAACTAAAAGCTATGAAGCAACTTTCTTTAAAATGAAGACTCTTCTGAGTCTCAGGTTTTCTGCTCACAGAGTAGAACTTTTCTACTTTTTAGGATTTTTGTTGTTGTTTCTTTGTTTTTTACAAAGTTTTAACGGAGGTTATTGCAGTTCAGGATTTATTTGGCAGCATAATGATTAGAATTTTAAGCCTCCTAAATACATTTCCTCAAATACCCATTGATTTGGCTTGGTTTCCTTTTCTTCTTCACATCAAAATTTATACACAGGTTGCATTTGAAGAGAAGGTGTGCAGCATATTTAATGACATTAACATCTTCAGCTGCCATTTTAATCTCTATCTTGAAAAGTTCTTTTCCACTGCAAAATGCAAAGCATGGGAGTTTAGAACCAAAGGATTTCAGCTGTATGTTCAAGAGGGTCTGAATGAGACTTTAGGTTGAAGAAAACTTTGTTCAGTAGTCAAGTTGATGGGTTTTTAGGGAAAACCCAACAGCATAATCCAGAAATTGAATGGTAGATGGTTTCCATTTTAGAATGAGAGTCTCCATTTGAGAATTCCTGAGAAATTTACCCCCAAGAAGAGTTAATGTGGTAGAGGATGAGTTACAAGCATGCACTGGTAGGAGCCAGAACAATTGCTGTGCCTGTTGTAAGAAACAGGGTTCTGCAGCTCATTAGACTGGAGCCCTTGTGGCTGCTACAGTAGGGGCTGGCTTAGTTTTTCCATTCTAGAACCCTGCTGTTTTAAATTGCTCTTAATTCCCCAAAGATTATACCTGCTGGGTTAAAGTTAATGTCAAGCCAGGTGAAACCAAATATAATCTGCTGAAGGAATTTCTGGAAGGCAAGATGCATTCTGCTACATGGTATGAATTCTAGATTTGGTATGCTGCATGGCTGAGGATTTGATGAGTATAGGCACTACAAAAAACTTTAAAACAGAATGTCCTGCTGTCTTGTGCTGTGTAAAGGAAACAGGCCTGTGTGGATGTGCTGACTCTGCAGGAATAGTTAAACTATCAGTTGAGAATGGTCCTTCATTACATCATCCCACCCAATTCTCTGGGCATTTTCAGAAAGATGTAGTGCACCAGTAACCACCTGACGAGCAGTAAGTGCCTGTCACTCTACTTCTTTTACAAATGACTTCTGAAGCATTACCCTTCTCTACTTTGCTTTTTACCTCTGTTCCTTTCGTGCTGTTTATGTGTGCAGCAGCCTCTTCACCATGGGCAAAAATCTGTAGGCTTCTTTGCTACTGAGTGGTAGTAGATGTGTTAGTACCTGTTCCATAATTACATAATCTGGCCAGGAACAATGTAATTACACTTAGGAGAATTAAATCTGGGTTGTCAGAAACCTTCACTGTGGTTCAGCTGAGGGCAGTAGTCCTCTTTGTCCTGTGTCATTATGGTCATGTAGTATGCGTTCCCAGTGATTTAGAGCTCTCTTTAACATTCCATTAAATAGTTTTTTGACCAGAGAAAAAGAATATTTCTTTATGTTGGTGAGTTACATATTGGAATCTCAACTTTATTGGGACACCTTGTCAGGTGTTGGCATTTCTAAAGCCATTCTAAGGTGATGACCACTCCAGACCATGCATTGACCAGTGGTGATGCCAGAGGGTCAACTGAAGGAAGGCTTATTGTCCTCAGAATAAGTGTGTCTGGAACTCACCTTCTGTGAAATGATTATCTGCTGGGGCAGCATGCGTTTCCTGGCTGGATGTCCTAGGAGCATCCTGGGAGCTGGAATTATCTGAATAATTTTGATTTTACATAGATAATAAGTCAAGGCATCTTTGCAAGTGGTAGAAAGGAAGAAAGTGTATTTATTCTGCCAGTAGAACTCCAGATTTCTTCTCCAGTTCAAACAGGTCATCACCTTCTACAGACATCTCTCTCTACTTGCCTGAAGAACATAGACAGCATCACCTGCCAAACATTTTGGGTGAAGTGGGAGGATATTAGCTATTTCTGAGGAATTGAAACTATAAGTTATTGTGTAGTGCTCCTTCGTAGTTGTGTAATAGTGGGGAGAGTTCTCAGGGCTCAAAACTTCTTGAGAAGAAAGGAACAACATAGAGGTTTTGACCTTTCATTTATTTTCTTCATTCCTCTGGTGCAGGATGTGCATTTACCTGCCTGGTTTGCTCAGTGGTGCTTTTTTTCTGGAGTTAAAGAAAACTTTTGTTTTCTTGACAAGAACTGAGTAGCTAGATCCCATGCCGACCTGTGCCTTGAAATATGTGCAGCATGTTCCTAGGAGTGACTTCACCTTCCAGAGCATCCCTCTGAGCTCTTTGGTTGGGCAACCCCTTTTTTTATCCATGCCCTATTGTTCTTCTAGTCTGATCTGTCAAGCTGTGGATCAAACTGCTTCAGAGAAATGAAGAAATTCTGGCCTAGGTGTCTCCCTCTGCCCTTTTTGAAGATACTAAACTTTTGGAATGAGACCAGTCTCTTTTCACCTCCAACTTCCGACTGGCCAATCTAAATGTGATCATGACTGAAAAATTAGTGAGTGTGCGATCGCATAAGGCAGAGGAACATCCCCTGCCATTTCCATTAGAAAAGAAGCCAGATGTTCAGCCTTGTCGGATCTTTCAAAGCACTGCTTTTTAATGAGGGATTTTTGGAAGCCGCCTTGCCGTCACTGAGGAAACCAAGTTGCAAGTCAAGGGCAGCAGGTTATGAAATTGGAAAAACAACTGGAAAGCAGGCAAGCCAAGGTCTTCACTCCTTGCAGTGTGTATTTGCATGTATCTAGTGAGCACTCTGAAGGAAACTGGAGCTTTGATATTTGTGATCCTCCCACCTAGTCAGTCTGCTGTTCTACAGATGTAAATGGTAACTCCTTGTTCCAGCTCAATCCTCCTGGCTCAGAGAGCAGGAACTACAGTAGTCATGGCTTTCCCAGGTGTTGGAAGCTGTGGTTCCCTAAAGGAGCATATCTGTGTTATATATTACTTGTTTCCCAAAAGTTACTCTGGGACCTACACTTCATCAACTGCAGCAGGCCACAAAAGTGAGAAAATGGAGAAGAGTGATCCGCAGTGCTGATGTTTTATACTGCACAGTCTCACAGCAGGGTAGGTGCTGCACAGCTGAAGCATGAGGGCAGTGGGGCTTGCCCTGCTTTTGTTAGAATGTTTTAACCCCCCAAAAAAGACACTTAACAATGGTAACTAAGGAGAACTTCATTGAGCAGCTTATAATGAGGGGAAAGCAGATTTGCTGGCCACAGTCTTGGAGTTGTGAGGTGGGGTAGGGTTAATATTTTGCATTTGATTAGTGGATGAGATATTCCTCAAATGGACTGAAACCCAAATGTGCTGCTGTGTGGAAAGAAGATGAAGGAAGGGTGCCTCTTTAAAAGCTGTTTTCCCTGTGTCCTTGCACTGATCATCTTCTATCCTGGGAACACTGACAAATTTGACATTACCCTTTTGGCAAGGTCTCAGGTAGTCAATGACCTTTGGCCAGTACCATGAATGAACACCAACCTGTGTACAGCAGCTGTGTGCAAACATTATGATGTCTTTCAGAGAATCACTCCTTGTGCTGTTTTATTTAGGTTTGTTGTTTTTGTTGTTTGGTTTTTTTTTGTTTGGTTGTTTGGTTGTTGGGTTTTTTTTTTCCCTCTCCTGCAGCTTGTGGAGAGACCTTGCAGGACTCAGCAGGGAATTTCTCAGCCCCTGGCTTTCCAAATGGCTACCCCTCCTATTCCCACTGTGTCTGGAGGATCTCAGTGACACCAGGGGAGAAGGTAGGTGCCACACTGGAACAAAATATACTCTGTTTACCTTGCATGTGGTTTTGCCTTTGATGATGATGTTAGCAGCTGACACAAGATCTCTGCGTGCCTGAAGTGCAGGATGGAACCTGGAAAGGCTCCTGAATACCACTGCTGTGCTCCCAAAGATGGGGTCAGGAATTCATGGTCCTGAGGAGAGAAGGGGTAAGGCTGGAGCAGAGCCCCCTCACAGGTCTGGGATGTATGTACATCTCTGTTCCTTTCTCTCAATTCAAGGCTGAACTCTGCATGGACATTTCCTGCCACCCACTAGCTCCAGTCAAGCTCACCTTTCAAAGCCAGGTGCCAGTCAGATGAGCGAGATAAAATGTGCCAGCAAGCTGGGGTCCCAGAGGGAGCAGAGGACCCGTGAGTGACACCAGTGGCCTGCCCCTGTAATGTAGGCATAATGTCCCTGTCAGGGGACTCCCGCTCCCTGCCTTGAAACGCCAAGCCCTGCTGCGCATCAGTCACCAACCTTGTCCTCTTTCTTTCTAACTCCTTTTGTTTTATTGATCTTCCTGTGGAAATTAAATCTTTCCTTAATCCACTAACACCAGCCCTTCAGGCTTTTCATGCCATACCAGGCTGCAAGAATGTGCAGCCTAGCTTGGGATCTCCTTGGCCGAGTGGCTTTGCCGAGGACCACCCTTGAGGCACACTTCAGACTCAAACTCGAACAAAGAAGAGCAGAGCTCACTCATTTTGCAGCAGCCGTTTTGCCCTGGGACTTGGTCACCTGCAAGACCAGTCCCACACAGTGCTGAGCTCCTGCCATTAGCTGCAGGGGGAGTTGCACTAGAGCAGAGGTGCCAAGAACCATCCATGTTTTGAATTGTGGCACTGGGATTTTTGCAGGGTAAATCTTAAGAAAAATTCTCCTGTTGTCTCTCAGCCTCTTCAGAAGAGTTGTATAGATAGGAACCAGCATCTAAGTACTGAACCACTCGTGTTGGGGTGGGGATTAAAAAAGAAAAAAAGGAATCAAGTTCAGATTAAATGCTTCAATTCATTTTTTTTATCAACTGCAGCAAGTGGTACAAAGTAGCATCATAGCCTTGAGGCACTAGCTTAGAACAGATACTGGGCTTGCAGTATTCATCTGCACAGAAACAGGAATCTCCTTTTTGTCAAAAGTCAGGAAACTCCATGAGCATGAACAAAGTAAGCGACATTGTTGCAGACTACACTCTACACACCCAACCAGGCTTTGGGGGAGAATTTACCTATTTTAATCAGATAATGTTTCTGTGGCAGACTACAGACGTAAATTAATACATGGGTCAAGTCTTGACAAGAAATGCCATGAGAACAGCCCATCAGTGACTTCTATAGGCTCGGAGCAAGGCCTGGAGTCCACGTTACCGGAGAAGGAAACCAAAGGGATAAAATTTTAATGCTAAGCTCTGCTCTTAAAGCCAATGGGCTCAGTTGTATCACAGTGATGGTGTAATTGTTAGAATGTGGAAATCTGTCAGCAAAATTAGCTGTTTCTTACTGTCATCACTTATGTAAGGGTTTATAAACAACTGTGTTCTGGGCATTTTGTGTTTCTCTCCTTCATCAAAACCAAAGGTTTGGTTTCTAATTTCAAAAAACCCAAACCAGGCTTTTAAAAATATAATTGTAGTAACTGAGGAGCAGTGACTGAATTACAGAATGGATAGTAAAGTGCTATCTGCTGTCATGCATTTTCATGGTCCCATTAAATTAACTTGTGAAGCCTTTCTGGTTTTGAGGAAAGCTGATTTTAAAAAATGCAACCAACTGCCCAACTGTCTTTTCCTGCATGCTTGCGTAGGCAGCACTGTAGCAGATGTGAAGCACATAATCTGTAGGGTCTTCTCTTTAAAGCAGCTCCCTTCTCAAAGAGAAATGTGTACTCTTTCAGATTCTGTTAAACTTCACATCAATGGATCTTTTCAAAAGTCGCCTTTGCTGGTATGATTATGTGGAGGTGCGTGATGGCTACTGGAGGAAGGCTCCGTTACTGGGTGAGCAGCTGTTTCACTTTAATTGCAGTTCGTGTGTTCTTCTTGATGCTTAGGGGATGGAAAACAAACAGAAACAAATCATCCTTTACCTGGAAGGTGCCTACGTTCAGCAAGTTCACTGGCCACCCATTGATGCTTCCATCCAGAAATGCCAGTGTGCTATATTCACAATGAATGATCCATGCTCCTAGCCCATTGGCAGCAAAGGCTTTATTCCTTCCTTTTCCAGCTTGAGAATTGAGGCAGAGAGAAAAGTGATCCAGGGGCATGGCTGGAACTGAAAATGCAGTTTCTGGAGTTTTACTATTACTTTTTCCTAAGACCAGTGTGGAACTCTCAGGCAGTCAGAATGAAGCTCATGGCTCAAGCGCCTAACATCATTTCTCAAGTATTTATGTGTACAAACACACCAGTGTCTGTACTTCTAGCAGGGAATTTGCCTAGGATGTCAAACAGTGCAAGGGCTTTACTCTGCTCCTGCTCCCAAAGGTCTCAAGGAATCACAGCTCCTCTGTGACTTCCCTAATCCTCTGCCTCCTGCTGTCATAACTGCAAGTCTTCTGTCACCCTGAGTGGGCAGTCAGGAGTACCACCTGCTTTGCCACTTGCTCTGATCCTGACTTCATTCCCTAAAATCAATGTCTGACAAGTAAAATGCTGTACTGCAAACAGCCCTTTCTGCCTGAAAGGCAAAAAGGTTGTGTAGCATCACCAGCTGCGTTACAGGGGCTGTAGCACAGGGCTGGGCTAGGCAGCGTGGGGTCAGTGAGCTTAGTGCGTCTGAGTGCTCTCCTTGGCTCCACTGGACATTCCAGCCCTGGCACCAGGTGAGGGTCTGAGGTTGAAGCTGTGCTGCTCTCCCAGAGGTTTCTGTGGGCATGCCTTTCAGTGCAGAGTTGGCAGCTGGTTTTCCTGCTTCCTGCCTGTTTTGGGGTTGGCAGCATTTATTGGTATCTTCTGCTGCACGTGCATCAGGCAACATTGCTTCAGTACCTGCAGCTTGGGTCCTAATTATATTTTTTTTGATGTTGGGTAATCTAATGGTATTTCAGAATTCAGTCACCTCCCTGTCCTCCTAGTGCAGGTGGACTCACGAGTGTTTCCGTTTGGAAGGAGGCACTGCATGAGTGGCCACAGCTCCTGCGAGGGGCTGAGCCCATGAAATTAGCTCGGAAGAGGCAGACAGACTGCAATTCAGCAGGGGGCGGGGAGGGGGATTAGTGTGAATTGTGAAAGCACAGGCTTCTTGCGGAGAGAAAAAGATACATGTATGCTGAATATTTTCCCAGGGAAGTGTGTGAAAACCCAGCCTTGAAATGGTGTATAACTTTTTATGAATGGACCCTTTATCACACTCTGAGGAGTTTGCTCATTCTTGTTCCTCATCTGCGTTTCCTCTTTGACACCCTTGTTAAAGTCCAAGTCCAAATCCAGGAGGCAGTTGTTCAGTGACCCTAGAAGAAGGAGCTGAGCAGCTCTGATGCTGTTTACCAGTATTCTTTCTGGGAGTGGAGATGGGGGGTGCTACTGGTACACTGCAGGGCTGTTGCGCTGCCCCAACAGTGCTGGGAAGCTTGGGGGCACAGGGGCTCAGAATTGAGTAGCCAAGTAAAGCTAGGGTCTGAGATAGAATTTGGGTGGGTGACTTCACAAAAGAAAAAAAGTTGGTGGTGAAAGTGCCATTGAAGAGAAACAGTTTGCAACACACCTTTGGATTATTTGCACTGACTGGCCTGTCACAGAGGTGTAGCTCTTCCATCTTTGAAGGTCATAACCAGATTAAGCAGAGTGGTGGTTGTGGCTAGGCTGTAATGCACAGGATTCATGCCAACTACTCTGCCACCCATACACAGGACAAGCAACAGCCTTCTCTGACTGCCAGCCAACAAGCCTTGAACTGTCCCTTTACTCAGTGTAGGGAACCATTAATGCTAATGGGACCTAAGGTGCTGCCTTGAAGATAAGGAATGCCTAACCAGGTTGTTATGTGGAGGTTGTTCAAAGAAGCTTTTGCTTGGTGTTGTACGGCCAAAATCCCTCTCACTGCTGTCCTGACTGAATTCAACCTGAGGAACTGCTCTCTGCCTCTGTCAGATTTCCACAGGGAGTTCAGCTGGACAGGGTGCTGAGCACATGTTGAATTCAGTGTGTAGCCCTGCTGGTTGCAGCTGAAGTGAAAAAACACTTGCTCTGTCTCCATGAGGAGTTTCTGGCTGAAACAGGTAGAGGAGCACCAGACTGGAGTTGCTGAGGTTGTTTGGGCTGCAGTTGCCACCTGCAGCTCTTCTGTTCCAGGACTCATCCTTGATGGCTGGATTCAGGTATTTACCAGTGCTGGTGCATTTCAGAGAGCTCAGAACTGGGCTAACTATGGAGCAAAAAGGCTCTTAGTCTCTTTCTTGAAAGGGATTGAATGACTGCAGAGGCTTAACTGGGAAGAAGTGAGAGCAGAGGATGAGATAAGGGGTATTTTCCTATCAGCATGACTGCATTCTGCCCTCAGTTTGACTTGGACAATTTGCTCTTGGGTGCAAAATGTTGAAGGGATTTCTGAGGCCTAGCAGGTGGAAAGAATGTTCCCTAGTGTCACATCTCTAGAAGGACAGGAGACTATTCCCCACCCTTGCAGCTTATTTGCCCAGTTATGTGATCAAAACTAGAACCCTTTTGTATATACCATGGCAATGGAGGCTGCATCTGTGACTACTAGATTCTGCTACCCCATGAAGAAAACCTTTATTAATTTAATAATTGAAGGGAATATTAACTAATTGCAGGGGTGATGATGGGATAGGGACAACAGAAGCTCATTCAGAAGCACAAATGGTGACAGCAAAGGGGTGTTGTACACAAGCACAGCTCTTTTAACCACAGACTCCTTGCTTCTTGGTGCCGCATGTGTCTGCTAAGCTGTGCCACCCATCAGACAGGAGATCTTGATCATCTTTTTCCTGCCTTCTAGGTAGATTTTGTGGTGACAAGATCCCTGAACCAGTAATCTCCACGGACAGCAGGCTGTGGATCGAGTTCCGGAGCAGCAGTAACATCCTGGGCAAAGGCTTCTTTGTGGTCTATGAAGGTACAGCCCTTAGCTGGAAGTCTGTCTCCTTGCAGAGAGCAGCCAGAACAGGATGCAGGGGTTTATGAGATCAGCAGAAGTTCTGCTTCACTGTGTGGTTAGATGCAGCCCCTGCTCTTGTTTCTGTGGAAGTTGTCAGATTTTGTGGGCTGTTTCAGCAGACAAGGCATGGATCTTCCAACTAGATCATCGCATTTTGTGGTGACAGCAGGGTCATAGCACAGAGCAATAGCTTCTGTTTATAGGCCAGGTTGTTTGCCCTAACCAGCACCTGAAAGTAGTAGTTCCTTCCAGTAATTTAGCAGGCAAAGTTCTCTTTCAGATCATAAATTTTTCTATCACTTAATGCCAATTATTTTGTTGGTTGGTTGTTGGTTTTTTTTTTGTTTGTTTGTTTTTTTTTGTTTGTTTTGTTTTGTTTTGTTTTGTTTTGTTTTGTTGTTTTGTTTTTTCTCAAATGCAAAACTTGTTCCTTGGTTTCTTCCTTTACTTACCAAATTAGAAATGAGCATGAGGTCTTCTGCAGGTCAAATATTTTGGAAACTTGTATGGCACTGCAATGTCGAAACCACTTCCGAGGAGGAATACTACCAAATGGAGTACCACCAGAGTCGCTAACAAATCAGTAACATCCATTCTCCTAATATGTTTATTTCTTTACAATAATGATTCGAATACATATTAAAAACATTCATTTTTCTCTGGGCAACAGTCACCTCCTCAGAATCAACACTTGTCAACATTATTGAGGTGGACTATATTGGTACCAACATTGCATCATCTTCTTTCTGCAGCCACAGGAACAAGCATGACACTGGAAGGCAAGTGCCCCAGTGTCCAATATACTCATGAACATTAACAGAGGGAAATGAAGAATGCGGGACGGTTGGGGAAGTGTAAATAAAACATATGAGGATTTCACAACATTGTGGGGATAACAAATCTGTTTCACAGGAGAAGTATCTGGTTTCTGCAGGAATTGTTGCCCCAGAGACAGAGGTAGCTTGCCTGATTTTTGGTTGGGTTTTTTTTGGGTTGGTTTTTTTATGTCTCCCCTGAGAAGCAGCGGTTGCCTGGAGCATGTCGTTTGTAGCACCCCTTTTATGGTAGTTTGTTGGAATTAGAAGCAATCAAACTACTGTGTCTCTAATAGACTCTTTTATTTCGGCTTATTGTTTGGTAGACTAGTCATCTTAATTCTTACAGTAGGTTATTCCCCAGTGATATGTGCTTCAAATTGGAAAAAAAAAGGCTAGATGAGGAATGGTTTTGTTCCTCATTACGCATATTAGTGTGGCATCATGCTTCGTATTGCTAAATGGTATTGAAAGAAACCAAATTTTTACATTACCTATATACCAAAGTCACTTTGCAAAACTTTTTCTCTTCATAATTTTCCATATTTCCTGCTTATTAAGAAATGACCCCTAAAGGTTCAGTAAATATGAGCAATACTTGCTTGACTTGACTTTTGAGGAGAGCAAATGGAAGTGGAATGTGCATCTACTGGTCAAACTTTGCATCACTCCAACTGTTTGTATTTTCCTGTCTCTTCAAGACTCTGGCTTTTTGTGTAACTTTTTCCTGCAAGAAACTTCCCTTTATAAAGGTATGAAATCTATGGCTATGCCTGAGAGCGTGCACAGACGATGAGTGATAGAAGACAGTTTGTACCACAGAAAAAGCGATGGCCCATTACATAGTTCTTTTCTTAGCTCAGCCTTCTCTTGTCAGAGCAGCCGGTAGTGAGATTATCTGCATCTCTATATGTAACTTATTTGCTGAAATTAGATTTTCTCCAAAAATCCTCCTTAATCGCTGTTTCTCTTCAATACAAGCTCTGGTAACAGCTTGGTTTTTTTCATCTGTTGTCAGGTAACTTGCTCAGCTCTTTTGTGATTTCTGTGTCTGGGCAATAAGGGTAATTGTAAATGTTTTTTTCCAGAAGAGACTGCCCTTAAATGTTTAATTTTTCTGTCTTTTTTGTATAAAATCCCTCTGCATTGCCATTAGTTCCTCTTTTTCTTTTGAACTCTTCTCCCTCACATACTGAAAATTCGAAGTGGCTTTTAGCACTGCTTCTCTGTCCTCTGCCTTAGTGTAAACACTTGTGCAGCTGAACTTCTCTAGGTGGAAGCTCTGTGGGTGAGCACTGATTTTTGGATTTGGATTCCTCCAGGTCTTGGCCCTAAAGTTTTCATATGGGAAGGAAGAGGCAGAAGCATGTAGCCACTTGATGGGAGAATTACTTAATACTTAATCACAGTTAATGTAATGAAAGTGTCCTAATAATTCAGTTGTATTGTTCCTTTTCTTGCATGAGATTCAAGATGGGAAGATGCTGGTGTTTTTTCCCTGCTGCACTGCTGGCAGCTCAAAGTTTGTCATCATTATTGCCTTCTCAGGCTCAATCAGCGGATGTTCTTTCAGTTTTGCAGCAAGGCTTTTCCAGTATGTAATTGGTGCTCGGCTGAATTTCCAAGTGAGCTGCTGCAGCAGGTAGAGGAAATACTGTTTGCTGGCTGACAGTTTTATGGTTGTTAAAAAAAAAAAATTGTCAGTTATCTTGTAGTCCTCTTTCTCTTATGTGGAGGAGACACTCCTTTAAATGGTCCCTCAGATTCTCTTTAGCACCACTTGTAGCTCTGAATATGTGAGCTCAAGCTACAATCTAAGCTGTACTGTGCAGCTGAATTTGGGGTGCAACACCTTGGTGGTGCCTTAGCACTGATTCTCGAAGAAGTGAGCGCTGCACTAGTGAAGCAGTGCTTTTAACTGGGTCACAGTTAAACATAGCCAGCTTTACAAGGAAAAATGAAGACAGTGTTACCCAATGTCTGGCAGATGTCATTGCAGTGCCATCTTTCTTGTACTTACTGTCACAGTGCTTTTTATTTGCTTGACTTTAAACAGGCAAAACTTTCATATGCTTTTTGTAGACTTGTGTGCCCTACATCATGGGGTAGCACAGGTTTTCACCTGGGATCTTACTCTCATTTGTTACGAAGTCTTGAGGGGATTATGCTGAACTGCTGTTGGTTTTGAGGTGTCTGATAGTTTTGTGTTAATCTAGATTTTCATCAAATTTTCTGATCTTGGTCTTTAAACTTACTCATTCTTATGTTAATCACAAAAGTTAACTTTTCAACCTGATGATCTCCTGGTGAACAGCTCAACTCAGGCTTGTTAATATTGCCATCGTGTGGCTGGATTAGATTTGCAACTGGTTTTTATTTGTTTTATGGGTTTTTTTCCCAACTTTTCTCAGTCCTTAGTAGTGGTAACAGGTTTTAAGCAGTTGTGAAGGTGGCCAGGAGTGTGAAACACACAAATCCATAAAATTTCTCTGTCTCACTGAGTTCACATTCTATGGAGATTGGCATAGCAAGACAGGAGACACTGTCACTAAGGCAGAATGTTAGATTTCTAAAAACTTGCGTGTTTTGTGTGTTGCCTTTGTGTAACAAGCAGTATTGATACAGATGTGGATGAGAAAGAAGGCTATGTATGGAACAGGCGTTATCTAATGAAAAACCTGCAATCTTGTGTTTTGCTGTTTGTTTTTCATGCAGCTATTTGTGGTGGAGAAATTCACAAAGATGCTGGCCAGATCCAATCTCCCAATTATCCAGATGACTACAGACCTGCCAAAGAGTGCATCTGGAAGATCACGGTTTCTGAGGGCTTTCACATAGGAATCACATTCCAAGCCTTTGAGGTGAGAAGTGTCATTGTATATTATATTATATTACAGATCATTTTGCCTCTGATCCTTTAAAATTAAGAAGTGATGTAAATAACACAAATTTATTTTTAAAACCCCAAACACTAATACTTCAGAAAATAATTTCTCCGCAGAGGAAGTTTGCTCATTGAATCTGAGGCCAAGTTTTAAATATGATGAGTTTGCAAAAACTATTACTCCAAATAATTAGAAGGGGCACAAAATTGTTGATGATGTTAAGTATGGAGTCCTTAAATTTTCACTCTGCTCAAGTGAAATTGAATGGTCACAATCCAGGCAAAATCTTCTGCTGGTGTCACTGGGGTTTGGCAGATTGCAGAATGTTTGTGACTCCAAAGAAATATCGTGTTCCCTGATGGTGAACAGGCTTTGGGGAGCTCAGAAAAATATTTCTCCTGCTGTTTATAGCATGTCTTACACTGTTAGCTAGGTGCCCAGTGATCCGCTCCTGACTCCTGATGTATAAGTCACAGACAGGAGCAGACAGGACCTGGGTTGGTGCATAAATCCCATCTATCCCATAGACTCCTGTGGCCTGGGCACACTTACTGTGCTTGTCCTGGAAAGGGCTGACACCACTACTGCTAGCTGTGACCCCACAGCAGTTTCTTGAATGTCTTTGTAGTTTTGCTCCGTTCCTCACAGGTTCTCATGGAACAGCAGCTTGTAGATAGTCAGGGGTCAGGTTTCACCAGAGAATGGTCATGAAGCAGCAGCAGAAGTGGGATGTCCCTGGGCTTGAATGCAGTTTGAACTGCAGGAGAAATCAATGTCAGCCAGGAGATGAAGTATCTAGTTGTGACCAGCTGTTTGGGATGCTCCTTTGGAAGCTGTCCAAAGCCTAGCTGGGTAGCTAGCCTGACTCAAAACACTCATGCTGGTGATCTACAGGCACATCCTTTTCCCACTGCAGATTGAATGGCATGATGCATGTTCTTATGACTACCTGGAGATCAGAGATGGCCCCACAGAACACAGCCCACTGATTGGTCACTTATGTGGCTACGAGAAGCCAGAAGATATCAAATCCAGTTCAAATAAAGTATGGATGAAGTTTGCATCTGATGCAACTATCAATAAAGCAGGTTTTGCAGCAAATTTCTTTAAAGGTATGTGATCTAGTACCTCTCAAGGTCAAAACTGGGCACAGTTCATCCCATACCCTACTGCCATCCAAGTGTGATTGGTTACCATCGTATCTAATTGTATTTAAGACTTGTCTCTATATCACCGATATCAGGTTTATATAGAAGAGGTATTTGATGCTGTGGCATGAACACCACCTCCGTGATTAAAACAGAAGGAAAGCCTGCTGAGTTAGTACATGCACAGGCACTAATGTGTTGCACAGCTGGACAGAATGTGACCCCTCCTTTTATCCATGTGAGGGAACACTGATATTTTCAAATAAAGTACTAGGACTAGCACAAAGAGTGTTAAAGACAAATCTCTGCTTATGTTCTATTCCAAATGAAACCTCTGGAGAGTGAATTTGAATGCAAGTAGTATCCTAGGGAAAATTTCTGAATGCTTTAGGAGACAAATGTGTTGCTGAACTGAAATCCTCTTCAGGAAGATGCAAATAAGACAAAGATTTTTCTTAAGAAAACTTGGTTCCAAGATATGGTCCTTTGCGAGCACCGTGGTTACTTGATAAGAGCAGGGACCAAATATCTTAGCAGCTTGGGAAAATACCTGTGGAGCTGCTGTGAGGTAGTCAGTCATGTTTCTCTTGGGTTCAGTGACAGTTGTACAGAAATAATAACTGCAATGTCAATATTTGGATTGCCCAAGTCCTTTATTTATTTCTACTTGAACTTTTGTCTTGCACTAAGGGTGTCACGGTACATTTGGATCTCTCAAATTTACAGGACAATGTACTCTGTGAAATAAAGTTTATTTCATGAGCTCGTTAAGAAATACAACAAACACACAGCAGGGCTCAAGCCCTTTACTCAGACTAGTCTATCACGTGAATTCACATTTTCACTGTTCAAGTCATAACATTTCATAATTTATAACCCATAATTCTTAATCCAGGCACTTATGTGCAAAAGAAAAAAAAGAAATTGGTTAAATAAAGTTTAAATCACAGAGTATGTTGTCCTGTGAATTTGAGAGATCCTAATGGACTGTGACAAAGGGCAATTACACAATTACTGGCAAATACTGGGATGTTTAATTCCAGTCTCTGAACAACTCTCACGGTGTCTAGACTTCTTTGTTTAAATTTCTCAAGTTCCATAAGGGCAATGAGAATATTTCTTCCTGAAGACATTTTGGCTTCTTTCAGGAGCTGATAGTGCAGGCTGACTGTGGCAGAGATGTCTTCCAGGGATTAATGCTACCCACAGACTTCTTGACCTGCAGCAAATCAGTCTGGAGAATCTGAGATGCTCCTGCAAGTTTATAGAGGAAGAAAACTCACACACCTGAATCTGAGATTATTTCCTTGTGATGCAGATAGTCAGAAATATTATTTTTTAATGTAAAAGATGCATAAATGTTCACAACTGGTATAACTGCAGACAGATATCATTTGTGGAGATTTTGCTGACAGACTAGATCTTGCAGTGTCTTCTCAGACTGTGAACATGTTTGAACCAGAAACAGTGTAACTTGTGGAAGGCTAGGGTGTTGCTAAATTCATACCAGTAAGTTCAGCTGAGGAACAAAGTGTATTTGCTTGGACGAAGCATCACAGTAGCCATTGCTGCACAACTTAGTAGCCAGCTTGCATTGTGGGCAGAGCTGATGCCAGTACGCAAAAGCTGGGTAGACATATCTGCAGGCTACAGGTGGAGTTCCAAGCTGGGTTCTGAAATCTGCAGCCTGTACCTCCATATCCAGAGGGATTTTGACTGCCAGCCATTTCATGAACAAAGTAAATGAACAAATCGGATGGCTCTGCAGGTGTGCTTCAGACTGCTAACCGTAGCTGATTAAGCAATGGATCAGCTTTTGCCTTATCAATTAGGAAAGGAATAGAGCTTCAACAGCGTGTATTACAACACTGAGAGAAAATAGCTTAAAAATAAAACGGGGTTACGGATGGAATTGAGTGTTGTACTTTGTGAGTACTTGCAGAGGCAACTTCTAAATTTTCAGAGTAAAAAAAATGTGCAAACAGCTCAAAGGGGATGTCCATCCCATCACATATATCTCAAGGGAAAGCTCTAGGACTATTCTTCATTACCTCATTTTGGTAACAAATTGTTTGTATCACTGAGGCCTATTTTGTATGTGGTTGAAGTTTTGTTAGAGGTGTGCTTGTCTTGCACTCACATTGTTGTGTGTTTCTTCTTCATGGCAAACATTAGAGGAAAGACAATACACTGCAAAATATACCTGCCCAGAGCCAGAACATGTCCTTCCCATGGTAAAGACTGATCACAGGGCTTTCTGATGATCATAGCAGTTGCAGCCTCTGTTTTTTCTCTCATGCAAGTGATTTAACAGCCACATTAGAAGCTACTGAACCTGTAGCCAAGCATAGAGCAGCAAATAAATATTCTACTTTCTTCATAGTGAATCCACAAACAGAAACCAGAAGATAAAATGTGTTTGGACTGAAACTGTTGCAATGGGAGGTTCCTGACTGTGGGAGGTCTTTGCAGGAAGATAGTGTTATCCATAGGAGAGAACAGCATATTTCACTTGGAAGAGACCTGCAATGATCAGCTAGTCAGGACTGTTCCTATGTGATCTATATAGCAGTAACTGTTACTGGAACATTATAGCAGGTGTAGGCATCAATGTGTTGGCAGTGGGAGGCTGCAAAGAATACCCTGAGCCTGACAGATGGTTCAAGCTAGCTCCATGGTGGATCCACTGCAGGGCATTGCTGAGCCCATCAGCTGAGCTGGTGGTGCCTCTGTGAAAACACATTTAAGATAGATAAAAAGTAATGGGAGGAGAGAGAAGGAGGGATCAAAAAGTGTGAAACAGCAGAGTTTTTGTTTCCCAAATCAGTACTCAAATATTTCTATAAATTGGCAGTAAGTTAAATTCCCCAAAGATAAGTCTGTTTTGCCCACGACAGTAATTGCTGGGTAATTTTCCTGTCTCAACCCAGGAAATTTGTTGCTCCTGTCCTTCCTGTTTTCTTCCTCATTCCACTGGAATGGGGCATCAGAAAGTGACCAAGCAGCTGGGTGGGAGTGTGGCTGCTGGCTGAGGCCAACCCACCACAACCATGTTAACAAAACTGTCTGCTAAGGGATGCACGTGGAATCGGGTGTCAGGGTGAGAAGCCAGAACAGCTGCCTATCTGTATATTAAAATGTCATTTCAGGTTGTTGAGAACTGATTGGAAGAAGATTACTGCAGAGTCTAGGGTAGCAAGATTTCATGTATCTACCCAAAGAAAGAACTACTTGTACGTTCTGCCAGCTCCTCTTCTGCACCCTGTTCAGTGGATATGGCCTCCTGCAGCTCCACTGCTGTGGGCACAATAGTGGGCTGATTCTTGGCAGCTTAGTTCAGTCAGGAGCATGAAGAATTTAAAAACAAACAACAAACAAAACCGAACGGGGGCAAATGAGAACAAAATGCAGTGAAGTCTTTCCAGGAGACTATATTTTTCTGCTCCTGCCTGGAAAAAGCAGTCTTGACTAGTAACAGTAACTATAGTCCTTTAATGTTTTGGTAGTAGGAGCACATTAGCACTTTTGAGGTTTGCTGAGGTGCCTGCTCTGTGGGATCAACTTTTCAGCCAGTGCTCTGGTCCTGGTGTTGCCTGAGGAATACGAGGGGGTTGGGGAGGTCAGAGAAGTGTGACATGTTCTGGTTTTCTCCTGACAGAGATGGATGAATGTTCTCTGCCGGACAATGGTGGGTGTGAGCAGCACTGTGAGAACACACTAGGCAGCTACAAATGCACCTGTGAGCCTGGCTATGAGCTGACAGCTGATAAGAAGAGCTGTGAAGGTGAGTTACCTGCAGATTTGAGGCATCTGTTTGTAGGATGGGTGCCACAGCTAATACTGAAATTGGACAAGTTTCGGGATGATTTTCTTTGCCCCTCTTTATTTCTCTTTATCTCGCATCCTCTTTGTTTCTCTTTATATTCTTTGACCTGAAAATTTTCTTTTTGTCAACATCTTCCTTGAAAATAAGATTTTACTTGAAAAACTGAAGTTATATGAAACATCTCTAAAAGCAGTTGTCCTTTCTGGCCAGAGATCATTGTTCAGACCAGATATGCTGCACCACAGAGGAAAGGGAGCATTGCAACCTTCCAGATGAGTAGCCCAAAAGTATTTCAATCCAAGGCTGACTTTATTTATTTATTTTAAAAGAAATTTATTTTGTAGAATAAAATACCAATATTTTGCCAATGTACAAAACAGACATTCTTCATAATAAGGAGTCAATTCCCTTCTTCTGTTATGGGGGAGGAACTGTTTCTATCAGATTTCTTTTTATATAGTTAATCTCTTGAAACAAGTGTTTGCTCCCACCAACACCACAGCTAGTTTTGTGTGGTGAGAATCCACCCCTTGTCTCATAGCTCTGTCTTTCAGCTGAGATGTGTAGGGAGCTCCACACACTGTGAGTGCTGCTCCCAAAGACACACAGTTTTCCCTGACTTCTGCTTTTGTCTAACTACTTGGGGAAGGCTGCTATCGACCGGGTGAGGGCAGAGTTAGGTGCATGCAAACAGCTTTTGGGAGCTTTATTTTTAGAAATAATTTCTTGCACTTTTGGGCAAGCCAGTTGATAGAGCTTGGCAAGCATTTTTTTGAACTTCCTTCTTATTTTAAATTTCACTTGTGGGCCATACATGAAGGATGTTCTTTGAAACTGTAGTGATGCACATCAGAGTAAATTTGTTTCTCCATACACACTCGCTACTCTTTTTGTATTGAAGCTGCTGTGTTGAATTAGTGCTGTTAAGGCAAAATGATGCTGGGAACAAGGTGCAAGAATCTTTTACTCCTGTGGGTTTTGAAGATGGGGCTGTATCCCATTAATCAAAAGAAACAGGAAAGAAAAAAAAAAAAAAATTGCTTCATTGCAAATAGAATTTTGCAGCCAAACAGCAAACTCAAGAGGATGAAGATGAGATGTCCTAAATTTTTAAAATTAAAAATAATAAAGCTAAATCTTTGGCTTTGTCTTCAGTTTTCCCTAGAGAAGATACAGTCCACATCAAATAAGCCACTGAAGAGTTGACAGGTGTGTATCTTCCCTAGGATTCCATTATCTTCTAATTATTCCATTACTGATAAACTTGAAATAATAAGGTTTGTAGGACTGAGTGTGGGTGAGTTTACCAAGCTGGCCTTTATTGTGTGTGTATTGTGCCTGTCAAGTCACTGATCCACAGAAAGCCCAAGGCTATAGAGTAAAAAGGAGATCAGTCTTACGTGGTTTAAGTGGCTCTCAGGGGCATAGTCTCGCTGTGCCTGTTTCACTGGTGACTTATAGCAGATGAGGTTTCTGTCTTCTTTGCAGTTGCCAGCATTTTAAACCTGTTCTGGAGGCTGGGGTTTGAAATGTACCACCAACCAGAATCTGATTCATTTCCTAGCTACACAGCGTGTAGCTACACACCCAATCTGTGTGTCTGAACAGAACCAAGTAAAACTTGTGTTCATTTATCATCTCTCCAGCTGCCTGTGGAGGCTTCATCGCCAAGCTCAATGGGACCATTACTAGCCCTGGATGGCCAAAGGAATATCCTACCAACAAAAACTGTGTCTGGCAGGTGGTAGCTCCAGCCCAGTACCGGATCTCTCTGCAGTTTGAGGTGTTTGAGCTGGAAGGCAATGATGTACGTAACCAGTCCTTGCATTTCAGAGGTGTGACTGTTGGCTAACTCAGAACTGGATAAATCCTTGGGGTACAAAGAAGAGGAGACTCTGTCTTACTGGTGGAGCTTCTGGTTATTTCCCCACCCTTGATATAATAAGCCAATAACAGTGGTTGTTCTCCCTGAAGTCTGGATCCATTTCCTCTATTGAGTGGAAGCATTAAAGTTGTTCTGTTACAAGTAGGCTTTTTTTCTCTACCAGTTTTGTGTAATTTTAGGTGTTTTCCATCTCTAATAGGTGTCCCCATCCCCCACTCCCCAGAGCTGCCTTTGCAGGTGAATATTTGGAAGTGAACAGTGAAATGGAGTTCTTCAAAGATAAACAAAATAACCATTAAAAGAGTCTGTTCTCTGCCCTGCCAAGGGCAGGGTGGAAATAGAACAAAGCATTCAGATCTCGCTTTCCCCACTGTAAATGGGAACAGTTGCTCTTCCTTACTTCAGCAGGCTTCTGAAGTTTGTTCAACACTGTCACGTTCTTGAATAAGGTGGGAGGAATTATTTTAGCTAAATTAAATGGAACCCTGGCTATTCTAAGAAACACACCCATGCTTTAAGACCAAAGCAGCAAGGGAAGGGGAGAGAACAATGACAGAGAAGAATTTGGGTAAGTTAGGAGTGTGTTTGAGTATAAGGCTGTTTCTGCTCCCTCTCAGTCAAGTGTCTGTCCCCTGTCCCCTTCCTCTGAAATGCTGTGTTCCAAGTCCACAGACCTCAGTAATCTCCTCTCTCGGCAGGTCTGTAAATATGACTATGTTGAGATTCGTAGTGGGTTGACTTCTGACTCCAAGCTGCATGGCAAATTGTGTGGCTCGGAGAAGCCTGAAGTGATCACATCATATGGCAACAACATGAGACTGGAGTTCAAATCAGACAACACAGTCTCCAAGAAGGGCTTTAAAGTTCACTACTTCTCTGGTATGTGGCTGTATTCTTTCACTTGCTAAACTGTCTCCTCTGACTGAACCTCGTTTCAGGGGAATTTTCTTCAGCCAAGCAGAACCTGACATGTTTACTTACATCTAAAAACCATGGTTGCTCTGTGCTGTCACCTTTCATCTTGATTTCTCTGTGAAGCATGTAGTTCCAGTTTCATAGTGTGATGTCAGCAAGATGCATGAAATTCATCAATACCTTCAGTCCTTCCACAGCAGGAAGCAACAAGGAACGTGATACTAGAAGTTACTTCCATCCCTGGAACCATTAAAGAAAAGCTCTGTCCTCTGAAACTAGAAGAGTTAGAAATTTTCCAGAAGTCTTCTATATAGTCTTTAACCATTCAAAACCTTGCATTCTACAATAAAGCACATTTGTGATACATTTTAGGGAATGAAAGATAATTCTATTTGGGCTAAAAAGCTGCCTGGACTAATCCAGCAGCAGAGTTTGGAGGCTTGCACTGATATCTGTTAGTCTGGGTTTGGATGCCCCAGCTGGTGACTGTGGCAGTCTGTTTCTCATTGTCAGCTCAAGTGTTTGTTGATTTGATCCTGCCCAGATAAGGATGAATGTTCCAAAGACAATGGTGGTTGCCAGCACGAATGTATCAACACCTTTGGGAGCTACGTATGCCAGTGCAGAAATGGCTTCATGCTGCATGAAAATGGCCATGATTGCAAAGAAGGTAAGGTCCCCACTCCCTGCCCTCAGGAAGGGCAAGTTGCTTCAAACACGGTTTGAGCCTGGGTGCATCCTGCCCCATGTCAGAAGGATGTTTGTGCAGTGTACCAGGCTGGGGCGCTGAAAAGTTGCCTAGAAAAAGGAAGAAGAGGGCTTGTTTTCTACTGGATCCATTCTGTAGTCTGGCCTTCTATATGGCTGTGGGGGATGGACAGGGTGGGGATGAGAAGTTGGGCTGGTGAAAGGAGCAGTTGTGGAACATCACTATTAGACTAGTCACTGCTGCTTCATTTAATTTTTGGGTTTGAGTCAGAAGAGAAAGGGTGAGCTCATCTAAGTGCTTGCTGTTGCAAAAATTACCTTTCCTGCACCCTTGCCCTGCTGTGTGCTGCCGTGGCCTTCCTGCGTACAGTCTCTGGTTCTTGTCTGATCTCTCCATGAGCTGATTCAGCTTTCCAAGTAGGCAAAACAACTCAAGGCTGAGATAGCACCAGAGTCAACACGGTGGAGAGGTTGAGCACCATGTCTCTGGGAACAGGGCAGATGAAATGGAGGAGCTGGAGAATATGTCTGGGAGTAAGGAGGTGGGTGAGGTTAATGAGGTCTAGGGGAATCAGATGGCCCATTTAACCAGATGCCAGTTTAGCTCAGAAAAGTATAGGACAAACCCAGCAGAACTATGAAGTAATACTAAAAGGTCTTGTTCAGAGACTGAAGCCTTCCCTGTGTCTGCCCTGTGGAGGGTCTCAGTGGGCAGAGAGGAGCATATAGGACATTATGTGGTTTCCACGTGAGACCCGCCTCAATGCCTCCATCTTGTGATCTCTCTCTCTCAAGCTGGTTGTGAGCACAAGCTGAATGGTGCGGAGGGAATGATGAGCAGTCCAAACTGGCCTGACAAGTACCCCAGCCGGAAAGAATGCACCTGGGACATTTCTGCAATGCCTGGCCACCGAGTGAAAGTAGTGAGTAACCAGTGAGTGGGAGTGAAAGGGGAGAAGCAGGCTAGATTATCAGGAGCTGAAGTGACTTCCCACACACATTGTGAGTGGGAAGGGACTTTGTCAGTCCTGAACTTTGCCAAGGAAAATAATGCCTGGATCCTTGAACTCAATGGAAGTGCTGTTGAAGAACTGCCCATTTGCTGTGCTAGGCAGGGTTGCCAGACTTTGCCAGACCTCCTGAACAGGTCAAAGTCTGCCCTCTGGAAATCCAAGGTGGCAGTTTCACTGACAACCCTCTTCCCCAAGAACTGAAAACTATTGTTTCATGATCGCTGTGCCCAAAACAGCCTCCAGCCATTACTTCCCCCACAGGTCCTGCCCTGTTCATGAGCAGCAGGTCCAGGAGAGCACCTTCCCTTGTTGTGTCCCTCACCAGCTGCGTTGGGCAGCTATNCGTTGGGAAGTTATCTTCTACACACTCCAGCAACCTCTGGGACTGTGCTCTCTCCACTGTATAGTATTTCAACTTCCTAGATGGCTGCTGCAACTCCCCCATCAAAACAAGGGGTAGAAATTGTGGAGCCTCTCCCAACTGCTTATAGAACATTTCATCCACCTCTTCATTAAGTGGTCTATAACAGACTCCCACCACAGTATCAGCTTTGTTGGCTTTCACCCTGATTCTTACTCATAGGAACTCAAACCTAACATCACTTTCATTAATTTGTAGGCATTCATACAATTCCCTAATATAGAGAGACACCCCACCACCTCTTCCTCCTCACCTATCCCTTCTGAAAAGTTGGTAGCCATAGATTGCAGCACTCCAGTTGTGCAAGTCATCCCACCAGGTGTCTGTGATGGCATGTCATTGTTTTCTTCACTGCACAGTGGCCTCCAGCTCCTCCTGTTTTTTGCCTATGCTGCATTTCCCACTGGGGAAAATAATGCCTGGATCCTTGAACTCAGTGGAAGTGCTGTTGAAGAACTGCCCAGTTGCTGTGCTAGGCAGGGTTCCCAGGTTCTTATTTCAGGAAAATAAGAGAATTTAAGGCTTGCAGTTGAAAAATGTTGTCATGCAGCCATGTTACACAGCAAAGCTAAGGCTACATGGCACATACATATGAACTTCTGAGCTCTGCCACCCTGACATCACTCTTGTCTGAAGCATGCTATTCTAATTCAGTTTGTGGAAGGAGTGGGGCAGGCATACCATTTGACCTGTTTCTCACTTGATGTTTCATCATCTGCCAAATTGCACATTCATATTTACAAATGTCTGTCTTAATTCTCCTTATTCTTGCTGTAGACCTTCAGCGAGTTTGAGATTGAACAGCACCAAGAATGTGCCTATGACCACTTGGAAATGTATGATGGGCCCAACAGCAAATCACCTATCCTTGGCCGCTTCTGTGGCAGCAAGAAACCAGACCCTGTAGTGGCTTCTACCAACAAGATGTTCCTCAGGTTTTACTCTGATGCTTCTGTGCAAAGAAAAGGTTTTCAGGCAAAGCACAGCACAGGTAAGCTGGTTGCCTGCCCATACTCTGGTGTGATAAGATGTCATCAAATCTCACCTTGTTTACCTAGCAAAACAAGACACACCTTTCTCTGAAATATGCTTAGCCTGATTTTTAAGTGTTCGTAAGGTGTGCTAATCAGTTCCCAGACCATTACCAGCACTGTACCATAAATGCCAGCTTCCTTATCAGCTCAGAGGTCTCTTGATGTCAAAGATTACTATTTGATTCTGTTTAAATTGGAGGTGTTTGGTTGAGCAGGAAGCCATTCAGTTCTTCATCAGCTCTTCAGAGACAGCTTACCCCATATATTGGCCCTCAGAACAGGCTGGTTATGGTGAAACCAGAGATGTCCCATGAACAGACATAGGAAGCTCGATCTTCTGTCTGTGGCAGCCCAGCTGTGGGTGTGTTGTACCAAGGTTCACTTTTTGAAATCCCTGCCACTGTAAACAGATGAACTGTGCTCTGAGCAACAATACATGGGAAACTGGTGAGGAGGCATCTTCCTGATCTGCTGCAGGGAAACTGCACCAAAGCACACGTGTTCTGCTCAAGCATGAGGCTAACTTTGTGCAATGCGTGAGCAGAAAAGGGTTATTTTGGTCCCCATTTTTTAACGTGCTTCAACGTACTGCTGGTAACATACTTGCAGTCATAATTTAAGATGCAGGACAAGTGCAAAGAGCATGTTAAGTGTTCCTTTTAAGCAATTGCTGTAAGAAATAATACATTTTTTCCGGAGTATAATGTGTCAGGAACCCCATCCTGCAAGTTTTAACTGTCTCTTTCCATCCATTTCTGTACCAAAAGGACCAAGCTTCTCTATGCTATGTTGGTCAGTGGATTCGTGGGTGACTGAAGAATCCACTGGTTTATGGTAGTTTGGTACAGTGATTAATTACCTTCCTTGCTGTACATGCACTTCATGCTGGAGGTCTTCTCTCCCTGGAGGGAGACCCTTTTATGAGACTGTGTTTTGTGCTCTTTTCTTCCTCCAGAGTGTGGTGGGCTCTTAAAGGCTGAAGTGCAAACTAAGGAGCTGTACTCCCATGCTCAGTTTGGGGACAACAACTACCCAGGTCAAGCGAACTGTGAGTGGGTGATTGTAGCTGAAGATGGTTACGGGGTGGAGTTGATATTCCAGACATTTGAGATCGAGGAGGAGGCTGACTGCGGGTATGACTACATGGAGATTTATGATGGGTATGACAGCACTGCACCCCGCCTGGGACGCTTCTGTGGCTCAGGGGTAAGCCGTGGGGGGGCATTTCTTAGGCATAACTGTAGGTGGCAAACAAGAGTATTCGCAGATTCTTTTTGGAGAGGGGCAGCTCTCAAACTGATGATTGAGAATGCCTTGTGTGTCTGGGTTTTGCTGTTTCTGTTGCTAGAGATCACAGCTATTTTATCTGATTCACCGAGCTGCTCTGAAAACCTTGCTGACTGACTTTCCCTTGCTAGCCCAGGGCCATGCACAGCAGCAGGGGATTGTCACGCTGCTGTGCCCTGACCCTGACACAAGAGTGTTGTTTAAATGATGGAAACAGCTTCCAAAGGCTGGGTTCATCCTCAGTCGCTTCCTGCCTGAAGCCATGTCATGTTGTGGCCATGCTACAGTGAGGGCCAAGAGTGGAGAGGCTTACAGAGCTTCTTGTTGACTCCGTAGTGGCATGCTGTCCTAAACTGTTATCTTATGTCCCCATTAGCAGGAGTGACAGTTACTACGAGAAATAGTGTGGCTTTTAATACCAGAGGCTTCTGTGTTTAATTTATCTAGTATTTCAGCAATGAAATGGAGGAAGTTCCTATTGCATTTAAGGAGAGACATCCAGGGCAGGGTGGTAATCTACCTACCTGCACACTGACAAATTGAGAATGTCTGGGAACATGTGGGTCCTGCAGAGAATCCCAGGGAGGTTATAGCACATCACAACAGTGGGGGAGACAAACAGCATTATCATGTAAGATGAATGGCTAAGTTATTTTGCTGCTAATGAACCCTAGGATGGCCTCAGCTGCCAAACAGGGTCCAGTTTAGTTTGTGTTATTTCCTGAAAAGATTAGGACTCATAAGGCTGGAACAAGAGCATCCAGGGAGTCCTGTGAATGTGACCTACAAAAAAAAAAACAGTTGGAAGAACTGGGATTGTAGAATGGGCTGGCATCAGTCTTGAGACATAAAGGGCAGGCTTGCAAAGAGCAAAGGTATGGCTCAGGAAGTCAGAGCAGGGTAGGAGGCAGTGTGCTCAATATTTGTGTTTCCTGACCAGTTTGTGAGCTTAAAGTCTAGCATTATATCACAGAGACTTATTTAGCCAGCAGACTTGACCACTCTGTGCTGTCTTTACTTTTCTGCAGCCTCTGGAAGAAATCTACTCTGCAGGGGATTCCATCATGATTCGATTCCACACAGATGACACCATCAACAAGAAAGGCTTTCATGCCCAATACATAAGTACCAAATTTCAGGATGCATTGCACATGAGAAAGTAGTTTGACTGCTCCTCATGGATGTTCCCATCTGAAGATTGAGACATTTGACTGTGATCTTTGTCTTTTTTTTTTTTATTATTATTAAGCTTCTGTGCACCTGGCCAAAAGCAGTGTACAGTATTTTCTGTAACTAAACCTAAATCCAGTCTTAAAGGTTTGCATCTGAAATTACTAGCGTGACCATTTCTCATTGACATACCCAGGACCAAAATTTCTAATCATACCTGCTAGGGCATAAATATTGTATTTGCACATCTTGCCATGGGGTTGAGTGAAGACGTGAGACTGAATTGAGAAAAGCTTTCATCTCTTGCATATCCTGTTTATAGGTGATGTTTCCTAAGCATCTTTTACTCATAAGCTGTCTGAACACATGTTCTGGAGCAGATGATGTGGACAGCCACCCAGTAAGGTGTTCTCAAAGGACCTTGGGAGCCACCCACTCTCCCCCACCAGCCCAAAATACTCTGTGCAATAAGTGAACAACCATATGGCTGGGACTTCATCACTCCTTCTGTCTCATCTATTTATCTTCCTGGTTGTTGTGGGCTGAAAGGTAGGCAGGGGTGCAGGGACTGTCTCTTTAGGGCTACCTGGATCATGGTGACTGAGAAGGGCCTGGTGCCTGGCTTGCAGTAATGGTCACAGTATATGTTGAATGGAAGTACTTTAATGCAGTGGCCAAGGGAAAGGTGGTGGCTGACAGGGAAATGCTGTGATGGGGTGCAAGGCATGACTGTGATGGTGGCAGATCTTAACTGGAGTGCTGACAGTGTGCTCCAGTTACACCACCAGGGAGGCAGATCCGAGGGGTGTGGCAGCAATCTAGGTCTTATCTTAAATAAGGAATCTTTCCTCCTCACTTCACCCACGGTTGCTTTCTCAGCCTTCTTTACACCCCTTCCTTTCCTTAGTACCACTTCCATTTGAGCCCTTTCTTTTCACAGCTGAACTGCTTCTCCCAGGCCTCCCCACTACAGCTTAACTGATGTTGCAGAGCACTCCCCTATCTGGAGCATCTCAGTAAAGGGAATGCTGAGCCAGAGATAGTCAGGGTGTCCCTGAGGCAGAGGGACACAGGCCATGCTACAGGTGAGCTCTGAGAACCTGTCAAACATGTGCAAGCTCAGGCATGGGACTAGGAATGGGAGAAACTCTGCCGGTTTTCTGCTTCCCCCTGTTCATTGCGGGCCCATGGCTCAGTCTCTTAACTTCATGGCAGGGGTGCAAGCGAGATGGTGACTTAAGCACTTTGGGCTATAAGGCTCAGACATGCTCTGTGTTGCAGTTATTTATGTACATGGAAGCTACCAAACTGTGGACTTTTAGAATTAACAGGTAGCTTGGCACTTCTTTGTGAAACAGTAGGGAAAACTGGTTTTGGAGGTACCACTGTAATTGAGCTGTTGATATGTGGGAAGAAAAGAAAAAAAAAAGGAGAAAAAAAAAAGAGACTCTTCTGAATGATATTTCATTAAGGTACTCATGGGCAGTCATGAGATAAAAGCTGAGGTATGTTAGCTTTAATAAAGTATTTATAATCCAAGAATTACTATGTTTACATAACCAATGTACTGTCAGACTCCAGGGTGACACCTCCTGTCTCTGGTGTATGACTGTAGGGAAAGTGTGGGGCCAGTGCCACTGCTGGGCACAAACAACATTCCTGGAGATGAGGGAGTTTCCAGATGGATAATAAATAGACCTAGCCCTCTTGAACAGAATATGGTCCAAGTATTGTGAATACTAGGAGAAGCAAATGCATGAAAATATTTTCTTGCTTGGAACAAGAAAATTTAAATAATTTATCCACACACACACAAAGATTTTATGTATATAAAATGTGCATGTAGAAGAACAGTAGTCAAAGCCTTAATAAGTGTCATGTGAACAATACTGTACCATTGACTATAGCTTTATTGTAGGTTGTATAAACCCATGTTATTTCTGTTTTGTTTTTTTAAGCTCTGTTTTGTTCCTCTCTTCAAATTATGTGGCCATTTTACAGGCAAGTTCTCCGATCTCAAGCTGTTTGACCCTGCAGGTCTGGGGAAGTGAGCTCTGCTAGATGGGGTCTGTGTCTGTCCTTCTCTTCCTTGCCCCTGTTCAAGCAAAATGAGTGACCCAGGTCTGGAAATAAGTGTGACACCGATCCCTGTGAAAAGAAAGAAAGTTTCAGGTGGCAAGTAGCAGTTCAGGTTTCCTTGCTCTCTAATGGGAGCGATGACTCTGGAGAGGAGTGACTGTAGGAGCTTCTCATGTTCTTATAATTTCCTGTCTTCCCCAGACTGGCTCATTGCAGATGCTTACAATGTGGTTTGATGGATCTACTACACTTGTTAGCATTCATGCAGGTGTCTCTTGTGACAGTGTGCTCACAACTATTGTACTGTGCATTTCAACCAATGATTTGTGTAGAATATTTCTGCTGTACTGACTGGGTTTAACAGTCAATAATTTTAAATGTGTGTTAAGAAAAAAATGTCAGACCCTCTAAGGTGTGTATGCATTCTGGTCTTTGTGTGGTTTTATGTTGGACTAACTAAAATAATTTTTTAAGTGGGAGGAGGGTGTTGGGGCAATCACAAATGTATCTGTGCCCAGAACGAGTCTTTGCATTCATTAAAGACTGTGGATTCAGCTGCACGCTCTGTTGTATGCATGCATTTGCCTCTCCCTCAAGGTGAGGAATTTTCTTAATACATTCCTTCCTCCGCCAACTGTTGTTTGTATCTACTGCTTATACTGGGTGGGATTTATTCTCTGCAGGAAGCAACTTTCCCCTTGAGCCTTTAGCTTTGTCTTGGCTTTTGCAGTCAAGAGGGCATTAATGAAGCAGGGCAGAGTAATAATTTGGTCATCCAGAAGGCTTACATCATTGTGTTTCATGTTCTGCACTCATGCTTTATTCGGCCAAGATGCAGATGTGCAGCAATAAACATTAGGGATCTGGGAATTAGGCCATAAGTAGACTTCAAATGAGGAGGCTTATTTACTACACTCTAGGATATGACCTTCAGGAGCAGGTCCCAAAGACCCTGCGACATGAAACTCCTGTGCAAAGGACAGCAGGAGGAGCATGAGGCAAATGTTCCTTACTGCACAGGTGTGGTCTGTACTCTCATTGTAGCAGCAAAATGTTCAGTAGCTAGGCAGCATCTAAAATGCATTTCTTCCTCTTTCTGTCTGCCACTTGATGTCTACCTTGCTTGCTAAGGATCACATCTGTGTTCTTTCCCCAACACATACCGAGTTCATCCATGTCCCATCACCCAGAACATTTCCTATATGGTGTGTGTCATAGCCATTCAAACTTTTGTGGTGACTGAATTTGCTCCCATCTGTTCCCAAAGGCAAAGCAGCAATGAAGTTGGAGTAAGCATCCCCAGAGTATCATGTCACACAGTATAACCCTGGAATGAGCTTGAAGGCTGGACAGTCAAGTCACCAGGTAGACATCATTTCCAAAATGAGGGCCAGGAGCCTTCAATCACACAAAAAGTTACAGTCCAAAACAATGCTGAAACACTAGAAATGATGCAGCCCAGATGAAGGTGGTGGGAAATAGGAAGTGAAATAGAAGGTATAACATGGCTTGGAGTCACAGCTGCTAGAGAAACACACGGATATTTGCAATTGCAGTGACATACGTTCTTTCTGTGCGCATGATATATCTGTTGTATGCATAAAGATCTTTTGCAGGCTTAGATCCTCCCTGATGTTCAACTACCATGTTTCCTTAATGTCTCTTTCCACACTGATTGCCTGCCACCTGTGCTGTGCATGACATGGCCAATTCTCATTTTATTTGCTTTTTTCTAGAAACAGGACTTTATTTTCCAGAACACACCCAAGGACCGTCCAGTGACCACATGTGAGAAGCTGCAGGGAATAGCCATTGTCTGCCTGGAGATTCTTCACCTTTTAAAAACACATGTTCTCAGTGCTGCAGCACACTTCAGACAAAGAACGATGCCTCAGACTGGACAGGGTCATTGGCCTCAGCATCAAGCAGAAATCCTCCCCTTCCTCCTGGCTTTTCCAGCAAACGTGCTCTAGCACACAAGGTGCAAGCCTTGGAAAGAAAAAAAGCAGGATTGCCCTCAGGCTGGTTTGTGGTACATATTAAACATGGTCTCAGGGCCAGGAGCCATTTTTATTTGCTGTGACTCCAGCAGGAAAGAGGTGGAGTCTCCAGCACCCTGAAGCCCAGCTTCCCAGATGAGTGCCAGACCCTGCCCCTGGCCAGGGACCTGGCTCTATCAGGTGTGCTGGGACCCAGCCAGGTTGTCTGAGTCAGTCCGAGGGAAATGCCATCTCTCTTCCTCTTTGCAGGTCTGCATTTCGGTTTTTAGCAGGAAGAGAAGCTCATCCCGAAAGGAGCTCTAACCCTCACGTCAGTCTGCTGTTAACGCTTGCTGGGATTTCCTGGGGAGAAGAGTGAAATGGTGAGTGGGAGTTGTCCTGTTGAATTGTCTGGGTCTTGTTTGAATGTAGTAGTTGGGGGAGGTCATGGTGCAAGAGAGGTGAGGCCATGGGACTGTTTAACTGTTGGATGAAAAGGTCCCTGTAAATGTTTACCCCTCCTATTCCGTGCCCTGACCAGATCAATCAAGCCGGCCCCTTTGTTAGCTCTGAATTTTCTTACGGTGCAACCAGTGTTTTCAGACACCTGCTTGGATTTTACCATTTTCCCCAGCTTTTCTGTCCCGGAGGTATTGCCTGATCTTAGGGCAGTTGGAGCAAAGAGGAGGCTTGTGCCTCGGATCATGCAGTGGACCTTCTTAAGGATGTTTCCTGTCCTGGGAGATGGGACCTGCTGACATGCCCATTGTCTGTTTAGAAGGGGCCAGGTGAGAGTGGCAGGGAGAGAAACCTCCTTCCTCCCAGCAGCTAGCTGGCTCTGAAGCTGAAGCAATGTCCTCATCTGAAATGTAGTAATTCCATGAGCATTCACTGAAAGCATGCTCTCAGAGGATCTTGGACTGACAGCAGAGCTAGGGGAATGCAGCACAGAGTTACGTGTTTAATGGCAGACAAACAGAAGTAATAGTGGCTTTGGTCTCTCTAACCTCTGTTGATCTTCCCCATATTGGTTCCCTTGGGATTTCCCTTTGTCACTTTTCCACAGTCCTACCTGGTGAGTGGTACACAGCCTGTGCTGGCTCCATCCAAGAGCTGGCCAGGTGTTACTCCTGGAGCTGTATAAGCACAGAAAAGGAGATGGTCCCTGCCCATGAGCAATCACAATTTGAGCAACTCTGAGAAGATCTAGGGGAAAGGGGGTATTATCTCTATGTTGGAGAGTTGTTGCTAAGAGGTGGAAGCATCTGTGGTAAATCTGGGAAGTAAATCCAGAACGTCTGGCCACTGGATGTGTGTGTTAACTGCATTTGTCCATCTCCCCTCTGCTCTCTTCAGACTTCTATTGGCAAGCTTTCACTGCACTGACCTCCTAGTTCTGAAGTACCCAGGCCCTCCTCAGTGCATGGCAGCAGAACTTCCTGCAGTCAGAAAAAGGACAATTTTCTGCAGTTCCCTCTCTATTGGCTATTTTTGTGGATGCAAAGAAAAGCTCTTTCAGCCTTTTCCTGTCACCTTGCAGAGCAGCAGAGCTTCCTTTCCAAGGGAGACCTCTGCAGCTTTGCTCTTTCACATTTATTTAATTCTTCCATGTTTCTGAGACTGGCTAGGGTTCAGTAATAACACTGAATCTAAGCATCTTAAAAGAACTGTTTCATAGAGAAGTGCATACTACTTGCTCTGGATTATAGGAGAGGAGAGGCTTCTGCACTGCTTGTCCTAATAACCCACCTCTGAAACTAAGCTTCTCAGCAGTACCATTCCCAATACTGTCACTAGCATTGATCCCCATAGGCAGCCCCAGCTGCTTACAGAGCTCACCATATGGACCTCGTATAGCTTCCAGCAGCAGAAGAGATAAATAAAAATAATAATAATTTATGAAAACCAAACAAACTACAAACAAACAGGCAAAAGCTGCTCTCACCAGGTTTCAACTGTCTCCAAGCCTCTTTCTGCATTCGTCTTGGATGGCAGAGTCTCTATATCCCAGGTGATAGACAGATAGTACATTTAGCAGAGCCTATTCTGAATACTTAGCAGTAAATGTGTTTCTATAATTTCCAACTGTCCTTGAATCAACAGGAACAGGTACAAGTGAGTAGTTTGGGACTCAAAGGCTGCAGGTACAAGTCCTTGCTGTTTTACAAGCTGCCACCGTACTTCATCTCCCAAGCCATAGTGGGGTTAAACAACCTTCCCCTTTCTCACTGGGGAGCTATCAGGGTAAATGCATTAAATAAAAAAAGCACTGAATACTCAGAGGGCCTGCATGGTATGAACAATTCAGGCAAACCAGTTCTTGTTTCCTCATATCACTTTTTCATCAGCATGGCATGTGTTTTGTTTTCTGTGGAGTAACTAGCATGTCTTCTCTGTTAGCTCAAATTAGTAGGTTCTCATGCCATCATTTCCAGTCACTTCAGAAGCATCCTTCCCCACTCCCATAGCTGGTCAGGTGCATCTTTCAAGTGCTAATACTCAGTTTTGGTTTTCTTTATTGTAGTTTGTGGCACTTTTTTTTTTTTAATTTATTTATTTCTCTGCAGGAGACAGCATCTTCCTCACTGTTTTACAACACAACTGTAAATTCAGTAAGTACACTGCATTAGGATGCAGATCAGCTGAACTACTCACTGTCATGTTACCCATAGGAGCAGGGGGACTATGACTCTGGAAAAGAAATTGCTGCTTTTGTGGGTGCTGGTGTGGATCTTCTCTGACAGACTCCTAATGCCACTGACATTATATTGTAGCTTTAAGAAGAGGTGAGATGCCTAATGTACAAAGATCCCCATATTTGTGCCTGTTTATCTCTTTATTTAGCAATGAGCAAATCCAGGGAGAGGTGTGTGCTAAGCCTGGAATGCAGCTAAACTTTCTTCCTGCTCCTTTCACCAAAGGGAATGTGAATGTCATTTCAGGTTCCATTTCTGTTCTCTTCTGGTGAGGGAGGGGATGTCAAGGGGAGCAGGCTATGAGCTATTGCAGCAGTTACCAGAGGATCCTTCACATGTCCTGACACTCAAAATACATGTCATTGCTAATTCTTTGCTAAGAGACATGGATTTCTCTCTCTGTTCCCACAAAAAGTTGTGGACACTCAAAGATCTAAGCTCTCCAATCCTACCTTCATGCTTGCTATACTGTGAGATGTAGTCTCTGTTCTGACGCAAAGGGTCTTTCTGGCTTTGCATCTTCCTGGCCAGGGTTCAACAGCATTTTACTGCTGAGTTACAGGCATTGAGGACAATCAGTCCAGCAACAGCCAGAATGGAGGGGAGGACAATTTTTTTTGGCTGCTTTGTTACAGAAAGGTGCACGTAGATGTGGGTATTGATCATGGCTGTTCTTGACTAAATGGAGCATTTGTTAGCTGTGTGAACAAGAGGAGACCTAAATGACCTGTGGCCTTTGAGGAGGTACATACAGCTCTTGAGCTCTTGGTCTGTACCCAAGGCTTGCTCCCCATAGCTGTCTAGGGTGGCCTCTGGGTCCTGTAGCTCTCAGATGGAGCAATGTCACCTTGAGATGGTGGGTCAGCTTGACAGAGGGGAGAACATGTGAGGAACTTGCCATCATCACTGCCTGTGTGATGGACTTTCTCCTTGCTGCCGTTGCCTTGTCATTTGAAGCTGGGTGTGACATTTTGCAATGGCTAGAAAAAGCCAGATGATTTTGGTTTGGGTACACCGGTTTGCCAGTACCCTGCACTGCATGCCTTGCATCTGTGAGTCGAGGCACTAACTGATCCTCCAGGAAAGGCTGTGTGGGCAGCTGCCTCCAGCATCATGGTAAGGATAGAGAATGGATGATTGCAGAAGCACATCTTTTCTTGGGTCTTCCCACTCTCCTTTGTGCTGCTTTTCCTTCTGACTCCACCTTTCTCTGACATCTATTTGTGCTTATCTCTTACACATGCTTTTTTTTCCATCCTCAAGCCCCTTTTGAGAAAAAAACATACATTCCTTCCATTCAGTCAGAGCCATTGTTGGAAGGACCAGAGTTTGGGTATTTGCTCATGACTAGCAAATACAGGCCATGACCTTAGGATGGAGATGGGTGCTCTTTGTGATACTGACCTCATGCTGTCATTGAAGTCTTGCAGCTGCTCTCTCATCCTCTCTCCTTGCTTGTTTTGTGTAAAACACTTTTTCTGTAAATGTTCTTTGACCATCTTATTTCTAGACTTCTGCACTTACATCTGGAAGCATGACTGTCTAGGCAGACTGTTCTTCTGGGGTAGGAGTTTGTTTCATTATTTAATCCATTTGATTATGTGGAGCATTTTCCCTCTGAAATCAAATCTCTGCTTCCCCTCTGTGTGTCAGGGCAGTACAGCTGGGCTGGACACCAATGTTCTGATCCAGGGCTGCAGTTTTGTTCTTGCGTTGGCTTTTCTTGCTGTTGTATGGTAGCCACTCACTCAGCTACTAAGCACAAAGTAGAAGGATCACGCTGCATGCATTTGACCTGTCTGTCTTTGTGAGTTAGTACGAGCCCTGGGTGGTTGGAGTAGCTGCAGGGATACCCAGTTTCCTGGCCTTGGTCCTTGCAGTCATCTTGGCGGTGGTCTGTGTTCTCCAGTGGAAGAACTACAGCTGGCATCAGGTGACTACCATCCATCTCCTGGGTTCCTTGCTACTTCCAAGTCTAGACCTCTATATTAGAAACCTGATTCAACAGCCTCTGAAGTTCTTGGGAAGTTCAGGACCACATCCCTAGTACTCAGACTGTCTTGACCACAGCTTAGAACTTGCAGGTTCATAAAGATAAAAAAGAAATTATTATGAAAATATTGAAGGGGCACCTCCAAGTGAACTGTTACCAAGTGAACTGTTAACTAGCAGGGAATTTAAAAAAATAAAAATCACCACTGCTCTTTGTGGCATTTCTCTTTCATTTCCCACAGGAAATAATTTACAGATCCTTTCATTCCAAAATGGTTTTACTTAGCTCCCAAAATGATCCAAAGTGTTTCATAGTATGTACAGCTTGATTGGTCACCCTTTTTTAATGTGTTCCAGCCCATAGAGTGGGTTGGTCTTTGCACCTTACCCACTTCCACAATGCTGGAGTAGGGTCAGGGGTTTCTGCAGCACCATGCTTCCTTCCTCTGGAATGCAAAAAGCACCAGCATCACCAAAGAGAAAGTCACAGTGCCCATGGAGGAAAGAAGCCATGAAGCACTTTGGCAGCCCAACATTGACATTTCAACCTAAAAGGGCCCCTTCCTTCACCTGCCACTTTACAGATATTTTTAACTGGCTCTAATATTTCATGGATCTTCATTTCCTTGCTTCAGAAATAAAGGTGTAACAGTACTGAGTGAGATGATTCCCCTGTAGTTGTTGTTGGTTGAGATTTTTTAATTTTTTTCCCCTGGGTGTAATTGTGAAAATGAGATTTTATTTCCCCTGTGTTAAAAGACCAGACAGATTTTGAATGTTCCAGTAAAGGCAACATGCAGGCATTAAGGTTTCCCCTCCCTAAAGTCATTCTCATGGGCAGGCATCAAGTGAAGCCTGTGATTGTTCCTAATGAAAGAGTGTTTGGGCATCCAGCTTAGACTGTCGGACACTATCCCACTATTATCTCCTGTGTGCTTATTTATCTCCTGACTATGTCCTGAGTTCTGGAGCTGTACAGTAACATTTTCTCACTGCCCTGTGCTTCTTAAACAGTTGTTTGCGAATTGTAGCTAGATATTGTTTGTCACTGTTTTGTTCATGGCTTCAGAAGAATCAGCGTCCTGATGGGCAGGAAGAACATGAATATGAATCATCATCCCCTCCCAGACGTCCAGATGTAAGTGATCTATTAACTCATTCTCAACATAGCCCATGTGCTGCTGAGTTACCAAATGCAGGACTGGCTTTAAGGGTGGCCCTAAGAGAAAGCCCAAGGTAAGTGCTCTCCATATGACTGCATGGAGCTCCTGCACAACTTATGTTTCTGGTTGCACATATGTCCATTTGATGCCATCTCAGATGAGAGGCCAGGAGTAGTTTGCCATTGTTTTAGAATACCCAGGCATTAGAACTGCAACGTGCATGGGCAAAAACGGAGGGACAAGAAGGGATTAACCTGAGATGTGAGCAAATATATCATTTTCTTCAAAATACCCTGAAATAAGAGCTGTATTTATTCTTTGCAGTACTCTTGAGACCTCTGAATACCTTATGACAAATATCACAAAAATTATATTTTGCCTCTAGGACTTTCATATGACCATGATGCAGTGGACAACAAATATCTGTGTAAATGAAGATGGGTACAAATGCTGCAAAACAGACATCCAAAACCAACCAAAGCCCATAATGACAAAGAAGCCCAGAAGAGAGCCACAAGTGGTGGAATCCATTTATGAAAACTATCTGCCCTATCATGGAAAGAGAAGCACCAAATAGTGGCTGGGACTAGAAATAACAAATACAGCCCTTTTCCTGGACATCGGGGGTCACGTGGTTGCAATTTATGAACAAGAGTTTTCTCTTTGTGCATACCTTAAATGCTATAGAGGACAGGACAAAGAGACTTTGGGTGGGGAAAGAACCCCTTTGCCATGGCACCTCCAAAATGCACAAGACAAATGAGATTCCTTTGGAGTACCCAGACTCTCTGGGAGAGATGGGTTTGTTGTCTTCCTAAATTTAATTCATTTCAATAAATAGCCTCCAAATCTTTGCAGTGATACTGATGGTAGAAGAGAGACTCAAGAGAATTGGTTGGAGTCCCCACCACTCAGGTGACTAAGCTTCTTGCAACAGCCTGCCAAGACAGGAACGCACTTTTCATTTGACAGGAGTCTAAATTATAAGTGAGATGAAATGATATGCCAAAGAAAACTGGAAGGAAAAAGCTCCTCCAGCTGCAGAACTTAGCTCCCATGATGGCAGCTTCCCTTCATTCTCAACTGTTCTTTACCTGCAGTGGCCTCTCACTCACACTGTTCTCTCTGCTGTACCTTGACATTTCAGCTGGGAGGTGGAGTGGGAGTGTCATTCAGGCAGAAGACACCATCCAAAGAAATTATCTCCTCAGCAGCCTCATTGGGATTTGTGTGAGGGTGCCAAGAAGCCACGGTGACAGACAGGATTGTGCTGGCAAATGCCTCAGGGAGAGCAGAGGTCTAGGGGAGATGTTGGGAGGAGGACAGAGAGGAGCCATAGAGGAAGTTCTCCCAACTTGTGGAAAAGCTGGACCATAGAGTGCCTAAGAAACAAGAGAATGCCCACAGGGGCAATCAGAGGTTCCATGGAGGGGGTAAAGGCAGCTGAACTTGGGGGAAGCGTCCTCCTCCAGGAGGAATGCTGCAGCCTGGCAGCAGGATTGGCTCCAAGGACAGCAGATGGAGCTGTTGATAGCCCCGGGCTGCAGAAACCCCTTCCCCTCCCACACTATGAGCCTTCCTGCCTAGTGTTGTGATGAATCTGGACAGGGGCTCCTTGTAGCTAGCAGCAGTGGGTCCACTGGATGGAGTGGGCAGGACCCTTGCCCTGGGAGGAACAGCCCTTCCCACAAGCATTGCAGACCTACTCTGCAGTGGAGCAGCGTATGTTGTCCCTGTCCCAACCCTAAGAAAATAACAACTCAAATAGTCATAAATAGAATTTGCCTTTATTGAGCCATTCGAATATACACATGCAACACTATCCATATGCTGCTCTTGGTGGGATGTGCTGCAGGAGAAGCTGGTCATGGGCAGCCACGGGAGCCATGTTTGTGAGCAAATATCAATTTGATGCAGTCACTGTGCTCAGTGAGCCCGTGGACCGACTGTCTGCACAACAGGCTGCAAAGTGACCCAGGGCCTCCCTTCAATGTGGTGGAGCAGTTCTGGGAGGCTTTGAAGGTGTCTACTCTGTGCGTATACCTGTGTTTGGGCTGTCTTGGAGACCTTGGCCAATGCTTCTGCTGTTGGCTTTAGTAAGGGAGATGCAAAGGAGTAGCCAAGCTCAGGATACTGTGACGAGTGGGTTTGTGCTTTTCAGCGGGGGAGAGCACAGAGCTGGTAGGCAGGAGGTACATTGCCTGTCCCACTCAGTGTTGGGGTTATGTCGAGTTCCTGGGGGTCAACAGTGGACTTCAAGGTAAAGTTCTGCAAGATGGTGGCCACGAGTAAGAATATCTCCATGCGTGCCAGGCCCTCTCCAGGGCATATTCGCTTCCCTGGAAGTTAAAACAGCTGAGTAGACCAGAGTTTGTACTAAGCAGATGTGTTGTGTGACTTTATTTACCAGATACAGCTGCAGCAGTGAGATGACTGTCAGGACAACTAAGGACATTTGCAAGAGTGTGTTAGAGAAAGACTCTTGGCAGTTCAGTTGCGTGTGTGAAGGAAGAATAGGATCAGAAATGTTAAAGGGGCATTACAAGAGGCAAGACGATAGAAAGCAAGGTGACATAAAGCATGGTGGAAAGTGTTGGGGCTATTGGTAGGTGAGTGGTTGCATGTAGCCTGAGAGGTACTTAAGAGATGCTGGGGAAAAGTGAAGCTACCATAGAAAAACAGGTTGCTTAAGGATTACTCTGATTATGTAAGAATCTGACAGGTATTTTAGACAGTTGCTGGATCCCATTCATGTCATTACATCAGAAACTCCTAGTAGGAGGTTTGAAAAGCCATCGAGCCCAAACAAGATGGGAGATGCAGCTGGGAAAAGGATCATCAGGGACGAGTTACCTAGAGAGCAGTAAGCCCCTAGGAAACACCAGTGGGACCATGCTTGGAAGAGGGGAGTGTATGTTATAGGGAAAGGCAGGGAGGTCATCAGAGGGGGAGGCTGACAGAGAAAGCATGTGCCTTACCTGCTGAGAAGGGCATGAAGAACTCACTCTTCTTAAAGGTGCCATTCTCCCTCAAGAAATGTCCAGGATTGAATTCATTTGGATTTGGAAACTCTTTACTGTCATGGAGGACAGAACTGAGGATGGGAAAGATTGTGGTGCCCTGAAGCAACACAAGAAGAGCAGAAGATGAAGGGAAGATGAGTTAGATCACATAATCCAACTGCTTGCCAAGACTGACCTTCCCAGCACAGCCCTGCTAGTGTCTTTGGTTTCCCTTTGGGTACCCTTCTTCTGTGGAGGAAGCTTTAGGGAGATCCTGCTAAATGTCACATCAGGGACTGTTCTTCTTGAATGCTCCCTCTCCCTTTCAGGCCTTCAAATTTATCCTCACCTTGCCATGGTCATCTACAGACACCCCACCTCTTTCTTCCTCTTTCTTAGTGTTTCACAATAACAAACTCTTTGATGCACTATGATCCCTTTTTTTTCTGCAAGTCCCAAAAAGCAGAAGTATATGAAGTTGTGGCAATAAAGCACTCTTGTCCTCTCCTGAAAATTTTCTCCTTCCACAATCATCTCCCTTCCCTCTTCCTGACCAGCCATTGATGGGGCAGTGGGATAGATAAACCAGCAGTAAATACACAAGAGCCCTCTGCTGGAAGCTGAATTGTTCCCCGAGTCCTGCCTTTTGATTTTACCCAGATAGCTGAAAAACAAAATGCCAACAGCGTGTGTGCTGCTGTTCCCCTGGGAAGATAGTTTGCAACATGAGCATCGCTGTAGTGGGCCCGGCCAGACCATGGGCTCAGTAGCCCATCAGCCTGCCTCTGGCAGTGACCAGTAGTGGCTGCCTCAAGAAGTGTGTAACAACAGGGCAAACAAGTTTTGCTTGTTCCCTTGAATGCAAACACAGCCTCCAGCACTCAGAGGCTTTCTGTGCTAAATAACCACCAACTGACTTTGCTTCCAAGCATGTGTACAGGTAGTGAGTAGTTTCACAGCTCTGCTGCCTTTTGCATGAGGAGTCATTGCTCTGTTGTTTTGTAGGGTGGTTTTTTTTGTCAACTGCTCTGTTTCTGTGGATACCTAAAGCTGCAAAGCAAGTGATTAAAGTTGTTGGGCAGAGCTACCGTTCCTATCTTGGCCCGTGGAGAAGCAACAAGGAATTTCAAAGTGAGCTACAGGAGCCTGAGGATAAAACCTTCATGAAGGGCTGGGTGACAGTGAGGTCACACCACAACATTTCTAACTTCTGGCTTTTAACTGAAAGCCTCAAAGCAACCATGCTGCCACCTGGTTGTTGAAGGAGCTTGCCCACTAACCTTGGGAATGATGTACTCCCTGAAGGGGGTGTCTTTGGTCACAGTGTGAGGGAGACCCAGGGGGATGAGGGAGATGAAGCGCTGGATTTCATAGACCACCGCATCTGTGTAGGGCATCTGGGTCCGGTCAGCCACACAAGGTCTTCGTGATCGTCCTACTACCTGGTCAATCTCTTCTTGAACTTTCTCTGTTGTGGAAGGCATAAGCCATAAAATTGGTAAGGAGAACCAAATCTACCCAAAGAGGTTGCCCTAAGCTGTCCACAAATCACATATCACAAATGACAGAGACACTGATGTTGATTTTGGAGTTGACTAGAACACAGGTCCACTGTGACCCATGCAAATAGTGTACTCCTAGTGACTTGGCTAAATAGGAGTACTAGGAGATAAAAGATGTGGACACAGTTAAGTCCCTGGCTGTGAGGGAGTGCAACTGATGATGCCAGAGAAACCGAGGGAACTCTCTTGGCCACCCTGGGGAATGATGGTGACTTTGCCTATTTAGGTAAAATGTGAAAGACAGAAAATAAAAGTTGGGAGAAGGATGTGGTGTTAGACATGTGCCCAGCCCAGGAGAATATCTAGAGAGGAAGAGGTCACAGACTGGTACCTTGTATCTTTGGGTATTTCAGAAGAAGCAGAAGCCCATATCTTACGGTGGTGCTAGTTGTCTCAGTTCCAGCAGCAAACAAGTCAAAGGTGGTAGTTACCAGGTTCTCCATGTGGAAACTGGAATTGGGAAGTTCCTTTTCCTAGGGAAAAGCTGAGCTGTTTCTCTGGCTGATCTGAGCTGAGAAAAAATGACCCTTTCTTGGGTCATCCTAGCCTACCTTTTCACCTAGAGCTGTTGCATTTCTTAACTAAGGTGCAGCAGCTGTCTGGAGCACTGCCATGCTATCTTTGTGCAGTAGTTTCAAGCCCAGAGCAACCTTCTATCAAGCTGTGCACCAAATGGTATGCAGCTGCCTTTTTGCCTTTGCTGTGCTAACTACTTCACAGAATCACAGAGTGTCAGGGGCCAGAAGGGACCTCAAAAGATCATCCAGTCCAACCCCCCTGCCAGAGCAGGATCACCTACACCAGATCACACAGGAATGTGTCCAGGCAGGTTTTTAATATCTCCAGAGAGGGAGATACTTCCCAGTGAAAGACCTGCAAGACCAAATTGCAAATGTCCCTGTGTTTCAGTGAGAGCAGATGAAGGTCTTGCTATCCAAGCAGCTGCAGGTAGTGGCTGGTGACTGTGCAGACCCAGAGCTATAAGCTCTATCACAGGTAGTATCTGGGGTATTATTGCTTTCCCACTGCACAGCCCAGCTCCCTGGGAAGAAGTCATCCTGTCTCTGTTACTTAGGACATGGAAGGGGAAGGAGCTCAGTGTAGGTGTGTTTGGGGATGAACTGGGGCTGTGTGCTCTTTACCTCCTGCATTTTGCTGAGAAAGCAGTCGATGAAATCCTGAGGGGAGCTGGGGTCTAGAGAGGCTTGGTGCATCTTGACTTCCTCTGAGACAAAGGCTTTTAGACCATCAAATTCTGTGAATATTCTGTTGTGTGGGCCAGGCAAGTGATTCAGTATCTTTGAGAACATCTGGTAGAGCTGGAAGGAAAGAAACAGGGAGATCCCTAGCATGACTATTGCCCCATCCTTTGATATTGGCAAAATGCTTAAGAAGGCCACAACCTGCTCAGCTGAGCCAAGGAGAAGGGCTATGAGGTTGGGCAGTCTGACGGGGTGGTAGGGGCTTGCTTTAGTAGTAGTAGGAACCTTAAAGTTGGAAAAGGATGTTCAGGACTAGGGGGAAGCTGCACTTAGCTGGCAAAGCCAATTGCATTGCTGAGAGTGCCTCTTGCTCGCCAATTGATTTCCTCCTGTGCAGCACAGCATTGATGAGGCATAGTTAGAAGACCGAAATGGGACTTCACGGGGAGGGAGGCCTCCTGCTTCCCTTGGAGAAAGTTGCCACTGTGAAATGACTACAGAATATACCTGTCCCCAGTGGGAGTTCATCATCTCAAAGATGTTGTTCAGTTTGCTCATCAGGTCTAAGAACTTCTTGTCTTTATAGTCATATCGTTTCCCAAAGACGATGGAGCATATGACGTTGGAGACAGCGCAGCTCAGCATGAAGGTTGGGTCAAAAGGTTTTCCTGTCATTTCAGAAAAGTTACAAACTATAAAAAACACCCTGAAACTATGGCTACTTAGGGCTACTGTAGGTAACCTGAGCTCTGGTTGTTAGTGGATATATTAGATCACGGTCTCTTGAGTGACACAAAAGCATCCTCCCAAAAGAACAGTATGTGATCACAGAAATATTTACTAGTTTGTAATGAGCAGTAGCTGGTGCATGGACCAACAACATGGGAACTTCAATTTTGTGTTAAAAGCATGAGCTCTCTCAGTACAGTCCTTTTTTTGCAATCATAAGTTATGTTAAAAATAGACCATACCCTTTGTTTTGTTGATCTCTTCCAGCAAGTGCTCAGTTTCCTCTTGGATCCTCTCTTCAATGGTCCTCTTCCCCATTCCAAAGTTGCGAAGAGTGGTGAGAGCAAACCGCCTGACTTGTAACCACTCCTTGTTGTTGCTGAAGATAATCCCTGCAGAGGAAGAAAAATGAGGGAAAACTTGGCTTGGGTGTGCTGAGGGCGAGATGAACAAAGGCTTGTGGTGACAGTGAATCTTGTCCCTGGGAGAGTACTGACATGGTACTTTCATAGGGTACTGTGGTTTGGAGGCAATCTTTGGAAGTCCTATAGTCCAACTGCCTGCTTTTGGTCCTCTCCACTGCATACCCAACCTTCTTGTGAACAATCCATCACTCATATCATCACATAATTTCCCTTGCTACAGCTGGTGGCTGTTGCTCCTTGCTCTTTCATTCCCATTGCTGAAATCAGTCCAGCTCCATTTCCCTGCTACCCTGTTTGGGTGGTGGAAGCCAGCAATTACAGCCTACTCTTCCTTCCCTTGTCCAGGTGAGACCCACCTACTTCCCACAGTCTTCCCTCATTCATGGTGCACTCCAGCTCTTATATGCCAAATGCACCCTCAGCTCTTCCCTTCTCCTCAGCAGGAGCTGAGTCAGCAAACATACCTAATCCATTGTTAGCCCTGTCTCCTAGTGGCATTTTTCCTCTGGCAGCAAACTCCTCTGCACGATCAACCAAGGCTTCTTTCACCACGTCATATCCATACAGCATCACCACTGGATCGGAGCCCATGTGGACTGTGAACACTGGTCCATACTCTTCACTGAGCTGTCAAAATTCAAGAGAGAACATGGCCATGGAGAAGATAGAGAGGAGGAATCGATAGGTGGCCTTGCTGCTGCCTCCCATTGCAGGCAGTGTAGCCTTACAGGCCAGCAATGTCAAGATTTGGTCTTCTTATGGTAAATGTGGGTGTGGTGAGGATTTTCAGCTATCAGGTCCTGAACAACAACAGCCACAGCAATGAGAGGGAGCAGCTGAGATTCCCCTGACTTTTCTGCTTCTCTGGGATTGCTGTTTGTCAAGCTATGACCACAGGTTGTCTGCATGCACAGCTCCTACATGTTTCTTGCCCACAGAACAAAGTAAGAGAGAAGAAAGTGGCCTTACCTTCTGGAGGGTTTTGGCCAAGTTCTTTGGTTTCACCTGCAGCACGTTACCTAGGATGGGAAGGGGAACTGGTCCTGGAGGCATCTTCCCTTTTCCAGACTTCCCTCTCCATGCCACGAAGGAGAGCAGGCAAGCAACGCAAACCAGAAGAACAACAGTAGTTGCTTCCAAGAGCATCATTTGCTTTTGCAGCTCAGAAGGGAGTGACCCTGGCTGCTGGAGCCCGTTTATATAGTGAAGGGCTTTTAACAGCGCATTTGGATCATGTGGCTGATTAGTAAATCATTTGTTAGACTGCCCTGTGTTATGCAACCAGGACTTCTTTTGGAGTTAATTGATCCTTGAAGACACACCTTATCTCAAATTGCAGAGGCCAAGAAAGCTTGAGAATTTAATAACATGATTATAAAACTTGTTTTGTTTCACTTAGAGTTCATTGTTGAAGAAATCACACTAAGGGCATCCTCTTCTACTGAGGCGCTCCCAGAAATTCCCTGTCATGAGAGCATCTTCCAAGTACTTCTGTGGATTTTCTGTTTTCTGGTATTGATTATACAAGCTCTCAGTGGAGTGAGCCATCCTTGGTTGTTCCTGAAGCCTTCCTGACATTATCAGAGGCATTTGCACTGCATGTGACATGCCAAAGAACATACTGATGCATTCTCAGTGCACAGAAGTTGCCTCAGTTCCTCCCTAGAAGTTTCTGGCCTCATAAGAGAGGAAAATATAAAATATCCATCTAGCAAGTGCAAAAAGGTCTCCAGACATCATAATAGGCAAGAAAGTACTTTGCTGGGAGAGATATGATAAAGACAGGGGGAAAAGGTGACTAAACCTTGGGACTCCGACCTCTTTGAGATCTCCTAGAGGAGAAGCAGGTAGAGAAGAGAGAAATCCAGAATTTGAGAGGATCTCTGGGGAATGGCTTCCCAAAATGAGACAGAGCTGCACTTGTGAGAGCCTGGGTGTAGGTTAGTGCAACCCGGCACCTGGTCCTTGCACTTTCAATGACCAAAGAAGCCCACCCATCATACTGCTGGAAGTTGGCATACACAAGTTCTGTTCTGTTGATGTCTGATTCTGGTATGAGGAACTGCTCCTTAGGAAGGGCCATAGGTGCTCTGGGAGGCTGAAGAGCATGCCTGGTGTGCTGCAAGGACTTCAAAAAGAGATGGAGGCTTCCTGCCCAAGATTACTCTAGGGGCTGCATGCCTTCAAGGTTCCAACAGCAGTAGTAATGGCAGATAGAAAGGACCCTCAGGGCTGTGGCACTGCTTGTACTCAGCTTGCTCAGTGTGGCCATATCCTTCTGTCTTTCCCGAGCTGTGACACTTTTACAGGCAGAGATCTCATCCAACTCAGCGGAAGGTGTGTAAGGATAAGGGATGTGGGACCTCATGGCAATTATCAAGAGACCAGAGTGCATGGCTGGAGTGTTCTGGGTTTGCTGTGCAACAGTGTGTTAATGCATTTCCCCTTCACTCAGATGTGCTGCTAGTAAGGTCTCTGTCCCTTGCAAAAGTTTTTGTAGCTTCCCTGTGAGTTCTTAAATCACCCTCACTGTCTTGCCTAGGCACAATAATTTGCTAGTTGTTCTTTTTAAATCTCACTTCATTTTTTAAAGACCTGTACTTGATAGTTTGGGGGGGAAATAGAATTGCCAACGAATTTGAGCCAGTTGCTGATCTCCTGGCCTAAACTCCTGCATGAGCTCAGATGGTGCCAGGGCGGTTCATGGAAGTTCATATAGTTCACCTGGTGAAAGTGGAGTTCATGGGAGTTTGCACTGCTCCATGAAATTTCTCTGCTGCCAGCATTCATGACTTCACCGTCTTCCCTTGTCCCCTTGTTCCTGGGGACAAAGGCTCACTTCTCAGCTCTGCCTCACAGTTTGCAGCATACTTTGGGCAAAAGCTCTGGAACTAGGAATGCCTTCAAGATTTCTCATTTTTATCAGGATAAAATAATTATATTCCAAATGTTCCCACCACCCTGGCAGACACACTGGGGATTTACAAGGGAGGAAACCCCCTCACTCAGACCTTTCCCTGTGGAAAACCATAGGCCTTTTCATGTCACATCCTCTAGTTTGCAGACACTAACAGCCAAGGTTGGTCTGTCTTCTCCATCCATGTGAAAGTACAAGAAGGCCAGGCTAAAATCCCCTTCTCTCCATCTTCCTCGGGAACTTCGGTTTTAAGTTCATTGGAGGCAAATATTAGGGATATTCAAAGAAAAGTGTTATATCTTTGCATATTTTTTTCTAAAATAAAGCACAAGCTTGAAGAAATCTGTCATCATTGAGTAGCATAACCTGCTAGGTTGCTGCGTGCACCTTCTCTTTTTGATAACAATTTCTTCCGAACAAAGCATTTCATTTCCATGAATTTCAGGCTCATTTCGCTTGCCTCCTATCTCTACATGGTCCAAGACATCTGTCAATTATGCGTGTAGAAATTATGACAGGGTGTTTACTTGGAAGTGTTCTCCGTGTGGATATTGCTTGCTAGTTCTACGTCACTCCCAGTGTTGTTTCACATAGTTATTCATGTGTACCGAAATTTTTCCAGTAACAAATTATTGGTGGGTTGAAGTCTAATGAAAACTATCTATGACTCCAAAGTACTTTGTTTATTTGCTTTGTTTATTTGCCAGTTACCGGCAGGTAACAGTCAAACAAAGCAAGTCATACAGCGACTGTGAGATTTGGGCAAGCTGTCTTGGCACAGCACTCAGCTTCTGCAACGATGAAGCCTCTCTCCCTGCCAAAGTCCAAATCTTTTCCCCAAGTGCCTCTCCACTGTGGCTGCCTGGTGCTCAGGCCAGTGCTGGGTAGAGCACATTGGGTTCACGAGTGCCTTTCAAACAGCAGCCACACAGGGTCTGCTGAGATCCACTTGCTTCAGCCCCTGCTGTGCAGAGCAGCCGTAAAGGTCTTGTACTTCGTGGAACAGCCCTCCTGGTTGGTGTACAAAAGGAGGAGTGTGCCGGTTAGGCACAGTGACATTCTTCACCCAGCTGGCCAGCTAGGATCATGGCATCCTGTAGAGCCATGGAGGAAAGGTGTTCTGTGGGGTAAGATGGAAGAGCAGGGGAAATGCCTTCCTTGGACTTAGCTACTACCCATACCCGTTGATGACGGTTGGCTGGAGGGGTGAGTGTGCTGCCTGCTGCATGGTGCTGTGCAGATGTCCAGCCATTGGAGGGTCTGCTGAGAGCAGAAGTGTCGGTGGCTACCAACGGAAGTGCATTATTAAGGGTCAAGATTAGAAACCATACTCATCTAACCCACACAATGTGCTGGAACGTGTGTAATGACCTAGTACGAAGGAAATATCAGATTACAAAGGAACATGATGGCACAGGCTGTGCCATTGCTCCCATTGCAGAAAGCAGGGCACAAGAAGGCATGCACAAACTATGTGGTAAAATCATTCCCATCTCCATTGCATAAATGTGGAAACATCTTTATGGAAATGTAGACAATAAGGCTTTTACTCAGTGTGGGTCCTGTAGCCTGATCACAGACTTACAGAATCAATATGGTTGGAAAAGACTTCCAAGATCATCAAGTACAATCGTCTACCCAACATTATTATTACTGCTAAACCATGTCCTGAAGTGCTATGTCTACACGTTTTTTGAACACCTCCAAGGATGGTGACTCCACCACCTCCACAGGCAGTCTGTTTCAATGTCTTACCACTCTTTCAGTAAAGAAATTTCTCCTAACGTATAATCTAAACCTCTGTAACAACTTAAGCCCATTATCTCTTGTCCTATCATTAGTTACTTGGGAGAAGAGACCAACACCCACCTCACTACAGCCTCCTTTCAGGTAATTGTAGGGGGACTCACCTCTTTTTAGGTGTGCAAAGCCTTCTGACCTCTACAGTTTTCCACAGATTTCACATGGAGGACTATTTCTGCAGTTGTATGTCTTTCAGTGGAACTTTTAAATGAGCAAAAGAGCATTGTCACTCAGCTTATTGCACTCACACCATGTAGTGAGCAATTAGAGCAGCAGTAGACACAGGGAGAAAAACAGGCAGATCTCCTAGATGGGACAGAATAGGGAAGAACTCAGGNAATCCCTTGTTGGTCAGTTTGGGGTCTCCTGCCCTGTCCACTCCTCCCTGCAGGTGTGGCCTTTCACTTTCCTGCACCCCCAATGTGGTTCACAAGATCCAGCAGTGGCCTTGGTCTGCACACCAGCCCTGGATGTAACAGACCATGGGCTGTTATCACTGCCAGCAGCAGACACTGCCTGAGAAAACAGGCTGCTGACTTCAGAAAGTGCCTTTAGTTAGAAGAACTGAGCTGAAAGGTAAAATCACTGAACAGAATTAGTTCTCACTCAAACCAGGACAGTGAGAAAAAGAATTTGAAGACCCTCTTGGGGTTCTACAGTGAATTGAACAGATAAACTGCTCTTAGCTTAATGATGTGAATACAGACCCATGTCTTGAAATAAGCTCAACCTGCCCTGTGGGTTTTTTTCAAAGGGTGCAAGCAGACTGTGATGGGTTTGATCCAGGTGAGGGCAATAGAAGGTGTTAAACTGCTGGTCTGGTTCCACCTGGACACCAGGAATTTCCAGTCCCTGCTGGCTCCACAATTCAAAAGGGCTAGGCTAAGAGTAGCTGCCTTATGGTCCTTAGCAAGAGAGGATGGGTGTTGCAGGGTGGTTTAGGACTGCAGTTGGAACTATGCTCTTCTGGGTTTTTTTTGGCCCACTTGCTTTTGTTGTTGGGGTTCAGGGTGGTGTTTTTTCCAATTCTACCCTGCTGGATTGTGGCCAAGAAAGCTTACAGCTGACCTTACCTCCAGGCTGGGAAGCGAATGCTTCCTTTGTGCTAATTATTTGGGGTAAGTGAGGATGGTGTTAAGAGCTTTTCTTCTGTATCTTTACACAGTGCAGAGATATGCCTGGAATGAGGAGAAAGGGGCGGGGTTTTGATGTGAAGTGTTGTCTAACATCTTCAGTGCATCTTGTGTAACTAGAGGGCTGGTTATATGATCCAGCAGTCAAGGGTTTGGGTGGAGTACTGTGCCTGGATCTAAATGGTCTTGGCTGCTGTGTTCCCTCGCATTCCCCTGCCAACCCAGACTGTAATACTGGCTAGGGCTCTGTTTACTACAGAATGGTAGGACTGGAGTGGGATCCATTCTCAGTGTGGGATGTTGAAGCCTCTGCTTTTATCTTCTTTGACTAGATACTGAGGGGAAGGCACATGCTCTACAGAATGACTCTGACTGTGGGCTCTCAGTATCTAGGACTCTAGATGGCTCTAGGAAAGTATCGGTCTCATATACCAGCTGTTATGTCTTCAAATGGGTGAGTGACCTTTGTGGTTCTCCTGGGACTGTGTCTACTGCTGCTCTGGTGCCCTGACTGGTGTGGCTCTCCCCCAGGATGGCAATTACCTCATGATGGTTGGCCTTGAAGGAACAGATGCAGCTGGACAAAAAGCTCTTCATGAAAAGAAGCTGCTCAAGTGCCCTGTGGACCTTTCTGGTAAGACTCTGACAGCTGTGGGAGAAACTCTGCTTGTGTCTTGGGGTGAAGAGTGCCCTTCCTTTCTGATAGCTATCCCTCGTCAATCTGGGGGCTGGGAAAGGAGACTTATTGCTGTGCAGAAGTGTCGGGGGAGGAGGGTTGGGACACATGAACTACCAGCTTTCTGAGGACTTGTGGCTCCTCTGCAAGGTCAGCAGGTGACTCTTCATTGTGTCTCTTAGCCATATGCTGACTGCATGAGTCCCTGCAAGTTCAGGTATTGAGCCACAGAATACGTACCATGATTTTCCTAAATACCGGAGTTGATCCAGGACACTTTATCCTGACAGATCCTATGTAATCCAGTCTCCTGTTTGTGGCTTTATGGGGAGCCTCTCTTCCAGGAAAATGCAGGTCCCTTCTAAGCAGGCTTCCATGCCAGCTCCAGGCCATGTGTTTGACCTTTATCTAACTTCCCTTCTTTGTATGCAGAGTCACCAGGACACCTTCCACCAGTGTCCTTTGTGTCTTTGTTCTCCTGCTCTTGGCCTTTAGCTGTGAACTCCTGCTATTTCTTCCAGCCCTGGATGCTCCAAGCAGTAGTGTCTGTTCTGCAGTCTTCAGGCAAGACCGGCTGCCATGTACCTCCTTGCCAGTTAGCCAGGGAGATTGTGAAGTGCGAGGCTGTTGCTACGACCCTAGGGACAGAGAGAAGCCTTGTTATTTTGGTAACACAGGTAAGTGTGAGCAAGTGTCCTCCCCTTGGAGGAGCTATAAACTGGGATTCCTCACTTCCCTGGCAGAGCAGGATTGGTGTGTACTAGGTGGCTTAGGGCTGTGTTTTTGGCTGCCACGAACACTCCATCCCATTGAAGCATCCAGCCCTTTTATGTGTATTGACAGACCTGGGTTTATGGCCAGAATCAGTGTTACTGTTAGTTGCACTCCTCCTGTTTGGGCTTGCTTTGAGGGTTGCAGGTAGGAGAACTTGCAGTACTTACTGGCTTTGTCTTTGCTGTGATGTTTGAGTCTCCTTTCCATCCCTTTTCTTCCTGAACTCAAGGCTGATTATATCTTTTCTTCCAGTGACAGCTCACTGCACACCAGATGGCCAGTTTTCTATTGCTGTCTCTAGGGATGTGACCCTGCCACCTGTTATTCTGGGTTCTGTGCAACTGGCCAGTGGACACAGTACCGGCTGTGTCCCTGTTGTGAAAAACAATGCATTTGTTGTGTACCAGTTCCCACTTTCTGCCTGTGGCACCATTTTTCAGGTAAGAGCTGCTGCTGTCACTATGCTGAAATAGCAGGAGCTTGTAGATCTGGAGGAACCTGATGTGGCTTTGGCCACTTTATGGGCACTCTACAGACTTCCAGAGGCCAAATGTAATTCTCCAGAACAGAATTAATTCAGCTTGACTTTACCGCAGTGACAATGCCTCCTGATCTGTCATTCCAGGTGTCTGGAGACCAGGCCATCTATGAGAATGAGTTGGTGGCATCCAGGGATGTGAAGACTGGGAGCCTCGGTTCTGTCACTCGGGATAGCACCTTTAGGTAATACCCTGGGACTGATACTGCTGGGCGTTGTGAATTGCTCCAGTTTCACAATAGGGTGTTGGGGCAGGCTAAGGCTTTGTGTGTATGTTTTTGTTAGTGGGAATAAAGCTGGTGCTGACTGGTGACAATCTGGAGACTCAAAGCTGAACTCTGAAGAGAATTTGAAAAATTTCTTGAAATAGATTATTGGAGGAAAGGCTGTGCATGTGACTAATTAAAGCAGGTAATATGCTGAACAAAGGAGTTATCAATGTGACCTTCCTATCTGTCTGATACGGGGTTTTCCTGTCCCACCAGGTTACATGTCCGCTGCAGTTACTCCATCACTGGAAGCTTTATTCCCTTGAGTGTTCAGGTCTTCACATTGCCACCACTCCCTGCTGTGTCTCAGCCAGGTCCTCTGTCCTTGGAGCTTCATGTTGCCTCAGGTATGAGAGGGTGCAGGACTTGCTCAGGCCTCTTCATGCAGGACTCTGTTCTGCTGAATAATAAGGGAATATTGGTGGGTGAACCTGGCACTGTTTCTTCCCTGCCCTGGTAGGAACTTGCTGACATGGCTATAAAAGATGCTTTCAGGTTACTGCTTTCTGTTTGTTCCTATGCTAAAATGGCACTTGGGTTTCTTCCATCCCAGATGGAAGCTATGCTTCATACTATGCTGACAGTGACTACCCTGTTGTGAAGACTCTGAGAGACCCTGTTTATGCAGAAGTTAAGATCCGTCAGAGAATGGACCCAGACCTGGTTTTGGTCCTGCACCACTGCTGGGCCACACCAGGTAGCAATCCTCAGCAACAGCTGCAGTGGCCTGTTTTGGTGGATGGGTAAGTGACTTGTGAATAACTTTGGCCCAGGAAAATGACTCCTGCTTTTTTCACTGCTGACCTCTCCTTTTTCAGGTGCCCTTATGCAGGGGACAATTATAAGACACAGCTGATGCCTCTGAGTCTTGCCTCAGGACTACTATTCCCCTCTCATTACCAGCGTTTCACTCTCTACACGTTCACTTTTGTGGATACTACTTCCCAAGAGATGCTCTCTGGGCTGGTAAGATTCTGTCCTGCTTGCCTAGCTTCCTGTTGAGGACAAGTAACATGTGTGAGCAAAAGAACCACTTCATAACTATGAGACTCTTGGTCTTGGTGGGGTGAGAAGGCAGGGGTCAAAGACTAAGAAAAACCCTCATGAAACGGGAAGGTAGAGGTTGATGCATGAAACTCTTTATTCCTTGAGACAAAGAGTGGAGGTAAGATGCAACACTGGAGGGATGTGACAGAAAAATGAGACTACTGAAAGGGTAGAGTTACTCAAGCAAGTGCAAGCTTGCTGCTTAAGCCTTTCTGTTGAACTAGTGTGAGTGCTTTAACTATGATAACTGATGTTCTCTAAACTAAATTGCTTGGCCAAAATGACTGGGAAATAAACTTTTGGTACCAGGAAGCATCTGGGCTCTGAATTTCATAAGCAGTTAAGTTGCATGAAGTTTATCGTGCCTTGTACTGTTTGCTCAGTGCTCCTGGGATCAATTAATACTCAAAACTGGTCCAGCTGTATCTAGGCAGTGGTCACAGCTGTGTGAGGTGTTGGGAAGCAGTTTTGTAATGCCAGATCTGATGCAGTTTGAAGGTGTATGGTAAAGGTATAAAAGCTGCCTTGCAGCAGGCAGCAGAGGGCTCCAAGGCTACAGCCTGGCCATGAAGCAAGCCAAAGAAATCTTTCTGCCCTCTCCCTTCTATGACCACATACACTGGGTCTGGCTGTGATGGCAGTATCTTTCCTCATAGCAGCCCATGCCATGCTGTGGTTTTGGATTTGTGGTGAAAACAGCGTTAACACACTAATGTTCTAGCTGTTTGCTGAACAGTGCTTGCGCAGTATTAATACTTTTTCTCCTTGCTCTGGTGTTTCTTGGCCCCAAGTCAGTAGGTATAGGGTGGGCTAGCAGCTAGGAGGCAGCTGAGCTGGGACAGCTGACCCAAATTGTCAAAGGAATATTCCATGCTGTATGATGTCATGTTCAGCAGTAGACACTGGAGGATTTTGTCTTTCAGTGTAGCTCAGACTGGCTGGTCATCAGCCCACTTGTGGGAGCAGGGTAGGTGACATGCTTTTGCCTCACTTGTGCTTTGGTTTTGTTCTTTCCATTTTCCTCCTAATCCCTCTCATTTATCAACCTTTATCTCTTCAGCCCTGGGGTTTTTTGCTTTTGCTCTTCCTAGTCTTTCACCATCCTAGAGGGAATGAGGATGTGGCTGTGTGGGTGCTTAGCTACTGGCCAGGGTCAAAGCACCACACAAGGGTATGATTTATTTACAGGTAGTGCTTGAGTGATTCCAGGCTGTGTTCCATTCTTACTAGGTGTACCTGCACTGCAGTGCCTCAGTGTGCCATCAGTCTGTACAGGAGTCCTGCACCACCACTTGTCCTACCAGAGCCAGTAAGTGTCCTAGCCTTCCTGCTTCCCCATCCAAAGGAGCAACAGGGGTCTAGCCTCCAAGCTGGAGGGTAGAGAGGGCACATAGGCTATGGGCTAGTTCCCTTAAGCCATGGACATCGTGACAAGGTATTTCCCACTCCTTTCCATCAAGGAAGAGTCCTTGCCCTTGTTCCAGAAAGGCAGAAGCTTTCTCAGGCTCTTAATTCTGTGTCGACTCACATGGAAGGCTTGGTCTTCAGAGCCTCTCATGTGCTGAGAAACTGACCTGGACAAAGTTTGCTGACCTTCAGAGCTATACATCTTCTTACCTAAAACCTTCATCTTGCTCTGTAGGGGGTAAAAGGAGTGCTGAACATCCTCTCCAGGACAGTGCCTCCCATGTCTCCAGCAAAGGCCCTGTGATTTTCCTCCAGGATGAGCTGAGATTGGACCTAGCCAAGGATGGCCTTGGTAAGTGTGCCAGCCCAACATAGCTAGGCTGGGGAAGGGGGCTGGTCTAAGTCTTCCTTGCAGAAAGACCAAGACCCTGAGGCATCCACGTGCCCCAGAGGAAGAGTTAACTGAGACCTCTACCCCCACAGGAGTAGCTGTCCTTGCTGCAGTGCCCTGGGTGCTGGGCTTTGCTGCCGTGGCAACTGCAGCAGCTCTGTGTATGGCGCTTGTGGCTGCTGTGCTGTGGTGGAGGAAGGCAGCTGTAACACGTGAAATCCCTGTATTGCAATAAAGTGGTTGTTCAACCCACTTGGTCTGTGGGACTTCTTCTCCTTGGCCCAGAGCACACAGGATTGAATGGGAGTGTGTCTTGGGCACCCTGGCTGTAAACCTTTGTTTGCAAGACAAATTCTCCTGATAGCTGAGAGCTTTCCAAATGCTGTTTCCCTGACTCCATCTTATTTTCCTGTCTGTTATTGTGCTCTGGGATTAGTGTTAACTGCTGCTGTTAGAGGGAGTCCTTGCCACTGCCTGGGTTTCTGGGAAGCTGCAAACTGAGATGGGAGCAATGCTGGATGGTGTGTGAAATTGTTAGTGGCTAAGGTGGCTTTCAAAAGTACTTGTCTTTGTTTCTCTCAAACACTGAGTAGAAGGGCAGCAAAACTGATCAAAAGCAAACCCTGCAGCTGCTTCTCTTTGTGGATGCAGAGTTGATATTGACTGAGCAGAAAAGCTGGGAATTGCCAGTTTGCCCGTGAGCTCACTGGGTAAGTCAGGGCTGTGCTCATGTGGCAGGACTTGGAGGCAGGGATGGCAAAGCACTAGACAAATGGGCCTTCCTAATGATGTTCTTTGAGAGCCTATCTCTCTTGCTCTGTAAATAAAGAGCACTTTTTTTTTCCTGGTGTATGAGAACAGGGAAATTTCATTCCAAAATAATCAAAGGGCCTAGGTGGTTTGAAATTCAGGGGAAAAAAATCAAACTTGATTTAAAGATTAATCTCAAACCTTCATGTAAAAGCAGTTAGGAGTCTTCAAATCTCTTGAATTAGTGCTCATTTGACACTATTGTTGGTATTAACAGTGCCATGGATGTGCTCTTCTGAGACAAAAATAAAACTTGCAATTCTGATAATCAGGAGCTGTTCAGTGTGGGTCAGTCACAGCAGCTGAGCAGGATCATTCTCAGCTTCCTGAGGTCCTGGGCAAAAACAGTCTAGCAAACCTTTCCTGATGGTAGAGGAGGGAAGGGGGTCCACTGCCTAGGCTGGAGAAACTCTGGTGCTTGTACTCACACAGAGACCCCCTTATAGCTGATGGGCTGGTCCTTGAGGAAGTATGCTTGAGGAGAAGGAAAACTCTTTTCTTTCCAACAAGCTTTATTAGAAATTCCTCCTGTTAAAAGATAAGGGGGTAACCTTACTCATTCTGCTTAGGGGCCTTTAAAGGGGAAGAGCAGCTCTTGGAAGGTGGAAGCTTCCAAGCAAAGAACTGAACAGTGTCTCTCCTGAGGCAGCAGATATTGTTCTATTTATTTGGCTTCTGCCAATACTGAGTGGTGTTAACAAGAGGTGGGAACCGCTTTGTAACTACTTTTTTGCTCCAACAAGGTTCTCCTTTTCTAGCAGAACTGCTTTACCCTGCTACTTTCAGGATAACCAGTGCTCTTGGTCTTGCCTGCTTTTAAAATCTAATCAGAGGAAATTATAAGACTCCTCCAGGTTGTACAGTGAGAGGGTGAAGGGGAGCACAGGATGGAGGAATCATCAGCTGGATATAGGTCAAATAGCCCCCTCCTTTAGGGAGTGCCTCTGGCAACTAAATGACCTTGGTACAGGTGGAGTTCTATCCAGAAAAGCAGAGTGTAAACTCCTAATGTGTCTTATGAAAAGTCTTTAGCAACTGTCTAATGTTAATTAACTGGGCAATTAAATGAGCAATATTGACCACACCTCTTCAGTACACCAGGCAGGGTGCTCTGGCACAGTTCTTAACTGTGTGTACTAGCCAAGATCTAAACACCTTCCTGGTGGCTGCTGGAGTCTTCCCTATGCTTCAGTAAGGCAGACAAAAATACTTGGTTGGAGAATGCCCCTTAAATTCCACTTAAAAGTGGCTGTGAGAGGATAGTCCCTGCCTAGCTGTTCCCTGCTACCCTCCATGGGGCTGCCGAGCTGTCCCAAAGTGGCAGGGAACTCTGGACATGTAGTCTCTGGGGACCAGGTAGATTCTCCTGCAGGGGCTGTCCCCTCTGGTGCAGAGCTGATCTTGCTGTGAAGGACCTGCTGCTTAGCACAGGACACATTAAGTGGTAAGTGGAGGTGGGTGAAACTAATTTCTTTATCTACTCTATGGAGAGTGTTCTGTGCTTAAGGCTTGCTCTTTGACCCTTAGCAGCAAAGGAAGGGCATGAGCAACAATGGGATGAGAGTTGTCCATCTAAAACACTGGCACAGGGCTGCTAAGCAACATGGGTATTTCCTTCTCTGGTGTGTTGTTCCCTTCCTAGCCCATTCTCCTCCACTGGGGTGCCAGTGGCTTTCATTACTGCTTTATTCTGCAATTTTCTCTCCTGCAAAAGTGTACTTTTTTTTTTTCTACCTCCACGGGTGCATTTCTGTCATCTAATTTTTTTTTTCTTTTTCTAGCTGCTTTTCCTACGTCCATACTTTCTATAGATGGGTCTTGCTGACTTTTTTTTCCTCCTTCACTCTCTTTTGAGTAACTGTGTGTTCCTTAAGTCAGCACCCTCTTTAGCTTCACTCCATATTGCCTGGTTATGTAGCTGAACTGAAGGTGTTGTGGACTGCTGTAGACATTGTCTTAGACTCCTTCAGGTGAAGAAAAGCTGTTCTGTCCAGGAGAGTGTCATGGGCCGTGAATAAAGAGAAGCTGAGGAAAAGCAGCCCTGAGGCCAGCCAGCACCTACCAACTGAGATTCTGTGGTGCTGCTGCTGAACCCAGATTTTCAGAAAGAAAACTCTGATGCTGAGCATCAGCACACTTTGTCACCAGTGCCTTTACCCTTTTCTCTGGAAGTGGTGTGTGCTGCCCTCCCTGCCTACTGCAGCTTTTGAAGCAAAGCCCAGCAACACCACATAATCCAGGGCTGCTCAAAATGAGCATCCACACTTGACTTTAGCTGGACTTTCCAAAGGCCCTCTCCACCTTACGGATTGTTGAGAACAGCATCAGCCTCAAAGGAACAAACTTTCTTCTTTGCCAGAAAAAAAGAAGCTCTTTAAAAGCTTGGAGGTAACAATTTGTTTCTTGGTCAGCTCTACTCACCTAAAACCTTAACTGTGTGGCAGTTGCTATACTGAAACCCAGTTGTTCACTAATAAAATATCTGAAAACATAATAATGATGCTTTTATTATGATGCTTTTATTAAATTTCTTATGGTTGTATTACAATGCATCTTGGAGTGGAGAACTATACAGTATGTTACATGTTATAAATATGTTTCTGAAAATACATGAATATATTTCATATGCTGTAATGAGTGCTAGTCCAATTAAAAAAAAAATTAAAAAATAAAGCAAAATAATGTAAATGTGAAGTGGTAAGGGATACCAGTTCATGATGCGATGTCTTGAAACATTTTAAATTCAATTTGTACTTATTCACATTCCTTATGGTCTCTGTAAAGCTGGGGGGATAATGGAGGGTGTAAGTCAATGCAGTATTTTAGTCCCTTGTATTTATGGAGAGATGCAGACTATTCACAGAATAGTCAAATTACAAAACTTTCTAGCTTGGGATGAAGCTAGTAAGATACACAGTGAATAACCAAGTCCACAGCAGCAGCTACAACTGAAACAAACATAGCACCTGCTTTACAGTGCTAACTTTGAGTCAGCACAGATGTTTTGTTTCTTTGTGATGCTAAGTAACACCAGTAATAACCCTCTGATTACTTGGAGAACCAGGCCTGGGCTGCTGCCTTCGCTCACCCCTGCAAACTACAGCTGCCCTGGAAGAGCGGGGCTGGGATGCTCAGCCACAGAAGAGATCCCGCTCTGGTTTTGAGGACTCCAAGGGCTCCAGTTGATCCAGGTGAGCACAGGAGAAGCATCTGTTACTGAAAGGCCAAGACTGATGAAATGGATCCATTTCTGTCAGCTTCTCAAGTCTTGCTTCCCAGGCAAGTTCAAGTTGGGGAGGGATTTTTAAACAGCAGTTGCTTGACTTGCAATTATATTGTAAAGTGTAGAATAATTTTTTAATGAGGCAAAGTGGGTTTATTTAAATCTTCACTCATGTATTAATTCTTGCGATAGTACCAGTAAGAGCTGGTGTGCAGAGACCAGTGCAGCCATGAAACCTTCTGAAGGATATGCTGCCACTCTCTTGAGTCTGGAATTGGTGGGTGTGTGGCAATAGAGCAGCCACCAAACATGGCCATTGTTTTATGCAGCTCTTTATGTGACCCGAAAGAGCAACAGCTTGTAAAGGATGTGTGTATCTGAGTAACCCTTCCTTGCAGCTGTGCTCTCCCTCTTGTTTATTCCCAGCAGAGAATGCACAGGCTGAGCCATACAACAGCATGACTATCCCACCTACAGCCTCAGGCCCCAACCTGCACAGCCAGAGGACTTATCTTGTACCTTAAAAGTAGGAATTCAAGGCTGGTTTCCCACCCAAAAGATTGACAGCACAAGCCTGGTGAAGCTGAGGTGTTGCCTTGGTCCAGCCTCTGGAAAGGCTGATTCCTGCAGTGTCCCTTGCTCAGGTCTCTGCAATGAGCCTGCGAAATGCTAACTTCAGTGCAGGGTAGCACTGGACTCAAGGGGCTTCTGGAGAAGGAGCAGGCCCACAAGATTAGAAGGTTGTGGTGGATTTGGGAATGACCTTGTAAGAAGTCTTAGCTGTACAGACTTGTTTTTCTTGTTGGATTCCAGTAAAATGGCACAGCTGGTCAGATCCTTCGCTGAAGGGAGGAGCTGTTGGGGGCAAGCAAAGACTACAGCTTGACCTCTCCAGAGGGAGGATGCAGCAGCTATCCTTTTAGCAGCCACTTCTGGACCTGACAAGGAGTCACTGGCACTCTTTCTAGATGCTGCTGTGTTCCATAAAGCTTGAGCTTATTTCAGCTGAAGAAGGTCACCCAAAAGTAATGGTAATTTAAAAGCTTCAGTGTTTCAGGTAATTCTGTTCCTGACCCAGAGAGGATGAAGACTTTCCAAATCTTGCTTAAAAGTCTCTGGTTTTATGTTGCCAAGATGCTAACAGCAGTTTTCATCAGTGGCTTGGCTCTTTGAAAGTACACACTTGAGATTCAGGAGTAAAGCTGTATATAGCTGAGCATACATCCATCCACAGACTTTTCTGAACCTTTCCCTTCCCTCTTTCCTTTCCAGCACTCAAACTGGAGTTGCTCTGTTGGCAACTGTAGAATGCAGGCTGCATGAAGTAACCCCAGGGTTCTTGGCTTTGTGTCCATTCATCTTCCCCGTTTGCCTTTCTGAAATAGAAACATGCAGTGAATGTGAGATTAGAAAAGGTTTGTTTGCATTTAACACGTAGGCTGATTGAGGAATGGGGAAGATGGCTCTGAGTCTGCTTCTCCTTTAGTCCTTGATTATGAGCAAATTGTCTCTTTCTCGAGACATTTGGTTGGCTTATTATTTAGGAGTCTTTTGACTGCAGATAAATAAATTTGTACTGTAATTTTTTTTGTAAAAAGGCTCCATGATGTAGCCTACATGACTACAGATGCCTTTAATTTGTGGTTACCCTTTAACAAAAAAATAGTCAAATTGGGTGACTATTGAAATGAACGTATGTGGGCCAGTTCTCAGCTGGCATAAATCAATATAATTTGAACTTCAAAAATCTGGTCTGTTCCTGTCTTTGCATGTTGGAGCATGTCTGGATGAAGGGCCAGGACTGTCTCATTTTTGTGCTGAGAAGAGGTGAAAAAAACCCAACCCCAAAAGGAACACATGCTGCTTTACTTATTTTACCTTGTTCCATTTGACTTGGGTTATCAGAAAGGCCATATGTTTTCATTCTTTGTATTTTGCCCCAGAACAATCATGGAGTTCCTCTCGGTTTTCCTCATCTCTGAAGACGTAATATCTGGCCTTAACAAATGGAAAAATAAAATCAAAGTTGACAACAGTCAGAATGCAGGGCTGTGTGTATGTACCCACCATCTAAGCTGCACCCAAAGCAGCTTCCCCCTCTTCAGTCTGAAATTCCAAAACAGATGCTGTCCAAATATTTGCGGCAGCATCAAAAAAAAAAAAAAAAAATCCCAGAAACAGCTACAAAATGCAGCACTTGGCATGGAGTCCCAATGTAATGGATGGACACAAACGACTTTTTGTTGAGAGTAACCAGTATTTTCTGCCATCTGGAAGCAAGGGAGAGAGACTGGTGGGTGAATGTCCCAGGGAAGTTAAAAATTCTAGCCTGAAGTAGTAAGTAGGAACTGAGACATTTTGAAGAACAGCAGTAAGCTGGCTGCTGTGGCCTGTCTCCAGCTTAATTTGATTTGTTTGTTATTTATTACATACAATTGAAATAAGTGCAATGCATCCTGTTTGGCTTGGTTAGCTCAGGCCTCCAGGACTTATAAAAGACAAACCTTTTAGAATACCTTTTTAAAAATAGGTGCTGCTTCAGAAAGAAAAGATGTAGTTTGTTGTTTTGTTACACAATATTTCAAAGCTATTTATAGAAAATAAGTAGGTAAATAGGCATTTATTGCTAATGATAACCGCTACCTAATCTTTGAAAGATTTTTCAGCTCTGAGTCTGAACTGATTTGGTGCAATACATTTTGCCAGCTACTAATCTGTTTCTTTTTAATCTAAATGTCCAGTATTTTGGTTTTTTTCATCTCTTAGCTATTTTGCAGTGGGATAGTCCAACTTCTGCCTTAATGTTACCATTTAATTCTTTGGCTGCTTCTCAACTGTGAGTGCAGTTATCTCCCTCAGTAGTAATTTCCCCTGTGAAAAGCTGTGTTCAGAGCAGGGTCTGAGACTCTTAAGGCCCTTTTCAGCCATTGCTATAAAATACTGAAGATGGTTTTTTGTAATGTTAGAACTGCCCTGTCCTTCCTAACTTCACCATAATCACAAAGTATTCGTCATACAGTGGCAACCTTTGGTGGCTGTCATACTGGAACTAGCATCCTTACTATGAGAGATACTGTAATTTGAGGTTAGCTTATTCCTACACAGCTCTATTAAAGCTGCAGCTCCTATTGATACTCAGGTGAGTGTATGTGTACAGGAATGCCAGGCTGAGATTGCCTAAAGTTCCCCAGATTAGATCCTGCCCTGGAAAGGCATTGGGGATAGCATCAGAAAAGCTCCTGAGCACAACTGCTTTCATTGAGATGGCTGCCTCTGTATCTCTGTCAGGGCTAGAACAGCTGCTGGGCCAGTCTGTTTCTCAGCAACATGGTAAGTAGCAGGAAACTGTACATCACTGTCTGCTTGTCCTCAAAGGGAACTAGGAAAAATAAGGAAAACTGATAGGAAGGTGCTAACGTGCTCCTCCTTGACCCTGGATTTTGGGACATCATTTATAATGCCATTGTAGCCAGAGACAACTTCACAAGTTTTATAACGACAGATGGACTGGCAAAGTACAGGTAATAAACTGATCACAGCAGGCTCCTGCAGAACTTGCAGCCCAGCTTTTGCAGGCCAGGCTGGATTTTCTCTACTGTTCAAAGCAACATCAGACTGTAATTGTTTAACAAGGGCCGGTATTTGATGGTATGATGCTCTGCTATCATATGAGAACAGTTTCGTCACTAAAACCTGTCACGGTGGAAAGGCAAAAAGTTCTTGTCTGTCTGTCAGCTTAAATGAGCCCTTAAGTTCTTGTTATCTGTGAAGGAGTCACTCTGCTATGACTTGGGAAAGAAATCTGCTTTTCCAGCCATAGGTCAGATCCAGGCCCATGTACTATTTAAGCTTGTAACACCATGATCAAGTCCATCAGCCTGTTCTGGCCCTTGGGACAAAACATGTTGTTTTGTGGGAGTAAAGGTACTAGTAGGAAAAAGAAAATTAAGTGAAAAACTGAACCTATTTAGAACAATGTATGACAAACCACTGCGTCTTATGCCAGTATGTTTACCTTGGCAGGTCCCTCTCTATCCCACTGGAAGAAACAACTTCTCTCTCTACTATAAGAAATCTTTTGTGGATGTTTTAAAAAAAAAATCAAAGAAAAACAAAACAACCACCCTGGAGCAGATCATTCATCATATGCATAGTGGGTGCATGAAAGGGGATTTGCTTTGACCTAGTTACGAAAACAAAGAGACTTTCTTTCACATTGTCCAAATGACTCAAGGGGGACTGGGTGTCAAAAGCAATGAATCTCTGCTTCCTTCAGAGCTGTATGTTAATAGAGGGCATCAGGCTCAAACCTGTTCCCATTCAAGACCTTTGGAGATGTCTCCGAGTCCAAGGAAGCCTGAGTGCACAAAGGCCAGCCCATTTCATATGCCTGCATGTACAAACAGGACCAGGAGCCAGGACAAACATGTTTCATAAATTCTAAGAAAGGCAGTGGCTTTAAATGCTGAGAGTATCAGGGCTTCAATGTTTGCTCTGCCAAGAGCTGCGGATAAGCAAGACTTTCTTGCTTTACCATTTTGTTATTGCTGTAGCAAGGGCCTGGCTTTCAGCCCAGCTACTTTTGCCGTCATTGATCCACTAAGCCTATGTGAGCCTGAGGCAGCTACCTGTCCCAAATGCCACAGTAGCAAGGTGTTCAGCTTTTCAAAGCACCAGTGAAAACCCCAGTGTTAGTGCGTTGCTATTGTAGAGTGTGGGGTAAAAAGAGCAAATGTAGACAGGGCTGGGGACTAAGATAGGACGAAGGAGAAGGTAAAGTGAAGGGAGATAAGGGGCATGAATTAAAGGTGAGGGTAAATGGGAGGAGAAAGTTAGTGAAAGAAAAGGTCATTCATCAGCTACAGAAAGCAGGCTGGAAAAATACTTATATGTGATCTCTGGGGCTGCCCAGTTACAGATGGGTAAAAAATGGTCTGTCTGGTGTCTTGTACAGCACTTCCAGGACAGTAGTAGTTGTGGTCCAGTCTACATGTGAAAGTAGCAAAAGCTGTTTCTGTTAGGAGCTATTGGGCTGGCCCATCATTAAAAGTACCTCGATTTAGCCAGCTGAGGACCCAGCCTGCAATTGTCACCCAGGCAGCACTGCCAGTGTCACTGGCAGCTGCAGAGAAAGGGCCAAGTGGGAGGTTACAGAGAGAGAACTTTGCTCAAGCCCAAATAAAGTCCTGGCCTTATTGAGTTTTAGAGGGCAGGTTCACAAGAGTTTGTATTTTTTCCCCAGCTGTTTCACCATCTATTTTAGATGGAACTGTTTGATCTCTTTCTGCTTTGTGTTTCTTTCAGTTTCCCAAACAATAGGAGGAAGCTCGCCTGTTACGTGTGCTTGGGCCCCAAACAAGCTTTTCCCAGCTGGAAAAATCACTCCATGAACTACAGAGGGTTTTTTTTTTTCCAGCTGTAATTACGAGAGTCCCGGTTCCCTTATGCATTTTGTAAGGTAGGTACAGGCTGTCTAAGGGGAACAATGGAACATTCCTGAGTGCTTAAACAACTGCCGTTTCCCCACTGTCACCCCCTCTAAAACCTGAGGAGGGCTTAAGCACATCTGAGTTGTTCCCCTCAAGGTTAATGAGACCTCAGCTGAAAAAACATGGGGAGGTGTGCAGCCCCATGTAATGCTCCTGCTTTGGTGAGTAAGATACCCAGGCTCTTCCTGTCACCTGATTATATACACAAACAGCCCAAATTCACCAGACCATCTGGGAGGACTTGGCAAGCACGCAGGGAGTATCTGTGCAAGGGGTAACTGGCAGCACTGTCATCATCTCAGATAGACATGCACCACAGTCATAGCTTAGAGGCCAGGCTGTAACTAGCCTGGTAGACAAACTTGCCTAAGGGACTCTTAATAGAAATGAAACCCTGTGCTTGACCCATGTGTTCATCTACAGCAATAAGCAGGTCCCATCCAGGAGCATATCCTCAGCTAACTTCATCTCCCCTTTCCGACAGGAAACCTTCCAGATGATCCTGGCTGTCCTATCCTGTCACTCATCAAATGCAATCCGGGTTACTGTTCCACTGGATGAAAGGTGTGAAGGTGGACAGAGGAGAGCATTAACCTCAGCTGTGGTGCTTAGGAGCGAGCAGAAAGACAAATAATTAAGCCATAGAATGGCTCTGGCTAATTGTCAACATCGGCTTGCTCTGTTGGGGATAAGCACCTTCTTTTAGTGACCTTAATGCTTCTATTATTCTCACACAGGTAACGTTATCCAGTTGGAATCTTGGATCAAGCACCTGGGCTCTAAGGAAGCAAATGGCTGTGCTGGCCAGGACCACTACATGCAATGGAGAGAAAGTAAGGAGAGGTCTTCTTCAGCTAGCAATAGCCAGAGGTAAATCTCCCACCAGCTCCTCCCAACACGAAGTGAAAATCTTCCCCAGCTCCCTGTCTTACCGGTACAGCTGTGGGCAGGACCTCTTCAGAGCAGCGGAGGACAGCCCCAGCTTGTTCTGGTTCCTCAGACGTGTCTTCCTCATAAGATCTCTCATTCTCCCCCAAGCATGGCTCTCGCCCTGTGGAGCAAAGAGAAACCACAGCTTGAGGGACCAGAAGCTAGTTACTGGCAGACCTCATCTGGCCAACATATGATACTTGGGATTACTCCAAGGTAGTAGGAAGAGGGGAACTACTTTATTTTGGACAGAAAAGACTCAGGTACCACAAAAGTATTTTTAACACCCTGCAATGATGCTTAGCAGCCATCTTTTACCTGCATAGGACAAAATGAGACAGGATGGATTAATTGTCAGTAATAGCATCCTGTTTGTTCAGTAACACTTCTGTGTCTAGGACCCTGCTGTTCATTCTGTCTTCAGGTTTCAGAGAGTGAAGGCACCTCACTGGTGAGTGCTGACTAGCTGCTTCAAGGCACGTCTTACCTTATTGTTATACTGTGCTAAAGGAAAAGATTAGTTTGGTTTCCTACCTACTCACATGCACTCAGGGGGGCCATTACAACAAAACCCAAAAAAGCAGCTTGCCTCCCTTTTCCTTTCTAATAAGCCAGGTGCATTGGTATCAGCCTTTTTCAAGGTGATGGCTTTTATGGACCATGAATTAGAAGAGATCAAACCTTTGTTTCCCTGTCACGTCTGCAAGTCACAGCTCTTGGGCACTTACATTTGAAATGCTAATAGAGATTATCAGGAGGTCAGGGAGTCTCATGAGGCCCTCCCTAATGTTTGTTCTCTCTGGGCTGAGTTCATCTGGACTCATGAACTGAAAGGGAGCCACATATCAAGAAACTTGATGTTTCTTTTTCTATATTGCTTTAAATCTTCTAAAGCAATGGCTGGAAAACCTTGGGAACAGAAAAAAAAGGTCATGCCCCAGAACTAGCATAATAGGGAGAAATGAGTCCTGTTTCAGTTATCTCCTCAAACCTTCATCATCTTTGGGGGATTGTTCTGCCCTGTCCTGAGGTGCCTTTCCACTGTCCCAACAGCAGAGCCATCATTCCATAAGTTGTGACCATCCTGGGAACACAACCTGGCAGCTTCCCAGATGCACACACCAGCCCAGACAGAGCCTATTGCAGTGATTCTTCTTGGGGCTTTGCTAAGTTTCCAGTTCAAAACTTCAGAGGAGGTCATAGACTCGGCTGAAAACTGCAACACTGGTTTCTATGCTATTGAGACAATTGCCTGTCAGTGAGACTGTTTATGCATGGGAATATCAAACTTTTGTGTTTACTACAAGAATTGGTGTATATTGTGGAAGAGTTTTAGAGAGCTCAGCAGTTAGTCCCTCATTGTGCTGGTGGTGTCTCAGAAAAGCAAGCACTGTGTTGTCTGCAGTAAGGGTGGAAGAACAACAGACCACATGCAGTTAAGTTGCAATACGTGTGTATCTGTTACTTTGATACTAAACTTCAGGGGTCAGTGAACCTCTTCTGTTCATGTATAATGCTGTGCACTGCAGGAGCTCAGGCTGTGACAATGGCAGGTACAAGCTTAATGTGTATTCTGCAAAGGCAGTACATACCGAGATGTTCTTGCTGATGTCCAGACCCTAAAAACAAAAGGCAAATAAACTAATAAATAAGGAAACAGTGAGATTGTCTTACAGTGGTGGGAACAGACTGGGGTCTGTTCTCACCTCTGCCCTGGGGTCCACCTACAAGCTGGGTTAAGTCCTTTATCTCTTGACATTCAGTCCCTCATGGGTGTGATAGTCCCCTATATCTTCCTTCACCTCTTGCTTCTCTTTTGTATTTAGACTGCCAGTTCACGTGTATAGCACCTACTAGCCTGGGGACTAAAGCAGCAGGATTCCCACACAGTTCCTGTAGAGGGAAATGGGTCCTTTCATGCTCTGGTTACAAAATGCAATACAAGTGACAAAAGTAACCTGTGGTGTAACAAGACAATACTAAGATTCAGGTGAAAGAGTATGAGTTGTGATTCTGCCATCCTGTGGAGTCATCAGAACTTCCCTTGTGCTTAAAATACTGCTCATGCTCAAAAACTGCTGGACACAAGCCAGAGCACCTTTTAGGATTGAGCCTTAAATGGTTTTCTGAAGTCCATTGAAATGTTTGCAACTGATTGGCAGCTTTGGGGTGGAAACTTTCCCATGAGAGACCTACTCCTTCCTCTTTACTGTTGGGCTGGGAATACTCTGAATAAAGCCTCTGCCCTAATATTTCAGCACTCCTGATCCCCACCGGAACCTGGAAGTGCTGAGGCAGCCACAAGCAATGGGAAAGAAAGAGAGAGGTAACGCTTACATCCCTTGGACTTCAGGGACACAGCTTCCCTGAAACATGCTTTGGGGGACTGAAGCTAATTACACTGATACGCTGCCAGTCTGATAGTAAGCGTTGCCAGCTAAAAATTGACCCACTGAAGTTTTTATGTGTAGTATTGAATGCATGCTTTGTCTAGTCTTGCTAGCAGCAGTAGTGAAGATGCTTATGACAAAGTTCATGTGTGAAGTTATCCCACAGAGTGGGATAAAGCCCATGCTGCTCTCTGCAGTGCTCTGTTTATGCGTTTCTTGGCATATGGACGTTGCCTTCATTTAAGGTTGGGAGCAGAGAGGCACAGAGCACCTTGACCCTCACTGCCTCAGCCCTGCTCAGTAGTAGACAGGGTTGGTTTGTTCTCCTGGTGCTGAAGACGAACTCTGAAACATAACTAGCATTGTATTTGGGCAAGATGTTACACCTCTAATCAGAGGAACAAACATTTAGTATCTTTTAACAAGGACATCCTGGAGCAATTGTGTCTTGAAGACTGTACAATTGTATTTTGCCAACTTGGCAGGAGAACTCAAGGTCCATGTATCCTTAGCTGAGCTGCCTTCGTTGTATAATACTAAAAGTCTGAAAGACCCTTATCTGGGTGAAGACACTTCCCCTTAGCATGTGAAGTAGTGGAAGTATTGAGTCAGCAATATTATAATTGTATGTAAATTACTAAGCAATCATTGCAAAGAGGATGGGCTTGAAAAATATGAACTTTGTTTTGTATATAAATATAGCAGAGAATCCTATTTTGGTGTGCTTTATTTGTGGAAAACCACTGAGCACCCACACTGGCACAACTCTGAAATAAATAAGCCGTGTTTCTGCTGAGTGTGTGAGAATTGGACTTATGTCACACTGGGTGGCAAATCCATTTTTTGGACAACTCTGGCACCCCACTCTGCTCTGCCTGAGCAGAACCTCTCCCTGTTTCTCCCATGGATCCCACTCAGAGTCTGATTCCAAGCCTATCACTCACCTTTCTCACTGCAGGGTCCTTTGATGGAAAAGCCTGTCCCTCAGCCATACTACCAGCTTCTCTGAATTCATTCTCCTTGTTGTTCCTATCATTTGACAACTTCCTGAGTCCCACTGTCAGTTGGCCATTTCCTGAATCCGGGTTTCTCTCTCCTCCTGCAATGAAATGCAAAGACTTGCTCATATTTCTCAGCAGTGTCCTGCTAGGACAGCCTCTGGGCAGTGCTCCCAGTAAGCTGTGATTCAGATCACCCTAAGGGCTTAATGGTGGGATGAGACCCTGTGTGTTTACATGCCAGACTTCAGTGGAAAGAAGGTAAATGCTCTGATAAAGCGTCTGATCATGGCAGGCTTTCTAATATCTTCCTCATGGTCTTATTTTGCTTCCAGGTCTGCTCTGAAACTGACAGGAAAGATGATTTTTGAGCCTTGGCACTGGAGATCCCAAAGGCCGTTTACATTTTGACTCAATCCTGTTAGGAGGTGTGTTGTTGTTGTTGTTCAGGTACTGGAAGCAGGCTGAAGTTCAAGGTTTGAAATAAACTAATCAGCCTCACTCAGTGGGCTGGTTCACAGCTAACATTGGATCCAGAGTTTTTGGCTGGCTTTATCATCAGTAGGCTGAGCCCAGTCTTTCTCAGTGTTCTGGAAAAGCTGGTCTCTGGATTCAAGCTTTGCAGCTGGGGCTTATTTCCACTTGGTCTATAGAATAAGTCGTTGTCCAGGAATGTGTTCTGTGCCTGCTTGAGAGGGTATAGGAGACAGACAACAGTAATAAGGCTTTCCATCTTAGATCAAATCCTGCTTTGGCTGGGGGAATTTTATACCCACATGGCAGGGCTTCACTGATAGACCTAGTCAAGCATGCTAAGTTTCCAAAAGAAAGACCTATTTTATGATGTACCTGTCCTAATCTTTGTAGTCACAGCTGCAGAGCAAAAAATTCTGCTTCACACATGTGAAGCAGCAAACATTAAAATCCTAGGTGTAAACAAAGCATTTTACAAATCATTTCTTAGATTTCCAGATAAAGTTTAGTTCCACTAATACCTTTCTCTGTTCCCTTTTGTGTTTCAAAGGGAAAAGAAAGTTGCTGGTCAGCTTATTTCACCAAGCAGTGGCAAACAGAAGGGCAAGTTAGATGTATTGGAACTCACCATTGCTGCTCAGCTTTTCCATGTTCGCTCCTATTTCTGGGATGATGGAAAGATCAGAAGCGTTTCCAGTTTGAACCAAGAGGCTATGAGGTCTGCTCCTCCCAGCAAGAAATGTCTGCATGTCTTGGTACGAGTTGAGGAAGATGCTGGTGGCTCCACAGGAGCAATGCTGCAGAAGGTACTCCTACACCAGACAAAAAGTAAGTATGCAGACTCTCAGTAGCCCAGGGTAACCAGGTGGTGCGTTGGTACAGACAAACTGCAGTCATTCCAGCCCCAGGATGCCCAGCCTTGCTCTGAGACACATCAGAACCCAGACACATTATTTAATTCTCTAAAAGGCTGAGCAGCCTGAAGTTTTTTACAGGTTCATTGGTGTTTAACTTAAATTTCCTGATATTCAGCCTCTTTGGGGTTTGTTTCCCAGAAAGAACTGAATACAATTTTCTAAACACATTGCTGCTCAGCTAAGGCATTTGTTTCAAACATATCTGCTATAGCAGTGACTTGTGTTTAAAGGTAATGTTAATATATTTTGGAATGTGCACAGATAGCAATATCTTGTATTTTTACTGATGGGATGCCATGGTTTGTTTGCATGCTACTAGTCAGATTCACTGGATGTGGTGCTTCAGCTGGTATATTTCTGCTGTAGCTGGTATGGTGGGAAGGGGAGATTTTCTACCATGTTGTACAGGAGTTTAGTAGGGCAAGATGGAAGGAGAGCTTTACCCAGCTGAAGTCGAAAGGGAACCACACTGTTTTATGGTGTTGGAACCAGGACAGGCCAACACCAGTTTAGGACCTCTGGAGACACCCAAGCAATCGACAGTTCTCATGTAACATCTCCTCTGGATATGTTGCCACAGCAGCATTACCTGTACCTTTGGGAGGTGCTTTGAAAATCTGGTGAAAGATGCTGCTTTTGGCCCAGAACATTAATGATTTCCTTGCAAAGCAAAGGATGTGGAGTAACCATGTTCTTTCTGTGTCCCATAATCAGAATGTCATAAGTCTCAGTGGTGATGTGTGTACAGCTCTCAAGAACAGCATCATGAGCTGCAGCTACCTGCAGTCCTCTCAACCAGCTCTTAATACTGCACTAGCCCACCTCTGCTTTGGGGGTTGTGTCTTCTCTAGCTGTGTCTGTGGCATGGAAATCCTTCCATGCTCATAATCTGCATGGTTTGGAAAGTAGCTTTAGGACAACCTGCAAAAAGTGAAGTGGACAGCAACTTTCATGTCTCATGGCAAATATAGTAGTCTTCCTCTTCTATACAGAGGGGCTGTGACTCTGAAGAGGAAAATGATGGAGAGCTTCTCAGATATAGGAGATGCAGGCACCACAGCAACACCCAAGAAAGAGCCCCCAGCTTTGTCAAGTACATTGCAAGTGCTGAATGTTACATCTAGGGATCCAATTCCCCACTGAACGGTATGGGATAAATGCAGCTGAGAAGGCACTGCTGAGAAATCTTGGAAAATATCAAGAAGATCAAAGTTTCAAATATTTAAATGAAAGCACAGTGCCTTTCATTTCAGTGGGAGCTGGGGAGGTGGGGGTATGTACACCACATGAGGATTTGACCCTGAATTTGTACCTTGAAAGAGTTACTTTGAGCAATGACTCACAGTGGTAAAGCCTCAGGAAATGTGTTAACAATTCCCAGGCTCTATGTAGGAGGCTGCATTCCTCTGAGCATGAGATGGGTACATGGAAATGACCGGTTACTCCGCTCTGCAACCTGACTCAGAACTTGGCTTTGGCTCTGAAGAGGAGTCAGTCACCTACTGCAGATCCAGTCTCAGTAGGTGGGAAAGCCACACTGGAGGAGGAATGACACTGTTGGAAGAATAAAAGACTTGCCACAGCATGGCTGGGAAGAAATAGCTGAGTGTGACAAACCCCTTCTGTTCCTTTGGGTAGTGATAAAATAAATAAAAAGGGAGAGGAAGAAAAAAGCTGAAAACCTCCTGTGATGGCCAAAGAAAAAGGACTGAGAAGCAGAAGTGGGGGGTAGAGCTGAACAGAATATTGAGGGGCTAAAAAAATAAGTGTTTTAGGAAGACACAAATGATTTGCAAATTTCAGTCAAATTCCCCACCTAGTTCTGACTGATCAGAAAAGACAAATGGGAACACTGAGATGTTTCATGTCAGAGATTCTTCATTTAGCAGCTGAGAAGCACGGGAAGGGAAAGAGAGCATGGAGTTGGGTAGTGGTATCATTGCTTCTCCTTCCCATTGTATCTGTTTTATAGGACACTCAGATTTTTTTATGGTTTGAAACCAGAAAGAAAAGAGCTTTTAATTCAAAACATAATTGCTGAGGAGGTCCACAGAAATGTTTTGTTTTGATAACACTGATGGCAGAAGATGTGTTCTTGTGAAGTTTTCAACTGCAGAGTAGTAAAAGCTACTGATGTTGAGTGGGTCATCTCATGAAATGAGAGGGATGCTTTTTAACTCAACAGAAGCAAGCATACCTGAGAAAAAACACTGACCAAGAACAGAAACTCAAGTCCACTCTGAGGAGCTAAGCCCACTATGGTGGGCTTCCTGAAGACCAGAGCACCTAGTCCAGGTGGGTGTGGGGTCAAGTAAGTTAGCATCTTCCCTCACACAGAACTTTTCATATGGGCCTTGAGTATATATATCATTTGATGGAAGATACTACGGTGTCTGCTTACCTCTTTTATCTGGCTCATCTTCTGCTCTTTCTGCAAGGTGCACACTTGCTTCTGGAGACGCAGGTTGTGCTCCTGCAGCTGCCCAATCTTCTCTATCAGTTGACAAATATGTTCCAGGTATCCCAGACCAGATCCCAGGGCTTTATTATTACCTTGGTTCACCTGAAATGACAGTGTATCTTGGACCATGGAGTAATAGCAGAGCAATCCTTACTAGCAGTTGCAAGCCCAGCATACTCCTTTAGTCATGTGGGTGGTGGTAAAGACCACTTGGGCTTCCTCTTGCAAGGGCCTTTGGTTATAGCCAGACCTGAGCTATTGTGTTGCTTGTTCACAGCTCTTTTCTGATTACTCAGCAAGATGTGCCATTGGAGGGACTCCGATCACAGGCTGACACAGAGCAAAAGCCTTGTGTACATTTTTTTCTGCCTTGGCCAATCTGCAACCATTACAGCAGAGCTGAACTCAGACCCTCATCACTAGTGGGTCAGTGAAAAGGACATATGCCTGAATCAAGCTGCCAAAGTTAAAGAATATCTTTCCACTGCTCTTTAGCAGATCCCAGATTAAGTCCCGTCTCCTTCTTTCTCAGTCATTTAGAGATACATGAGGCAAGTCTGCAGGACAGAGCTTGCTGTCTGTCTATGGTGGGATATTCTGTACCACCGTTCTCTTTGCTCCCAGGTCCTGCAGAGCCTTGCTGCTGCTCAGCCAAGGGCAGTGTCAAGAGATAGACAGTAATGCTGTGCAGAGGAGAGACAATTGTGCTTCCTGGCCTCCTGCTCTGCACCTTGCTGTTTCTGGCCCCAGGACTTCCTCTCGCACAGCAAGCATCCTCTCCTTTGCTGTGAGCGTGCCGCTAACAAATACACGCGGAGGCTGATTTCCACCTTGGCGCTGCCTGCTGAAGTGCATGTGATATCAGTAAGTAAAATAACCCTCAATCTTTACAAAAGCAGCACTCTAAGTTTATCTTACTTCAAAAAATAAGTTCCCTCTACAAAAGCAGGAAGCTTACTCTGTCTCCTTTCCCACAACAATCTACATTTTTGGGGAAATGCCAGCCTTGGGACTCTTCCTGTCTTTTCATTATGTCAGAAAGCTCATGGTGTGTTCAAAAATAATCAACATTAGGATTTACTTCTTTTTAAACAAATGATGATACAATGTTATTTATAAAAAGTTATTATTATGTCCAGATGCTTTTGTGTCTGAGGTTGGGACAGAGGTCATATGAAATCATATAAAAAACTGTGATGACTCTAAGCCAACCAGTAATTCACATTCATGATTGATTTTCCTCTCAGGCAGAGGCTACAGAAGCGGTGGCAAGACAAAGGTTAGTTACGCATAAACCCGAGTCCTTAGCCTGTTTGTGCAGTGGGAAGGAGTGCAGCCTCAGGACCCACAGGGAGAATGAAGCCTACGTGGCATCTGCTGGGAAAAGCTCGAATCAAAAGCATTATGACTGATGTATCTGAAAGCAGATAGGGATTTTGGAGCGCCCAGCTTCAGAAGCATGATTTTCAGAAAGCACATGAGTATTGGGTTCTGGAAATCTGGCAGTTTTGACTTGTCATAGAATGAGTTGTCATTTTTTTACACTAACCCAAAAGGGTTAGTTAGAAGTTCCTCATTATCCTGAAAACATAGGCTTTCTGCTACTCTGTACCTTCTTTCTGCACATTTCACAGCTCCCCTTTCTGCCACTTTGCTGCTGCAGTGACTGATGGCATGTCTGTATTGCCTGAAGGAGATAGTGGGCCATATCCAAGCTCTTATAGCTGTAGAAACACAAGAGAATACTTCAAGGAGCAGAGGAGCTCTTGGAAAAAGCAGATCAAGTAAAACATTTGTCTGTAACCTCAGGATTAGGGAGAAAGCATGAAGCATTTGACTGTGACCTCTTTCGAGCAGACACCCTCTGTTCTGTATTTGTCCTGTGCTTAATATTGTAGGGTCCTACTTTGTGTTAGTGCCAATAGTTTTATGGAGCAAAATGGGTAGGAGGAGGAGAAGAGAAGGTGGCCCTGATTTCCACTGCTCTGTGTCTAGGGCTGAAGGCACTTGAAAGCAAAGGTATGTTTGGGGCAGGCGTGGAGAAAATCTGTCTTTTATCAAAAGTTAGAGAGAACTTCCAAATCCTGAGAATAAATATAGGTCCACAGAAAATGAGAGGGGGAAAAAATATAGAGCAGTTGCTCCAGGCCTTGGGGCAAGGTGGATTTACCCCAGTAGAGGACCTAAACCAGACTGAAGGATGGACTCAATATGCTGGAGGCTCCTGTTTCACAGCCATCCTTCAGAGGCTGCTCAGGACGTGTAGTTTGGGCTATTTAATAGGAAATTAATTTTATTGAATTGATTCCCGCAAGCGCAAAGGACCAAAAGGGAAATCACACTGAGCCTCCAGTGCCTGCCCATCCCTGCAGGGCCAGCCACCTCTGTGGTCATCATGCAGGGGAAAAAGTATTTAAGGGAGATGCTTCACCTTGCTTGCCCTGCTACAAGGCCCATTAACATCAGGATTGTTCAGATATAGCAGGCATTCAATACAGAAAATTCATGTATTTTCAGAGGGTTTTGATGGTGGCACAGGATCTAGTTGGTGGCCTATAGATAGTGGCGTTAGCTAGTGGTGTTCCCCAGGGGTCGGTACTGGGTCCAGCCTTGTTCAACATATTCATCAATGACCTGGATGAAGGGACAGAATGTTCCCACCCCAACCAGTTTGCTTATGGATGATACAAAATTGGGAGGAGTGGCTGATACAACAAAAGGCTGTGCTGCCATTCAGTGAGACTTGAACAGACTGTAGAGTTGGGCAGAGGAGAACCTAATGAAGTTCAACAAGGGCAAGTGCAGAGTCCTGCACCTAAGGAGGAATAACCCGATGTACCAGTACAGATTAGGGGTTGACCTGCTGGAAAGCAGCTTCATGGAGAAGGACCTGGATGTCCTGGTGGGCAATAGGTTAACCATGAGCCAGCAGTCTGCTCTGGTGGCCAGGAAGGTCAATGGTGTCATAGAGTGCATTAAGAAGAGTGTCTCCAGCATGCTGACAGAAGTTGTTCTCTCTCCCTATTCTGCCCTAGTGAGGCCACATCTGGAGCACTGTGTCCAGTTCTGGGCTCCCCAGTTCAAGAGAGAGAAGGACCTACTGGATAGACTCCAGTGGAGAGCTACAAAGATGATGAAGGGACTGGAACATCTCCCTAACAATGAAAGACTGAGAAACTCTGGGCGAAGTTAAGGTGCACTACATTGATTTTACACTCATGTAACTAAAAAGAGATCTGTGTCCTTGTGAATGCTCACTTGACTAAGTTTTGGGGACAAGTTTTTAGTACGTGTAGCCCTTCTCAGCTGGCAAAAGAGCATCACAGTTGTGCTGGCCCACAGATTTCTTAGGAAACCTAAAAATACAGGATCAACACCTGCACTGGGAACTCTGGTTTATCTAGAGTTTTGACTGATGTAAAATCACAGTTTTCCACTGAAGCCACTAGAGTCACAGAGCTGTGAGCTTTTCTTCAGTGAGGCTCAAAGGAAAACTGCTGGGCTGGACATGGCAGCAGGAGTCAAGATTAGCAGGTAGGACTAGCTTGGAGGTGAAGCTCATCATTCAGACATGAGCTTGCTGATGTTTCTTGCAGTAACTTAGGTTTCTGTACTACTTGTGATGCTCTGCTCTTTCTCTTATGGACAGTTCTGAGTTATACTGTGCTCCAGTCTCCTATAAATCCCTCACTGCCAGCTCCCACTGTGTCAGCATGCCCAGTACAGAGGCAGAGTTCAGTCACTGTGCCAACAGACGGGGAATGTGCTTACAAGCCTCCCATCGTGGGCTTGGAGCAATTTACTAGTGACGCCACAGGCTGAGTGGGAAGCATTTGTCACTGGAAGCTGACAGCACCAAAAGGCTTGTGAATAACAGGAAAGAGAGGATCGTGTTGTATATTTCTGAGGGCTCCACCCTGCTGTCCAGGAGGGGCTGCATTTACTGATAGCTTCTGGTTTCCTCCGAGCAGCACGCACAGCCTACTGGGCTGATCATCACAGGTTGCCCTATCCTTCTCCTGAACTGTACCACTCTCGGCAGAGAGGTATTTTGACTGCTTTGGCCCAGGATAAATAGCACTGTGTGTATAATATGGGGGTTTGGTTTTGTTTTGTTTGTTTGTTTGTTTTTTTTCATTTAGTGACCACAACTCTCCCACACTCTCTCTTCTTCTTAGGGGTATGGGCTGTCTTTAAATGTAAATTTTATGAAGCGTGAGGAAGTGTTTGCAAAGCAAAAGCATCAAAAGCTCTCTATCTTCAAACTCACTCAAACATTTAATGTGGCTTAAAAGGAAATGCTTTTATTTAGGCTTCAAAGTTCTTTTACTTGTTGTTTGACAGCTTCAATATTCTTTCATCTTTCTAAATGTAGGTAAATTTCAAAATAATGACAGTTCAAATCAAAAGCTCAGAAACCTTTGTTCAAGAAATGCCAGACCGAAATGATTTGATGTATATTTTTAGCCAAAGCCATTCACCAAATTAATCCAAATGGTGAAAAGATTTGGTCATTTCTAGTCTTGCCTTCTGAGCATTTTCCTTCCTGTTCTCTTGGAAGTCTTCTCAACAGAGAAGTAGGCCAGGAAGACATCAAGAGACATCCTCATCTAGAGCTTCAGATGGGATGAACCAAGATGCATCCATCAGCTGCATGGGCAGATGATCATCTGGACATTGTTTCTGCCTATGTCTCACTTTGACCTGCCTCTGTTGTGTGACAGTGAGGACAGGTCAACCTTGTGCATGTTTGGTGAGGGCAGAAGCCTCTGTAGCTGTAGGAGGCCATCCCTGTGCTGTGAGGTACACAGCACAACAGCAGCAGCATAGCTGTGAAGCACCTGTGAGCATTTCTTGCCCCAGTCAGCTTGGGTGCTACTTGGCATTCCAAGCAGTTTAAAGAGCAGTTCTCTTAAGATACAGCAGCTTGGAGGTGCTCTGTAAAGAGGGGCAAACTTCCGCAGGATCTAGGTCACAGCTGTATTTATACAGCTCAAAAAACAAACAAAGAAAAATGCTCTGGGGCACAGAGCTTTAGCACTCAGCCGGTGAGGATATTAAAAAGGAGGGGAGATAAGCCACCAAGAGCTTCATTTCCTCTTCAGCTTCTTTCTAAATTATTCCTTTGTTTATGTAAATGTTCTGCTTTGGGAAACTGAGGCTCTATTTCACAAAGAATTTTAAGGAATTTCATGGGCAGCCAGAGCTGGCAGACAACACCAAGCTGGCTGCAAACCCTCAGGAGTGCTAACTTTTTATGTCTCCTTGTGTTCAAACTCTCCTGTTTCAGTTCTTTTTTGAACTCTCTGCCAAAAGACCAGGTCACAGTCTAACTGGGAACTGTTCAAGAAAGACATCTGTCTTCTGTCGTGTGAGACACCTCTGGGGAATAAAAGGTTGCTCTGTTGGATTGTGTGTTGCTTGTGCTGCCTCAGTGTTCAATGTTAACAGAGATGGGCCATCTCTGTCTTTCCTTGCTGCTTGGGAGGGTATGGCATGTTGGAGAGGAAGGCCGTCGCCTGATGGTTCACAGCCCAGGCAGAGAGGTCATGGTGAAATTATATTCACAGCACGCAGCACTTGACACTTGGCTTCCTCCCACCCATCTCCCATTCCAATTCATCACGGTTACCACAATGAACACCTCAAAAAGAAATCCCCGTTTAGGACAGTTTGGTATTTTTGGTGTGCCTGTGTGACCTTCACCTGGCCTGCCCTCTCCTTTCCTTTTGCTCATGGGGCTTTTTGGTCTGTCTCTCTATCAGGAATCAGCTTGCCAGTTAGATCTTTCTGTCACTGGTTCATGGAAGCCACTGCAGTGGTCAGGCAGGGCAGCAACCTGTCTGAGTGTCAGCAGCATGGGGCTTCAGCCAAAGCACTGCGGTGAGTGCTGGCCAGCAGCCACCATGGGAGAAGGCGCACAGAAGGGCTTTTTATTCTCTTGTCAGTCACATGGTGTACCCAGTAAGGGGAAAAGAATAGGAAAATGTGCTGAAAATATTATGTCTTTGCAGTCTGGTCAGCTTCAGAATGTGGAAGTTTCCATCACATCTGTGCTGGAGGGTTCAAATGGGGTGTCCATCTCCAGCCCAGCAAAGACTTGAATTTGTGCATTAGTTCCCTGCTCGCTCATTATTCAAGAGACCTGGCTAAAGATGACAGGACAGGCCTGGACAGGAATGAGCTGCCCACAACAACAACCTTCATAATCTTCATTTTAAGACCAGAATCAAGTCCATCCTCTAACCTAGGACTTTTTGAAACATCAGATCTCCCTGAGCCGTTAGTTGTCCTTATCCAGACTCAGTATGTGAGAATCACTTTAGAATTTCACTGCTATGAAAAGAGTTTTTGAAAATTAATTGCTGTGATTTGCTGCTTACAACAGTTTCAGGGGAGATTTTCTAATTCACTCAGATGTGTCCTAGTTCATGACAGACAATAGAATTTGAACTCTTACTGAGGTGTTTGCACAGGCCTAGCTAGAAAATTCAATTTATGTGTTTCTTACCTCACTCAGTCTACAGCATTCATCCATGTATTCATCCAGACTGTCACTTGTGGGGTACTTCTTCAACTGATGTCCATGGAGCTGAAGGTCTTGCATGCTGCCAAAGTTCTCTGGGAAACTGTCAGCAATTGTCTTTGGCTCTTCTATGGGAATTGGGGTGGGAAGAGTGCTTTCCTTGGGAAGGTCTGTCTCTGGGGTAGGTTCCTTTTCCAGAGATTGCCTTTTGCTTTGGTCAAAATGTTCATCAGGACTTTCTTCCTGAGGGACACTGAAGTCTTCAAGGGAAGTTGCAGGAACCTGCACAGCATCTGCCTCCTGACTGTAGTGCTCAGCTTGCTTTTCACTCTCTGGATCTTGGTGGCTGACTCTTCTAGCATGCTCTTTACATGTTCCCATTACCAGATGGTCAATTTCTGGAGAAGAAGAGGTGCTAAGCACACCTGAGTCACAAAATGAGTCTCTGCTGTGAAGCACAAAGCTCTTCTCAGAACCAGTTGGCGTTGATGGCGAATTAGCCCCGCTTGGCAATTCAACACCCGAGTCCTCAGATTCAAATTTGGAGAACCTGTGAAGTCGGCACTTGGATTCAAAGGTGCTGAGGTCAGGCAGTGTGGCTACATAGTCTGTGCTTGCCAGGGCACCTGCATAGTCTGGATCTGCCGGGGCAGCTGCTGCATTCAGACTTCCCTGGCAGTCCAGCGGGAGGCTGGCACCTGGGAGATGGGACTCTTCTCTGCAGGCTGCATTTGCTGGACCATCTGGGATTAATCCTGGGTTTTGAATTCCTTCATTGCTCAGTATCTTCATATGTGTTAACACGACTTTGTCCTCTGCAGGTGGGCTCCTCTTACCTACTTAAAAGAAAAGAAGTAAAGGTCACAATATGCCATAAAACTCACTGTCTAGTGTATACCCTGAGGGATGTGAAATGTAAAACTGTCTATAGTAAGGTGGTAGAAAGAGACAACTTTAATTTGTTTTTTTCTTGAGCTATATGAAGCTTTTTTGTAGGCTTTTCTACCACAGAAGTGTTGCATTTCATAGCCCCAGAGTCTTTCAGGGGAGTTGTAAATGCACAGAGAGTTCTAATTTAATAGGTAGAAAACAACGCATGTCGCCAGATAACTTTTTAGTAATTACTTGCATACAGATGCAGAGAAGTACATGTTCCTTCGGCACAATAGATGTTAATTTAAGGTTAAAATATTTCATCTGCTTAAATGTATTCTGAACCAGCAGGAAATTAAAAGGTCAAATAAAATCTCTCTCTCCAAAGGCTTAAGTGAATTTGGAGTTGCAACAAGCAATTTACAAACTGGTAGTCTCTGCAAACATACAGGTGATGAAAAGCAAATCAGTCACTGTAATGTTTTCCATTCCCTGTATGGTTTTAGCTATGAAGTAATTTCTTTAAATGAACTCTTACCTTCTTTGTAAACAGAAAGGAGATGGGACAGCTTCATTCATGAGCTTTTTGCACATGGGCAAAGACTAGTTTTCACATCACAATTGTTTCACATGGTAATGTGGTAGAACATCTCTGGACGAAAGGCTGATCCACAGGAGTTGAAGATCTGCCCCCAGGCTTTCTTACTGTTTTTCTGAACTCACTATTTCACAGTCCAGACATCTAGTTCACGCTGTTAGGAAAGCTGGTGTGAAAGCTCCGCATCCACCCTTTAGCAAACTGCAAATCTTATCTCCAATCATCCAGCAATCGCTGCAGTATAAAGCTTCTATTTCTCTAGTTTCTTTTCCCTTATTAGTGCCTGACCTACAATGCATACACTTTTCAGAATATCTTACTTCCTACTTCATTTCCTTTCATGCCCTATTCGTGCTTCCTTCCTTTTTGCCTTGCATCAAACCAGCAGCTGCTTCACAAACTCACTCCTGGTAACATAATTACTCCTAAGTAGGCAGGGAAGCCTGAGCCCCCCCACCAGCTGTAGAGCAGGGAGAGCTCCAATGTGCAGCCCCACTTCATGGTAACCAAGAAAACTCCCTGGTTCAGAAATAACCCATTTACAGCCTTCCCTCCTCCAGCTTGCTTTCCACAATATCCATAGACAAAGGAGACTTTTACTCATTACAGCCAAGCTGGCTATTACATGGGTCATTTTCTACTTTATTAAATTGCTTTTATCTGATCTTGATAATTTCTTGGGATACCAGTGAAACATGCTTTTTACTGTTCATAGGCAACCATAGGTTAAATATTTTACACTGGATTTTCCTAAAGGTCTGTCACTGATAAATAATCCCATATGATGGGCTTTTTTTTTTTTTTTTCCCTGTGCTACTTGGGCACATAGTGTTTATACCTCCTTTTACAAGATCTTGTTTATCATACACAGTACTGCACCCACCTCCCTTGGCAGAATTCCAAGGCATCTCTCCACCGTAAAGAGACATATTTGGGAGAGTCAGTGCAAGACCATCAACAGTGCAGAACCAGTTTATTGATATGGTGGAAGACAAGAGAAAGACATTGCCTGTGGAAATGCCACAGTGAAGTGCACCAAGAGCTGCCTGGGAGTGATGGACCCTGAACTGAGGACAAGGAAAAGGGACCCTGGCTTGCAGCTTCAGGCACAGCAAAATGCTGCGTGTCAGAAGGAGCTTGGTGCCAGGTCTTGGAAAGAGGTGATAGAGCTGAGTCTTTACCAGTTTGGAAGGAACCTGTCTGCTCAGCTGCATACACCTCTTGGCAGTTAGAGGCAAAGTGTTGTATCTGTATGAAAAATAAAAGGCTAACAGGCTCTTCTGATGGTATCACCACCCCAGATGGTACAACAAAACCAGAGAGTCAGGTGGAGAGCAATTGTGTTGCTGCACTTTCTTTTTAAGAACAAATCATACAGCTGTCACTCTTAACAGGAATTACTATATGCAATAGTAGTTCCTTCCCACAGACTCTGATTGCCTTCACTTACTAATCATGTCATGCTTTCCTTTGACTGGAGATTCTCTCACTGTCTTTCAATCTGCCGCTTTCCTCCTTGCTTAACCGGTTTCACCGTGGCCTACACAAATATTTCTTTGTCTGAAATCAGGAAGCAGCATATTAAGACGAGGTCTTGCTACTTACAGAAGAAGATGTCAGATGCTTTAATGCTTATCTTTTGTGACTACAAAGTTTGGCTGGGGTAAGAAAAATAAAAAATGAGATAAAATCTCTGACCCTTTACATAAGGGTCCCCTTGTTGCCAACAACTCTGGTGCTGAGAAAGATCTGCACTCTGGACAACACAGCCCTTTGCTCTCCCAGTCCTGTGGTGACTCAAAACATTGCATGGTTTCACAACAATTTCTTGTTTTTCTGTTCTAGGCTGGAAACCATTGATGTTGGCACAGCCCTAACCACAGTTACCAGCATTTCTGATTTATCCCCCCAACCCTTTGTGGTGATGCAGAAGTTATCAACCTTCTATCACAGGTTCAGAATAGATGCAAAGGGCGGCAGGATTTTGCAATACGTAGGCACCTCATCCTCATTCATTCAATGATACTTTCTCATGGTCAATGAGATCATCCATGCTACTGTGAAGAGATCTCCTGTGATACAGACAGTGACCTGAAACTCGAGTTTTTCTTGCTGCACCTCTCCAACAGAACAGTCTCTTCTTCCTCTCTGTTAACTCAGTTATGGAATCTAAACCATGGGGCTTCCAACAAGCAAACTATGCTACAGATCTTGAAAGCAGCATACAAAAGCACTCAGCTTTCTCAAGCCTATTGCTAACAAACACCAGACTGGTCTAATTAAAGCTCATCTATGCAATTACCAAAAAAAGAAAAAGAAAAAAACCCACAACAGTGAACCAGACCCTCAGATGCTATAAATTAGCTCATTACCAGAGCCCATAACAGAAGGGTGTTGGCTAATTCTAGCTGAGGACTTGGCCTCTAAGTGCTTTGTACAACAATACCAGCGACCCTAGAGCAAAGGAGGGAAGGTGGACACCTGCCTGGCCCTGGAGGGGGTATGCTGCAGGAGTACAGTTACAGTGCTGTGTAGAGGCTTCTGGAAAGAAGTGTGAAGAGCTGAACAGTGGTGTTAAGGTTGGTACGATGCATTTACTTGTGCTGGTTTGACACTGCTGCTTCTGGGAAATAATTCAATTTTTTTTGTTTGGTTTGGTTTCATTTGTTTGGTTGGGGTGTTTTTTTGTTTTGTTGGTTGGTTGGGGTTTTTTGTGGTTTTGTTGGTTTTTTTTTTGGGTTGGTTTGTGTTTTTTGTGTTTTTTTTGTTTTTTTTTGGTTTTTTTTTTTTTTTTTTTTTTTGTTTTTTTTTTGTTTTTTTTTTGTTTTTTTTTTGTTTCCTTTCCCCTGGAACTGGCTTTCCACATTGCTTCTGGGGTGAGGATAAAGTACCAAAAGAAGATGCTGCTTTCAGGCAGCTGTTTGGGACACTGGTATGGCAGCAGAGGAGGAAATGGAGTTGTGTGTGCATGCAGTATAGCTTCCTGTAGCATCTTTGGCAATATGTGCCCAGACCAAATATTGTTTAGGGTTAACTTGTGCTACTTGGTTAGTAGCGCTCTCAAAGGGTTATATAGCTTTATAATCACCCTGGAGATAAACAGGGTTCTCTGGGTTGGAACATAAGCCTGTAACTGTCAATGACTGTGTAACCTTGGGCAAGTTGCTGGGCTTCCTCTGCCTGTACAGTTGGAGACCAAGACTGCTTCCCATCTCATGGGGAGGTGATAACAGAGAATTAGCTAATATCTAAAGGTAATTAGAAGGGAGTGAAAGGAAATTATGTATTCTAGCTAAATCTCTAGAACTTTGCTTCATTTCCAAATTGCTTTCTAGGATACTTCTCTGCTGGCAGTTAGCAAAGCCTAAAAGAGAAACTTAAATCCTTTAAAGGTGATTACACTCCCATTGGCTCCTGTCCCAAGGCTTTCCTTTCCTTGGAGTTTTACATCCAAGTGTAGTTTTCCTGTTGCACAATAAATAGCAGCTGCCAGGGCACAGCCTACTGTATTAATATAGAGATTCCTGACCTGAGGAAGGAGAGTAGATATCTAAGCATGAAATTGCTCTCAAGCAGTTCCTTATAGTTATAGATTCACCCACAGCTTCCTCTGACGTACCAAATCAAATATCATAGCCCATGGTCTTCTGATGCATCTGGTTAATAGAAGGTGGGAAGAGGACAGGCTGTCAGTTGAAAGAGCACTGCTAGTGACAGTCCAGAGCTATATCATGCAGTGCTGTCCTGCTCCCCTCCCTTCTGGGGAGTCTAGCATGGGGAGAATGCCACGTTCTGGCACAGCTAGAGCCAAAGCTTTACTTATCTCCATCTGCTGTTGTGTTACAAAGCATAGTGGCATTAGAGCTATGGCAACCTTGTGTGTATCCCCAAAGCTGCTGCACATGCACAGCAAACCCATCCATGGTGGATGGTGCTGGCAGAGTTATGCAGGGTGGCAGTTCCAGGGAAAGGCACAAGGTGAGCAACCCAGAGATACTCAGAGTGCCTATTCCTCTTCCCCCTCCCTTTTACCACAAGACATGCAACACCCTCTACCTTTGAGCCTTTAAGGCCACTACTTTCCAGTCGTAGTCTGCTATGGAAACAGAGCACCAGAAATAAAGGGTGTCATCAATGATTTGTGTTGCTGTAGCAGCAGGGCTTTTGCACAGCTTCCCTGCAAAGGAAAGCCAAAGTCAAACTCCATCATTCCTGCCAGTCTGCTTAACCCTGAGCACAGGAACAAAATGCAAGTGCAATGTCCATGAAAAGGTTTTTGGTATACCATAGAGGACCCACACAGCCTACCTAGTAAGTCCTCTCTATCTCCAGCTGTACCAAGGATTAAATCCTGTGCCATGCAGGACAGGTTCTGTGATGGGGCTGTGGCATCCAAGTAAAAGACTGAGATGACCCATTAGCTTTTGAAGAATCATTAGGAAGCAGTGACTAGTGAGCTGGAGTCACTCATGACCTAGAAATGAAAGGCTGCCTCTCCCATTTGGTCCTTGCATTCCCTCATTTTCCTTCCTTCCTGTACAAAAAGAAGTCTCTCTTTAGTCCTGTCACTGTGACAAGTTCTCTTGACACCACTGGCAGTGCAACTCAAGTGGTGCTTCCCTTTCACCGTGAAGAGAGGATATTTTTTTTTTTCTGCTCAATGATGAGAAAGAAATTCTCATCATTGAGAATTTCTAAGGGAAAAGGGGTCACTTCCTTTCTGAAACAATAGGCATTTTTTGCTGCTGACTTTTCCGCCATGTGTGCTGAGGGCTGGGGATGGGTGGCGGGGCTGTGCTGGCACCTCCTTCTTGGCACTCCCAAACCAGCTGGCCACAATGCAAGTCGTGCAGGAGCTGTGTTACTGTACTAGCTGGGCAGTGTCTGTCCCCTGCATAGCCCTGTGAGCACAGGCAGTTGTTCCATGGACAGGGCCCCAGTACGGAAAAGAACTGGATTATTCTTAAGCTTGAGGGGGGAGAATTCCTGCCCCCAAAAACCCAGCAACCACTACCCATTGACCCTCCTGGGTGGAAATCTATCTCCACAGAACTTTGCCATGGACTTCCATGGGATGAGGATCTCCCTGCTTCCTGGTACTTTACGGGACTGTGGAAGACCCAATCCCAGTCCTGGAGATGGCAGGGGGGCTCAATGGCACAAAATTTCTGCAGAGAAACTGCTTTCCCAATACCATTCAAGTAAAGCTAGGCTGTAAACATGCTGCTGCATCTTTACCTGCCCAATCTGAGCAAAGGCTTCTCCTAAACGATTAGGACAATCATGAGCCTAAGAATTTCTAAGGGGAGTTTATGCAGCTCTTGTGTCTTCAGTGCGCCAGCTGCAACCTCTATCTACAAATGGCAGGAACTTGTGAAGGCTTGAAAAATCACTATCATAGAAGTGCTGGGGTTTGTAACTGGAACGGTGATTGAAAAGATCACATTCGCAGAGGAACACAGTCCCGTGTAGTAACTGAATGTTTGCGTGATTGACCCAATTCTCAAAATTTCAATGTATCCAACTGGGGAACTGAAATGCATGTGGATTTCATGAGAATATGTATGCAACTTGATTTACTTAAAATGTTGAATGCAAAGAAATAATTATGACAAAGCTGAGATTTTGAACAAAAATCACAAAGTTCTTGGATCATTTGTCTCCAAGGTGCTCTCCAGTCTCATTGTTAGTTATGTGTGTGAAGTTCCTCTGGATGACAAGTTTGATAATATAATGTGCCCAGAAATGTTATAGATTCACCCACAGATGAAGCATGTAATGATAAATCCATATAAAACATGCTGAGAAAAAGGGGTTCAAGGACTCTGACTGAAGAGGCATTCATTGCTTTAATATGTATGTTTTAGAAGAGGAGATAATTATAGCTCTTTTCAGGCATTTGAGGAGGAATGGGAGGAAGATTGATTGTTTACTGATGGATATAGTTGGCTGAACTAAAGAGGAAATGGATTTCCAAGTAGAGAGGCCACTTGACATTTTCACAGCTTGGTTCTATTCATTCCAAGTGACCTGTGAAGTTTTTGAAATAGAGCGACAGGTCTGATAGCTTAGTGAACTTTGGCAGAAAGTCCTGGGGCACAGCAAGTCCCTACAGACCACCTGGTTTATCAGAGTAACTTGTGTAGGTTGGCAGTCACCAGTTTCTAGACTAACACCTGATCTTGTGCATAGCACCAGCTAGAAAGCCTCTCCCACTCATTACTGCTTTTACCCTGGAACTTATTTATTTGCATATATAGCCCGGGGGAAATGAGGTCAAGGACAACTTTGTTGCATGAAGATCTCTGTCCAAGATCCCTCACTCTGCAATATAACCACTCCTGGGGTGGGGAGAGGCTCAGCTCCCATAGTCCCCCACGTTGGTTATGTGTGAGACTTTGTCGGGGAGATAACAGATCTCACTAAAAGACCTGCAAATTGGAAATCTCCATGTGCTCCTTCAGGAGAAAGGTTCAAATCCTTAGATAAAGGAAACGGTGCTTTCATGAGCAGCATTGTATAATAGCAAAAGATCATTTAGTACACAGCTCACTAATGTACCTGAGCAGAAAATGAAAACAAATATACCACACTTCGGCAGAATCTGTCTAATTTAGGAAATCTCTCCTTGCACATCTGTTTTGCTGGCTGCCTCATCACAAAGGACTATTCAGACAGAAACAATCTAGGAGACAGGAGGCCATTTGCAAGGATGGAACTTGCCCCCCAGGGATGACAGGTATGTAGTAATTCAGGTTTTATTGCCTATAATAAGCTTGGATAAACAACTGTTCAATAGCCCCACAGACCAAAGCCATTAAGACCCCACTGCTTCAGCTGAAGCCAAAAGGAACTCATGAATCCTATCAGAAAGGTCACTATTAACCCATTCTTCATGTGCAGTCATTGCTGTCCCTAGGCAAAACACTACAGTGGCTTCTGCTCAAATGAGGTAGCAGTTGGCAGGTGTAACCATACTCTTTGGTATGTCTAAAATCTTTTATAGTTGCAATGAAAGTGGTGACAGTTCGGGGGTTTAACTTGCTGGGACCACACAAGGACTTGGTGAGATGGCAAGGAGGAGGTGGTAATGCATGGCTAAGTACCTGCAGTAAACCAAACTTGCTTATACAAGAGGTTCTGCCACCCTCATAGTCTGCTCCAACTGCCATACACACACCAAGGAGAGGGAAAAGATCCAGCCTATTCCCCTGCTACTGAACTGCTACTCTTTAAAAAAAAAAAAAGTTTTGTTTATATTCTATTATATTCTCTCCCTTAAGGTGCATTTGGACATGCAGCTTTAAAATCTATCCCACAAAGCTTGCAAGAAACAGCATATTCTTTGCTCTTTCTGAGTAGAAATGGGGTGCGGACCAGGACACAGATAATATTTGGTGCCTCTTTCCAGCTAAGGTGATTAGAGATCACCCTGTTCCAATAAGAATCAGGGAGAAATGCTAGCTGAATCTCCTCTTGAGCCCTCAGTGCTCTGTGTGATAAGTCTGCCAAAAGCGTCCACATACCCCTATAACAGTAATGCTGGTTTCTGGGTGATGATGGATACTTCCATGTGGAAAAGAAAGCTTCCTTTCACCTCCTAACCCTACTGTCAGGTTTGCATTATATAGCTTGAGGTAAACAAGTACGTGGTTAAGTTACATTTGGGGGTGGGGGTAAAAATCATCCTGTGTTGATGGAGTGTTCTTGCAGCAGCACTGCTCTAAAGCCCTTCATGTCGTTGGGTAAAAATGCAATGCAGTCTCCAAACCAGACTGAGGCAAGGGAATATGCTTTGGCAGCCCTTGTTAGCACAGTGCCCTGCAGTTACTTGCTAGGACAGCTCGGAGAGCCTCCAGCTTTCACTGAGCTCTGAGTAGCTGCCCCAAAGCAAGGGAAGCACGGTCCCAGCAGTGAGTGCCTGAACAGATGGCCACGAATGGGGCAGTTCTGGTGACTCTACAAGAGCTGCCTGCACTGCAGCAGTACGAGGCAGGAGCTCAGCATACAGATGAGCAGCGTAGGACAACGCTCTAAGAGTATTTTGCAACATCTTTATCATCCTGCTGTTACACAGCATGCTACATTTAGACTCTGGCAAACGCTGTCTGTAGCCACCTTTATTCTAAGCATACCAACCCAGTGCACTGATGTTAATGGAGATAGAAACTGCAGATCTCATTTACAGCTGGCACAAGCCAAGCCGAAAGGTAAACAGGGATGCTCAGGGGATTCTGCTACCTGGGGCTTGTGATCTCAAAGCCTGCAGCACTGGCTAAGGAATAAAACCAGACCCATTGTGTCTGAAAAAGGCAGTCTGAGACCACATCGTTGGTTTTGACAACAGACTTCTAAAGTTACAAGTGATCTGTCGCAGGACCATAGATGCCTTCCCTGCCCGGGTCACCTCATCTGCATAGAATAGGAAGGAGCAAATAAAACTTCTCAAACTCGGTATAATCCCTGTCGGATGCGAATGTACCAGTCTAGAAAGCGATTCGATAGCATTGCGAACGCATTGTCAGGCTGAGGGCAGGTCCGATCCTCCTCACGGTAGTGCAAACCCCGAGCGATGCTCCGGGACATGTGCGCACAGCCGCTCGGGTGTCAATTCCCCGTTTTCACCCCTCGTGCTCCCAGCCTGGACCGTTCGCCCTCCTGCGCGCACAGCTCGGAGTCGCAGCGCTCCCGCCTCCCCTGCTGTTCTCTCCCAAGCCTTTCCGCGCTTACAAAGGCGAGATAAAGGCGGTTTAAGAGAAAAACAGCTCGGTTCCAGCAGCGCGATCCTTTCCCGGGCGGGAGCTGACCGGCCGGCGGCTCAAGCGAGGAGGGGTCACCGCAGCCTTACCTGCGTGGGGGCAGAGGCAGCCGGAGAGCAGGGAGCGCAGCATGGGGCCGGGGCGGCAGCGGTGCGGTGCGGTGCGGGACTGTGCGGGCAGCCCGTCCG